>BCGP01000007.1:0-531986 GCA_001599335.1 [Candida] boidinii
AGAAGTCAACTGTAGAAGTGCTGTTCATACATATTTTGGAACTTATAAAGATTCAGGTGTTAACACTCAGGGTGGTTATTCAGATTTTATTAGAGTTAATGAAAAATTTGCATTCAAAATTCCAAAAGAATTAGAATCAAAATATGCTGCTCCTTTACTATGTGGTGGTATCACTGGATTTAAACCATTGATGAGCGCTGGTGTTACAAAAGGTACAAAAGTTGGTGTTCTTGGCATAGGTGGTATTGGCCATATGACAATTTTATTTGCTAAGGCAATGGGAGCAGAAGTTTATGCTATTTCTAGAGATCACTCTAAAGAAGAAGTATCCAAGGAGTTAGGCGCTGATCATTATATTGCAACTTCTGATGAAGGTTTCGAGCATCAATATTCTGATACACTAGATTTAATAGTCAGTACCGGTAGTACTTTAGAAGGTGAAACAGTTAATAAACTTTTATTGACACTAGTAGCTGGTGGTCAAATAATAACAATTTCTGCCCCACCACCTTCTGGTAAACTAGATATCAATCCTTACCTGTTACTAGCCAATAATGTTGGTATTTCTGGATCTGTAACTGGTTCTCCTAAAGATATAGAATACATGTTAAATTTTGCAGTTGAACATAAYATCAGACCATGGGTTGAAGAAATACCAATTTCCGAAGCCAATGTCTCTAAATCATGGCAGAGAATGAAGACAGGTGATGTTAAATTTAGACTTGTCTTAACTGATTATGATAAAGAATTTAATAATTAATAAATATCTATATACGCTTTAAAAAATACAATATATACTTACAATAAATAAAGAGTTTTTGTACAAAAAATARTAATTAAAATACAAAAATAACATTCACATATACACATAGAAATAACGAGAATACATGTTATTTAATATTATTTTAAAATGTAACCCTCAGCCTAAGATTTATTGGCTTATTCCCTGAACATGGTATCAACAAACTCTGAGATTAAGTTGTAAATATTGTCTAAACCCTTTGATTCTTCCTTATGATCACCAACGTGTAAATTAACAAGACCCAAAGTAAACGAGAAGGCCATAGTTGTTAGATGTGAACTATTCAGCGGATTCTTGTGAATGTCACCATTGTTCAATTTATTTTTCAACTTATCTATAAAATCTACCAGTATTGCATACTTTTCTTTGCCGTATCTATGGAAATCTTGAAATTTTTCTCTATCCCAAGATGTCGTGAGTAATAACTGATGTGTAAAAGAAGGATCTATATTCAACATAAAAAATGTGTTCAACAATAACTTTAACGTCTCTTTAGAAACGTTATTGGTTGCAATTATTTCCTTTAGAGCAATCAAGTTTCTTAACATTAACTCAGTTGCAATAGAACCTATTAAATCTTCCTTATCCTTAAAATGTCTGTAAACTGCRCCCCTTGAAAGTCCGGAATGAGCTCCAACGCCTCTCAGCGTTACACTTCCAATCCCTGATTCAACAAGAATYTCTTTTGTGGCTTGAATTAGCCTATATCTGGTTTCACTGGACATATATATGCACTTTTTATATACATCTAGTATCCGATATATATTTATTTATTATATTTGAGATTCTTATTGCTGTCTTCCTAAGTCATCTAAAGCGATATCCGCTTCCTCCGAATGCTTTCGTGATTTATATATTTAAATAATTATTTTTAAATGAAGACAGTTCTTGAACCATTAAGTATATTCTTTAATACTACATTTTAGTGAGCCATGATAGTTTATTCCGACTATMATAGCTTCAGCAGATATCATCAAAACAACTCCTTTTCAACGCACTTCTCAAAAAATAAGCTAGTCAACGGAGCTAAGACSCGGCCATGGAGGCTAAGGTTGAGATTTCCACCACCTGTAAAGTCTAAACGCCGATCGTCCTGCACTGAGGATGATTTGTTCTCATTTGCTCCTGAGTCGAAGCAGTCGGAATTTAGTGCAATTTGTTGGAATTTAATGCAATTTTAAGTTTAACGAGTGCCTGAAACTGTGAACATACTTTCAATACCTGCTCAAAAATTAGAGCAAAACAACAAGAACTAGAATTTCAAAGCCCAGATGTCCAATGTGTTGAAACACAAACAAGAGTGGGAGCGGTGAAGCTTGAGATAAACACCAGTTCAATWAAGACCGATAATGTCCGAATTAGGGATCACAACAAATTATATCACAATTTACTTCAAAAAAGATATAATAAAAAATTATTTAGTTATATATTTTTATTTATTGTTTTATTTTGGCGGTTTTTGTTTCTTCTATTACATCACTGTGATTTTGACAGTCACTCAYTCTATTTACAATATTCTTTGATCTATATACCCATATTTAATAGCATCACTAAACTCTCTACGCAGTTTATTAGTTCCTTGATCAACAACGAAAGTAGCCAATAGAAATTCTTCTCTTTCAGGATTATTAGTATCAACACCATAGTATTTAGCTATTACTTCATTTTCTGTTGCTGTCACCTCTGTGTAACCTCTAAACCAACCTTCATTCCAGATCACCCCAGTGTTACCTGAGACAAGTAACTCCGAAAGTTCATAACATTGTTCAATAGAAAAATCTTTTGGGAAAGTTGTTGGTGAGGAAGTGGCTGTAACAGCAAATTCAACCAAAGCTGAACCCTCACCGGTTTCCATATTATAWTCATTTACATTACTRAATATTTCGTGGACCCAAGAAATATGAAAATCACCTGATAGTAATATAACATCTTGTATGTTATTATTTACAATTGTATCAATAAATCTATCTCTATTAGCAGTATAACCGTCAAATGAATCATAATTCATGACTTCAAATGGCTTTCCAATGACATCGGAAATTGATTCAAACGAAACATGATTCACAACTGTTTGACTACCTATAAATTTCCAGATAGAATCACTTTCCAATAATGAATTATATAACCAATATTCTTGGTCAAAACCCATCATTGTTCTTTCAGTTTTATTAGCGATTGAAGAAATATAATCAGCGTTGTCATATGTATCAGTAACATCTCTTGAATAATGTCTGGTATCAATCATAAACAAATCTAAAAGTTTTCCAAAATTTAAATGTCTCCAAATTTTTATATTGTCATTATTTTGTGGTCTTATAGGCAACCACTCAAAATAAGCTTGAGTTGCATATTGTTTTCTTTTCAAAAAGTCAAAACCGCGACTTTTCACACTTCCTCTTAACCAACTGTTATCTGYAACTTCATGATCATCCCAAACAAGAATCCACGGATAATCTCCATGAGAAAGTTGTAAGTCCTTATCCTCATGATATGATGCATATCTTTGTCTATAATCATCTAATTCAAACAATTCTTTATTTGGGAAATGTGTTCTGTTAAGCTTTGTACCATCTGTATAATAACCATTCTCATATTCGTAAATATAATCACCAAGATGGATAACGTAGTCAACAGATTTTTTTAATGGAGCCATGGCATAAGCAGTAAAAAATCCGTTAGCATAATTGGAACATGAATGAACAGAGAAGCTMAGTTTTTTGAGAATAGAATCTTCTGTTGGTAAAGTCTTTGTATAGCCAATTCTTGAAGATTCACCTGTCATAGTAGTAAAGAAATAAAAATATTTAGTGTTTGGTTTTAGATTTTTTATGTCAACCTTAACCGTGTAATCGACATTTTTATTGGTTAATACTGAATATGTTTTAGATGTTTCAAAATTAGCAAATTCCGAAATTGAAACAAATAATGGAACACTACCCCCTGAGTTATTCAAAATATCAGAAGGAGTGATTCTTGTCCATAGAATGATGGAATCTACTGTTGGATCACCACTAGCAACACCATGCTTAAAAGAGTACCCTGAGTTTATATCRATATTTAGCTTTAAGTTATCCAATTTTTGTTGAATTTTAGTATCAAACAAGTTTATATTTAAATTTTCTGTTAATTCTGGGAAACAGAAAGATATAGAGGAAAATGAAATAAATACCAAAAGATATTTTATTATTGCAAAATTCATTTTCAACTCTTGGACACTTCTTTTTAAATTTACTTACACCAAAAGAATATATATGTTTGTATATAWWTAGAAAATAATCATTTCTAATTTATAGTAAAGGTTTTGAGGCATAATTAAGGGAGAGCAATCTCCAAAGATAAGTAAGTCACTTATTATGAAAGAGGAAACTTTTCAGTTCTTTCATTAATTCCTGTAATAGTTAGAAAATTTCATTGAAAAATTTCATTAATAAYTTTTCCTTAGTATATTCTGTATTATTAATTTAACGGATAACGCATTGTTTATCTAAAAAAATGTGTATAATGATTAATCATCAGATTTATAGAAATTGATCATTACGCAAGTAAAGTTATGCGCCTGTAACCAACCTCAATTTAGCATTTTAGTGGTTTGGAAAYAAGTTCCCATATCAACCAATTAATAGCAGACATGTGTTAATWTTCAWATGATGCAATGAATCTTAASCAAAACTACTTACAATAAGGAATTTTATTGTTCAAAAACTATTTTCTAATAATAGACGGATGATTCCTGATGGAAAATCCAACAAATCAAAATTTACCGCCCTCAAACTAGTCGGAATAATCTAAATATGAAGGTGAGCTACTATTATAGTATTTTTCTTTGTCTAATTTCTTAAAAGTATTTTAAAAAAAACACAATCCACTTAAGAGTATAGCATAAAATTCATTCAAAGGCCACATGTTTGATTTATTACTCTCTTGGTATGTCTGATTCTCATTGTTATCTTTTCTATCGTTAMAACTCCTTGCATGTGTTCCTGCGATGTCGCAGCAATTCGACTCAGCTTTTGCGCGCTTGGCCCCCRCAATATCCCATTATAYYCTGGCGCCTTCCCGTGGCCATCAATACACGAAACTRCGCTCTAGTTACCCTGGAGGCACTCCTCGGCTGCAGGAGATCTATCGCCTCTCCTKTGAAAACGCCTAAGCGCGCGGTAATTGAAAACGGGCCTTTAGTGGCTGAATCCCGGGAAAACGCTTCCATCATGATGTCTCCAGTGGGTGCTGTTAAGTATCAAGAGACAGCAAATTTAGGTGCATCTGGACTCACGTTTTGTCCATTTGAGTTAACGAGTTAATGCACCAACAAAGTCGGAATTATGAATATCCCGCATACTGTATTGTAATTATAAGACTTACTTTAAGTTTTGTAGGAATAATTCCTCTAAACGCCTGACTGTTCAATGTTAAAGGCTTCAAAAGGAAAAACAAACAAGAMTACGGGTATCAAAAAACTTTTAAAAAGGCGGGTTTAGGAATGTTACAGATATGAGGCTAGGTAAGAAAACAGAAGGGGCCAAAAAAATGGAGTCAGATTTGTCAATACGACAAATTTAAACAAATTTTTTAGCAGGATGATTCCCAATCTTGGGAGAGTTGTGTGTATCAAACCACACATGTGAAGTGAGTGAACCATCTGATATTCCATGAATATCATTGCAACAATAGCACTTTAGAAAAAAAATAATTATCATCTGGTTCAACAGGAAAAAAAAACTGAAAATTAAAGAATAAAAGCACATGTCAAAACTAACTAATATAAAGCAATATTAGCTTTCAGAGTTTCCTTTTTTGTATTTCAGACTTGAACCACTGCATACTTTTTTATCTGTTTTCATTAACACCTTGAAGAATATTACATATATTGATGAAAAAAATACTRAATAATCACATATCTACTGGGCCCTTTCTAAATCCTGAAGATTTTTGTTGTTGTTCCTCATCATATCATAACAAATCAGTCCATTGTCTGTATCTAAATCTTTCTTATGATGCTACAATTTTCATTGATAATAATAATTGAGCTACAATAGATAATTCATATTTTTTTCAAACTGATATTTCAGACTAGATGCTTATATGTTTTTTTAGTGGAGGTCAGTAATTGGATCTTTGTTATAGCTCGAGAACAATGAAGACTTCGGAAGTGACCCGATCAATTTTAAGCATTAAAACCCTTTAAAAAAAATGAGTAATTTTACTAATTAAGAATAAATTCCTTCTGATATTTTTAAAGGAAAAGGTTCAACTACACGTGAGATTAATTTCTAACTGAAACGTGTTTATGAGTAGTATATATGATATATCCAATTGTTGATAATAGTCTAAGTGTAACTAACCACTTTGCAAGATTTCGTTTAACAGTGGGAAAGTTAATTTTCTAATTAGGCTAGCCGGGTGAAAATTATACGAGCAATTAAGTTAACTTTATCGGCTTAATATCAGTTTAATATGGTAACATAACAGGGCTAATACTACGTAATTATAATATTTGTCATATGTAACAAACTTTTAATTGAGAAGACACATATATATCCTAAGTGGAATAATACTTATTAAGAAGCGACTGTTAATACCATAGTATTAAAGGAGATACAATAATTGTCGCATATCATTTGAATAATTTTGATCAATGGGTTATTTTTATCACTTCACGTGTGCCCATATCATATAATCTGCCCAAATATTTCATCATACGTTATATATTCTTATTAAATGACTCAATTTATCTATCGATTCGTTAAGTGGGTGGAAGAAATCGAATTTACCAATTTGACTAACTAATTTTGTTTGTTTTATTGTCTGATACATATGGATCCAAATTAAGACAAAAAAATAAAAAATTAAATCTTTAAAATAAAGTGTTTAAAAATATGTTTCGAGGGGTTATTCTTTTTGAAAAGTTTGAAAAGTTTGAAAAGTTTGAAAAATTTTCATAATTTTCAAAAATAAAGGATTCGTTTAAATTACTTAGTTAAAATTTATAGCAACCATCATTTTATAAATACCTATTGAGCTGTCTATAAAATCTGTTATTTTTTTTTAATACACTTTTTAAAATATCTTTTTTGTCTATATATATAATTTAATAATAAACTATAAAAAATATCTTTACAATAACAATGAGTACATTGATTGATAAAAAAGAAGTTGAAGGTATAGCTGAAAATACTTTTGAACAAGAACAAGCTGTAGAAGAAAGTGATTCTTCAGAAGTTTACAGAGAAGACGATGCTTCAGAAGACTTTAGCAATGAATCCAGCTGGGTCGCCTTATTGGCTGTTGTTACCGCTGGTTGTGCTTTTATTTCTGATGGTTATCAACAAGGTATCATGACAACTGTTAATATTGCCTTAGGTAAATCTTACTCTGAATATAGTACTGGTAATTGGAAAACTATGGTTTCAAATTCCAATTTAGTTGCAAATGTTCTTGGTCAAATTTTCTTTGGTTTAGTCGTTGATAGAATTGGTAGAAGACAAGGTTTTGCCTTAACTACTTTATTTATCATTGTTGGTTCCATTATTGCTGCTTGTTCTAGAGGTTCAAGTCAATCTGCCATCTTCTGGATGTTAATTATTGCCAGAGGTATCAGTGGTTTTGGTATTGGTGGTGAATATCCATGTTCCGCAACATCAGCTATGGAAGCTGCTGATGAAAGATTAGGAAATAGACGTAAATTAATTCCATTTATCTTTGCCACCAATTTCCCAATTGCTTTAGGTTTACCATTAGGTTCTGCTGTTTTCTTAATTGTTTTATCTATTTGGGGTGAAGATTACCCAACAGGTATCTGGAGAACTTGTTTTGGTATTGGTGCTGTTTTCCCAATTTCTATTTTTGTCTTCAGATGGAGAATGCGTCACGCTAAAGTTTACAAGAAGAATGCTATTAAGAGAAATGTTCCTTATGTCTTAGCATTTAAGAGATATTGGAAATCTTTATTAGGTGTTTCATCTATGTGGTTTATTATGGATTTTGTTATTTACCCAAATAATATTTTCTCTTCATCTGTTATTTCTGTTGTTATTCCACATGCATCCATGAGAAGAACTGCTGAATGGGAACTTTTCTTAGGTTCATTCGCTGTTTTCGGTTCTCTTTCAGGTATGCTTTTATTCAGATTTATGAGTAGAAGAGCTATTATTATTTCTGGTTTCTTAGGTTATGGTATCATTTCAATTATTGTCGGTGCTGCTTTTGAAAAATTAGTTAAAATTCCTGCTTTATTTATTATCTTTTACGCTTTATTAAATTTAATAATTTATGCCGGTCCTTGTAATTTACAATCCATTATTAGTTCTGAAAGTTTCCCAACTTTTATCAGAGCTTCTTTTTACGGTCTTTCTGCTGCCATTGGTAAAGCTGGTGCTGCCATTGGTACTGAAGTTTTCACACCAATTCAAACCCACGCTGGTAAAAGACACACTTTCTTCCTTTCTGGTGGTTTATGTTTCCTTGGTGCTTTAGTTAGTTGGTTATGGATTCCAGAAACTACTGATTATAACTTAAAAGAAGAAGATGAAAAATTCAACCAATATCTTAGAGAAAATGGTTGGACTGGTTCTATGGGTGAAGGTGATCAAAAACATGAATTCAAAGCTTAAATTCCGATGAATCACGAATTCTCTCCTTTTGAAACCTAAAATGTTTTAAATATGGCTACGACTTCCTATATTTCAAAATTTTTATATATATATATATGCTTTTATATACGCTTCAAATAGGTTAATCCTATTTCAATTTGCTTATACAATCCTTTATACATTCTTTTAAGCACACTTTTATATACACTTTTATAAACTACATTTTCAGCGTATAGTAAATCAATAATATGAGAATATGGTGTACGGGTTATCAATATCAATAGAATACAGTATATAGCGATAATAGCTGTGGCTCTCTATGCATTGTTCTCAGTCTTATTCTATTGTATTGGGGTATTATCATTGAGGGAGTCCATTGTGACTCTACTGAAAATTTATAACAATTCAGATTGATGCTCTGAAGGGTGTTGAAAAAATAAAAAGAGCTTGATTAAGCGCTTGTGATGTAGTGAAAACTTCTGGTAATTTTTATTAAAGTGAGGATATATGACGTATTTATAAAAAATTTATGTTATTTCATAGTGGATACCATTTCTGTCAATAGGTAATTTAAGTTGGACAATAATTTTCAAGGGTATATTTATTATTTGATACAGTTCAAGATGAGTACTAGTGCACAGAAGCAAAATGGTGTTAAAAAGGTAAGTTTACATTTTGAATATTGAATAGTGGGGAAATTTAGCAAGAATTGAAAATACTAACAATATGTCTGTGTCTTTCCTTTTTTTTTTTTCTTTTTTAATTTAATAATAGCCAGATCCAATGAAATCATTTATAGCAGGTGGTGTTGCAGGTGCAGTGGAAGGTGTTGTTACATATCCATTTGAATTTGCAAAGACCCGTTTACAATTAGTTGATAAATCTTCAAAGATGTCACGTAATCCATTAGTTTTAATAAGTACAGTTGCTAGAACACAAGGTATTTCTGCGTTATACGTTGGATGTCCAGCTTTTGTTGTTGGTAATACCGCTAAGGCATCAGTTAGATTTTTAGGTTTTGATTCTATTAAGAGGTTATTATCAGATAGAGATGGTAAATTAAGTGGACCAAGAGGTGTTTTAGCTGGTCTTGGTGCTGGTGTCTTAGAGAGTATTGTTGCAGTTACACCTGCCGAAGCTATTAAGACAGCTATGATTGATGATAAGCAAAGTGCTAATCCAAAATATCAGAATGGTGCTGGTAGTACTTTCAGATTAATTAAAGATTTAGGATTTAAAGGTTTATATGCTGGTTTATTACCAGTTATGATGAGACAAGGTGCTAATTCTGCAGTTAGATTAGGATCATATAATTCAATTAAAACATTTTTACAACAATTAAGTGGTACTAGACCAGATGAACCATTAAGTTCAGGATTAACTTTCCTTTTAGGTGCATTTGCAGGTGTTGTTACAGTTTATACTACTATGCCAATTGATACAGTTAAGACAAGAATGCAAGCATTAGGTGCTGATAAAGTTTATAGTTCGACATTTAATTGTTTTGCTAAAATTTTTAAAGAAGAAGGTTTAATGACATTTTGGAAAGGTGCTACTCCAAGATTAGGAAGATTAATTCTAAGTGGTGGTATTGTTTTCACAATTTATGAAAAGATGTTAGTTATATTGGGTTGATAATGTAAAGCAACAAAAATAAAACGATAACAATAAAACAAAAATGAACATTGCGCAAGTATATCAAAAAACGAAAAGAAAAGAAAAGAAAAGAAAAGAAAAGAAAAGAAAAAAAAAATGTAAAAAAAAAATCACGAAACTTTATATTTATATATAGAAATAATGACATTTAGTTTTTTCTTATTTTTACTAATAAGTTTGAATAGAATTTTATGTTTTTAAAATAGTCAATTTTAATTTTATTGTAATTATTAGTAAAATCGAATATAAAGAAGAAAAATATGTAAATAAAGAGTTCAAAAATAAAAAAGAATATAAATTGAATAAATATGAATCACTACCCGGAAGTGAATAATAATGACAATAAAAAAAGAACCAAAAGAATGAAAGACAAAAGAGGATATATATGTATGTGTATGTGTTAGAGAATATAAGAAGGGTATTATAAAAGATAGGAAGTATATCAAAAGTTGCAATAAGTGGATAAAAAGATGGAATGAATTGCAAAATATCTATAAGCGAGAAGAAATCATGTCATTAAGGAGGAATGAGAATAAATAATTATTAGTAAATAATTAGTAAATGATAATAATGGAGAACAGCAACAAATGTTATACACCTAAAACTTCTGATTCTGTAGCGACACCAGATGGATGTAAAATATTATATTCCATTCTTCTAGCTTTATAATAATCGATAAATGCCTTAAGAACTATGAATACACCTAAGGCTACTAAACCATAAGCGAAAATTGGAGAATCTGTAATTGAATAAGAAGATGAAGAATCATCATTTGAAGCATTTGATAACATATTAGTATTACCATTTAAATTAGATTTATAATCATCTAAGCTACCTTTTAAAATATCTGTAAATGAATGTTGCGAATTATTTGGATCTGTTGGTTCAAATTTTTCATCTGGTGAAGAGACTTTTGAACCAAAATTTTTTGGTATTATTTGATAACCATAAGTGATTAAAGTTACACCCAAACCTGCTCTTGAACCTTGTTTTGCTGCATGAGATGTGTGTAAGAGGTAAGTGATAACAAACCCAATGAATTGGAAAGAGACTGAAACCATCATATTCCAGAGTAAATTGACTATATTACCAACTGGTAAACCAGCAACAAAGATTTCATCTTCATAACCTGCAGTTATTGAAGATTCCCAATATGGTGGAGTTGGATCAGAAGCAACTTCTTCATAAGTTGGTAAAACATTTTGATCACGCTCATTTGTATTATTAGTTGTTGGTTTAGCAGCCATGTTACTAAAGACTGCATCGTTACCCCATCCTACTGGAATACTATCAGCAGGATGTAAGCCATGATTTGTTTGTGAGTTATTATTATTTGAGTCATCAGAAGAGGAGGATGATCCGTTATGAAATAATCTTGAGTATCTAAATCTTGAAGGTAAGAATGGTAAATTATTAAAAGTATTTGCAACTTTATTTATAACATTTGTTGAATTTACAGTTAATGGTGATATAATAGAATGATGATTTGTGATTGCGGTATTATTTGTGGTGGTGTTGGTGGTGGTTGTGTTTGTGGATGTATTATTTGAATTGATTATACCGTTATTATTTTCTAGATCTATATTTGAGCCATTTTCAGTACTATTATTATTAACATTTGATTCTAAAGTTTCATTAAATAAAATTGTATTTCTATTATGATTCGAGTTATCTAATCTATCATCTGTTTCATCTGTACTTTGTTTATTCAAATTAGAAAAATGGGTTAGAGTAGTTGAATCATTTAAATCATCATCATCTGAATCGATATCAAAGTCTAAACCATTATCCATGACAATATCACTATCTTGAATATGTGATACAGTATTTTTTGAAGATGAAGAAGAAGATGAAAGTGGTTGTTGAGTTGTACTGTTGTTGTAAGTGTTATACGATGATAAGAGGTTAGTTGAGTCTTGTTCCATATCATTTGAGTGGTCCATTGTACCCATTTCTATTGCTGAAACGTCATCATCATTATGATGAGTAGAATTCAATTTTGAGTATTTCATTGTTGATGTGATAATGAAAATATATATTTGAATGAATTAGATACGAAAATGAGAGATGAAAAAAAAGATAATCTAAGATTTAAAGCAGAACAGAATGAGAATGAAAAAAAAGTCCCTGAGCAATAAGTCTATCTATGAGGTATTTTCTGTGATTATGAATTTATAGAGTAAAGATATAATTTAGGGTATAAATTATAATTGTTTAATAAATTGTATGATATGTAATTATCTATATAATATATGATATATGAAACAGAATATAATTAAAAATGTGGAGAAGAATTAGGATTGAATATGAGAGGATAAACAGATGTTGTATAGTTCTATATCTATCTATGTATATATCTATATATCTTTCTATGTATTATATGATCTAAAGAAAAAGGAGATTAACTAGCTTCAACATGTACTAGACAAAAGTGTAATTTTTTTTAAGACTTGTATAAAAGTTGAGTATTAAATCAACTTACACTTAAAGGGGCAAAGAATAGTGGGATATTACGGTACTATATTGTAAGCTATACGAGTAGAGGGTGTTTGGTTAAAAGCGAGAGAAGCGAGAGGTAATCGTTGTTGAAATTAGATGACTTAGAGAATGGTGAAAGAAGGGTTCAAGACCAGACCAGACCATATCTGATTGCAGTTGAAGATGAAGATGGAGTTCAATTCAAGTTCAAGTTCAAATTGAAGATGGAGGTAGTGGCGTGGCGTGGAGGCCACACAACGTAACACAACGTAACATAACGCAACGTAGCAGAACACACACAAGACAAGACAAGACGAGCCAAGAATAGAGAGAGATAAAGAGAAGCAGGGGCTCAGTTGTTGTTTCTCTCTCTTTTTCTCTCTCTCGGCCATTGTTTTGGATCCGCTGGATTCTGGTCTGAAACCTGCGCCCCGTGTTTGGTCTCACAGCCGTGGCAGGAAACCACGCGGTGTGCCCCTGCCCCGGCTGTGTTCTTGGCTGCTCCCACCCCACCCGCGGCCCCCTGCTGACTAATCGCGGATCTCGGAAGGGGCGGCTGGCTGGCTGAATTCCAGCGCGCTCTTCTCCACGTCACACGACGGCACGAGAGCAATTGCCACGGAGATACGATAAGGGCCCGGGCCCTGCAGAAAACCGCCGCCAGCCAAGATTGCGCCACAAATTTGTGGGTGCTAATTTTAGTGAGACCGTTGAACTGAAACAACACAAAACACCCGTGCACAAGCAAATATCACGATCTACCGTTAAAGCTTAAATAGATCTACTGTTAAAAATACTTAATCATTTCATAAAAGACACAAATTATAATAATACATATATATAAAATAAAATAAAATAAAATAAAATAAATAGAAATAGAATAAATAGAAATAAACAAAACACAGATAAAAAAAACAAATAAAAAAACAAATATAAATAAAATTAATTAAAATTTAATAGAAAAAAAAAAGTAATCTTTATAATTTAATACGAACGATAAATGAACGATTGTAATCATGTGAAATTGAAACTCTATTATTAAAACTTGTAGATCCACTAATTCCACCGCTAGAACTCTTCTTTCTTCTTTTATTAACTGATAATCTATCGCTATCATCACTATCATCACTACTATCTCCATCACTTGAATCATCAAATTCCCTTTTAATACCATTACTAGAATGACCATCTTTACTTAATGATGATCCAATGTTAGAATTAGATCCTGTGAATGTTGAAGATGAAATACCTGATGATGTCAAATTATCTAATTTTTTATTTTTAGATTCTCCATTTCCATCTTCATCTTCATCTTCATCATCATCGTCATCATCGTCGTCATCGTCGTCATCATCGTCGTCATCATCTTCATCTTTCTTACCATTAAGTAAAGCCTCTTTCCTTAATTCCTCTTGTCTTAACTTCTCTTGTAAAATTCTCTCTTCTTCATCTCTTTTGAATTTTTCAAAGGCTTCCAATTGTTCACTTGGAATTTCAACACCAATAGGTGTATCGATAAAACAATCACTATTAGGACCAATGGTAACTTCTCCTGCAAATACACTATTTGGTACTGGAGTTCTAAATGTCTTTGGAACATCTGTTAAATCTGGTAAAACAGGTCCACCTCTTCTACCAACACGTCCTTGACCTCTTCTCTTACGTCTAGAATCTCTTTCTCTATCTTTATCCAATCTTTCAATATCGTTATAACTTAATTCAAATAAAGTTGGTGTATAATCACCTAATAAATATCTTGGTCTTACAATAGTAGAAACATCAATATTTGTTCTTAAATAATTTTTAACTTCTTCTCCACCTTCAACACTAGATCCATCAAATTTATAACCAATTAAATATAATGATTTAATAAAAATTTGAATTTGTTCTCTAATACTATGTGAAACTGCTGTTATAAATTCACCAGGTAATGACATTTCTTCACATAAAACTTTTGAAAATTCTTCAGGATCATTTTCAATATTATTAACATCCCATTCAAATTGATCTAATAATTGATTATTACCAATTGTAATATCTAATTTAATTGGAATTCTTAAATCTGATATTTTTTTAGAAATTGGATTTGGTCTTCTAGGATAAATCATTGGATGATAATCATTTAATTGTTCTTTAATTGATGATAAAATTATTTCTTGATGTAATGGATTTTTAAATTTAAAATCTTCACCAAAAATTGAAACTAATTTTTCTAATGAAAAAATATTTTCATTTAAATTCCATAAAAATGTATCTGTTAATTTAAATTTATCCTTTTCAATATCAAATTCTAATCTAATTGGTACTAATTCTTCAGTCTTATTTGATTGAACAATTAAATCAATTAAATTAATATATTGTTCATTAATTCTATTTGATTTCTTATGATTTCTAGGTAATATAATTTCAGTCTTTGATTTATTTGTAAATGAATTACCATAACCTTGATAACCTTCACCCCAAATACTTTCTACTGGTTTACCAACTTCATTTAATTGAATCATTTTTAATCTAGAATCTCTTAAAACTGAATAATATTTAACATCGTTCATTAATCTATTATTTAACTCAAAATCAAATTTAGAATCAGAATTAGATTCTTTATCTAATAATTTAAAATAATTAATATCTTTAGAAATTATTTGCTCATAAGTTAAAATGTCAGTACTGATAGGTACAGACTTCTTTTGAGATCTTTTAGTATTATTTCTAATACTATTTGACCAATAGTTTAAATCTTTAATAACTTCAGGAGGTGGAATTAATTTACGTAATTCTTCAGCAGTTGGCTCACGAGGTGGGGGTGGTAATTGTGGTTCTTGAGGTAATTGTTGTTGTTGTTGAGGAGGAGGAACTGGTATTTGAACTGGCATTGGAATATTCTGAATAGGTAGCTGTTGTTGTTGTTGCTGCTGTTGTAGAGGCATCTGTTGTGGAGGAATATTAGAAGGAGTTTGTTGTTTGACTGGTTGTTGTTTAGCAGGAGGAGCTTGTTTTGGTTCTTTTGTCTTTCTACGTCTTTTAGGAGCATTTGCAGTAGTATTAGCTGATTTTTGAATATTAGCATTGATATTACCAGGGGTACCAATTGGGGAATTTTTATTTTGATCCATTTGTTGTTGTAATTGATTTGGAGGAATCATTCCACCTGGAGTAGCCATCATATGGTTCATACCACCCATTTGATTTGGAGGAATAGGATGCTGCTGTTGTTGTTGTTGTTGTTGTTGTTGTTGAAGGTTATTAGGACCATTGGTGCCAGCACCATTATTTGGACCAATTTGAGCATTAGGAGGCATACCGTTTGGACCAGGACCCATACGCATCGTAGGCATACCGTTTGGACCTGGGCCCATACCTACTGGTGGCATACCTGGTGGCATATTATTCATATTTGGAGGCATATTATTATTCATATTTGGAGGCATGTTATTATTCATATTTGGAGGCATGTTATTTGTTGATGGTGAATTATTTCCACCACTCATCATTTGTTGTTGTGACATTGGAGGTGGGGTATTAAATTGACCCATCTGTGGCATACGGTTATTCTTAGTGTTATTTTTAACATTTTTATTATTTTTGTTATTTGTATTTATATTATTATTATTGTTGTTGTTGTTATTATTATTATTATTATTACTGTTGTTGTTATTGTTGTTGCCGCTGTTGTTATTGCCAGAATTGTTATTATTACTGTTAGTGTTATTTCCAGAATTGTTATTGCTATTATTATTGTTATTATTATTATTAGAATTTTGCATTTGTAACATTCTTTGTTTCTTTTCTCTTTGTTGTTGTTCATAGTGTTGTAAAAGTACTTGTAATTGAGGATGTTTTTGAATAGCTTGTTGTCTTTGTTGTGGGTCCATATTTAACAACTGTTGAATAAACATATTCATCTGTTGTGCTCTTAATTGAGCATTTGGTCTATTACCATTACCATTATTATTTGAATTGTTATTACTATTGTTGTTGTTATTGGTATTATTATTATTATTATTGGAGTTGTTATTGTTGTTGTTGTTGTTGGAGTTGTTACTGTTACTATTATTATTGTTATTATTATTATTATTATTATTATTATTATTTCTGTTCATATTATTCATATTTGGAGGAATTTTGTTCATGTTTGGAGGCATATTTGGAGGCATATTACCACCCATATTTGGAGGCATATTTGGAGGGATATTACCCATATTCATGTTATTCATACCATTCATATTACCCATGTTCATATTGTTCATATTACCCATGTTCATACCATTCATATTTCCCATGTTGTTCATATTCATGTTCCCCATGTTGTTCATGTCATTCATATTCCCCATGTTATTCATGTTCATATTTCCCATGTTATTCATATTCATATTCATGTTATTCATATTCATGTTCATGTTATTCATATTATTCATGTTATTCATATTGTTCATGTTATTCATATTGTTCATGTTATTCATGTTATTCATATTCATATTGTTGTTATTCATCTTGAAATAGTTTTATTATATTCAAAACAAAACTAATTAAAATATTATATTTTTGATATCAAGTTGAAATATGTATATATATATATATATATATATATATATAAATTTATTTATTTCACAGTTTGAAGAGTAGATGAATTAAAGAAATGAAAAAAAGTAAGATAACTAAGTTTTGGTATTGATATATTGATATATTGTTCTTGTTCTATTTTAACTGAACAATAATCCAATTCAATTCAATACAATTCAATCTAATTTCCGAAATGTTGTATAGTATATTGAATGTCCAAGATGCGTATCTTTGATGAAATTGATGTTGAACTAATTGCGACAAGACTAATATGACCCAATTAATTTCAACACAGCACAAGTGTATTCATATATATAGAGTGTTGATAGTGAGAAACCACTTGTTGATAGCCGAAATAAAAACTATTGGACTATCATTCCAACGCTTGATGATAAGAGATGCTGGTTACAGTGCTTTCAAGGCTGTGACTTCCTTGTCTTTGAAGTTCTTGTTGTGCTTCTTGTTGTGTTTCTTGTTTGGTTGTTGTGTTCCTTGTTTGGCTCTTGTTTGGCTCTTGTTCTCGTTCTCGCTCTCCTTGCCGTTCAGCTGTGAGCGTGTTGCTGTAGTTTGTCAGTTAGCTAGTTAGTTGGCTGAGAAGGTGCACGGGGGTGAGGCAATGGCCGATCGGCTTTTGCCCCTGAGCCAGTTCTGAACGGCGGGCTGGAAGGATGGAAGGATGGATGGATGGACGGCCGCTGGAGAAAGCAGCCTGGAAGCGCACGGGGCACGCCGGCGCGCTGAAGTTCAGCGGCACGCCGAGAAGGTCGACGGCGAGGACGAAGGAGTGGATGGAGAAAGGAGGAAAAAGAGAGAGCGTCAGACAAGGAGAATCAGCAATAACGGACTGAAAGAGAGAGAGAGAGACAGCAATGGGAACAAGACATTGAACATTGAACATTGAATATTGACAAGATGACAGTGCTGTGATAACGAGATAGCAGCGCTCTTTCAAGAATTCAAGAATGCGGAGGTTGGATTTGGATTTGGATTTGGATTTGGATTTGGATTTGGATTTGGATTTGGATTTGGATTTGGATTTGGATTTGGATTTGGATTTGGATTTGGATTTGGATTTGGATTTGGATTTGGATTTGGATTTGGATTTGGATTTGGATTTGGATTTGGATTTGGATTTGGATTTGGATTTGGATCTGATTGTTGTAATCTCTCTTTTGTTTTGCTTGTTGTTTAGGTGACTAATGTGAAATTCTGGTAGGTCCCTGTCATGAAACCCACTTCAATTCAATTCACAATTATACTATTGTTGATTACATTACGTATGATATGATACGATACGACTAATTATCTATTGATAACAGAAATATTAGTTATTGAATCGAATCACTACTAAAATTATCATTGGTTTAATTTTAATTCGATTTATTATCTCACTTTTAATTAAATCAATTAAAAATTCAAATCTCTTATCACTTATCTTTCGTTCATTATATCCATATCAATACATCAAATTACATTTATATCCTTACTGTATAGTACACATTCTTACTTTATTTTATTATATTATTTATAAATATTGAATTGGGTATATATTCATTTCGATATATAAATATATTCACTCACATATATATATATATATTGTACTATAATAAATTTTTAGTACTTTCAATTGATATACAATAATATAATATAAAATAAAATTTGTTTTAAATGTCAGAATTATCATTAATTTAGAATTATTTAACTATTTATAATATCGGAAAAAAAAAAATAAAAAATAATAATAATAAATATAATATATAATGAATATAGGTTCACAGTTTCAACAGAAACAACAGCTGAATAATCAACCACAACAACAACTGCCACAACAACAACAACAACAGCAGCAACCACAACAATCTTCACAACAGTATCAAGCACAATACATGTTCCAACAACAACAACAACAGGGAAATAACGTTGGCGGTCTTGGAATTGGCGCTAATGGTCAACAGCCAAACGATGAATCACAGAATAATCAAGATAATTACTTACAACAACAACAACAACAACAACAACAACAACAATTACAATTTGGAAATAATGATGGTGGAAGGTTAAATCCATCAGCTTTATTGGCACAAACTTTATATCAAGGTAATTATCGTCAAAATAATTTACAACCAAATCAAAATGGACAACAAAATTCACAAATTCAAGGATTACACCAACAATTACAACAGTTACAGCAATCACAACAAGGACAACAACAAGGTCAACCTGGTACTCCACAACAACAATCACAACAATTATTAGCTACAGTTTTACAACAACAACAACAAAATGGTCAATCACAGCAACAGCAACAGCCTCAACAACTTTTGAATCAGCAACAGCTGGCGTTACAAGAACAACTCCAACAATTACAACAAGCACAAGTTCAAGCTAAATTACAGAATCAACAAGCTCAACAACAGCAACAATTATTACCAGGACAACAACAACTATTACCAGGACAGCAATTACAACCTCATCAACAGCAATTATTTCAACAACAGCAACAACAACAGCAACAACAACAAGCACAAGCTCAAGCACAAGCTCAAGCACAAGCACAGGCTCAAGCCCAGGCTCAAGCCCAGGCTCAAGCTCAAGCACAAGCTCAAGCACAAGCACAAGCCCAGGCTCAGGCACAAGCACAAGCACAAGCACAAGCACAAGCACAAGCACAAGCTCAAGCACAACAACAGCTGCTTAATCGTTACGGATCGATTTCCGCAGATGCATCAATTTTAAATTCTGTTCATTGGCAACATCAAGTTCAACTTTCTCAAATCTCAAGAAGTTCAAATGTCCCTCATTTCTATGCCAGACAAGCTGCATCATCTTCAAGAAAATTATTATTAAAGACAGAAAATGGGTTAAGTAAAGGTACTACACTTATTGATATAACAGAAGGTTTATTGGCAAATGTTCAAGATCATCCAACTGATCATCATATATCATCACCAGCAATTACATCTGCAACAACAGTCAATTCAGGAGGAGCTAATTCAGATGGTTCCAAAAATAGTAATTCTTCTACAACAACAACAAGTGGGAATGGATTATCAACTCCATCTTCGGGAACGGTACCAACAGTGACAGGGTCAGCTGGTGCCAATACTGCTTCTCAAGATTCCAATATATTAATGCATAATAAGAAAACAGCACCACAAGAGAGTAGTGCTGATGAAGAAGAACAAGAACAAAGAATTAGAATAAAAGAAAATAATAAACAATTATGGACTGCATTAGATTTAAGTGGTCAATTAATTTCAAATTTAACAGATAAAGTATTTAATTATCAATTTTTAAGAAGATTATATTTAAATGGTAATAAATTTAACAAATTACCAAATTCAATTTCAAAATTAAAATGTTTAAGAGTATTAGATGTATCATCTAATAATTTAACTGAAATTCCAAAAGAAATTGGTATGTTATTTAATTTAAAATATCTTTATTTATTCGATAATGATATTAAAAATATACCAAATGAATTTGGTAATTTATATGATTTAAAATTTTTAGGTATTGAAGGTAATTTAAATATGGATAAAGAAATTATTGAATTAATATCTAAAAAGGGAACAAGAGGATTAGTAATTCATCTTAGAGATAATTGTCTTAAATTAGATAATCCGAAGCAAAGATTATGGATTAAAATATCTGATGAAGATGGTGAACCAGTTATTGATGATGAAATTGAATCTAAAAAAGATATTTCTAAATTAAGTTCAATTGAAGATAGTAGTTTTACATTAATGAGTTATAATACTTTATGTCATCATTATGCAACACCAAAGATGTATAAATATACACCATCATGGGCATTAAATTGGAATTATAGAAAAGAAAAATTAACAGAAGAAATATTATCATATAAGACAAATATTATTTGTTTACAAGAAGTTGAAACTAGAACATATGAAGAATATTGGGTACCATTAATGGAAAAATTAAATTATAAAGGTATATTTCATTGTAAAGGTAGAGCAAGAACAATGAATGAAAAAAATGCTAAAAAAGTTGATGGATGTGCAACTTTTTATAGAACAAATATTTTTGAATTAGTTGAAAAAAAATTTTTAGATTATAGTGGATTAGTTATGACTCAAGAAAAATTTAAAAAAACTGAAGATGTATTCAATAGATTTTTAAATAAAGATAATGTTGCATCAGTTGTAATTTTAAAACATATTAAATCAAATAAAAAAATTCTTATTGCAAATACACATTTACATTGGGATCCTGAATTTAATGATGTTAAAACAATGCAAGTTGAAGTTTTAATTGATGAAATTCAAAACATAGTTAAAAAGAGTTCAAATTTCCATCATAATGAAATTAATAAAGTACCAATTATTATTTGTGGTGATTTTAATTCCCAAACTGATAGTGCAGTTTATCAATTATTATCACAAGGAATTGTTAAAAAACATGTTGATTTCCATGGTAGAGATTATGGTAAATTTACAGATGATGGATTTATTAATCCATTACATTTAAAATCATCATATGATTGTATTAATGAATTACCATTTACAAATTTTACACCATTATTTACAGAAGTTATTGATTATATTTGGTATTCAACAGAATCGTTAAATGTTAAAGGTTTATTAGGTAAAGTTGATCCAGAATATGTTAATAAAACAATTGGTTTCCCAAATCAACATTTCCCATCAGATCATGTTCCATTAATTTCTAAATTTGAATTTACAAATACTTCTTCTTCATCATCAATATCATCTTCTAATAGAAGATCAAATAAAGTTGATTTTAGATCAGATGGTGGATTTTCAAGAAAGACTTGATTTTAATTTCATATATATTGCTTACTCCCATTTTTTTTTTTGTTTAATTTTTTTTTAAATTTTAAATTTTAAATTTTATTTGTTTGTTTTATTTTTATTACTTATTTTTTGTGTATAATTTTCAATTTGTTTATCTTATTTTTTCTTTAAATTTTTTATTATTTTATTATTTTATTTATTTATTTTAAATTTTTTTGAGTTTTAATTTTTATCCTTTCCAATACTTTATTTTTTTCTTTAACTCTTTGTTATTACTGCTGTTGTTAATTATATTACTGTATAATTATTATTCCTTTTTTTGTTTGTTTATTCATTTTTATTATTTTTATTTTTAGTCCTTTTTATTTTCTCTTATTTCTTATTTCTATTTCTATTTCTATTTATTTTCAATCCTTTTTATTTTCAAACCCTTTTTATTTTTATTTTTATTTTCATTTATTCATATACATATTTATATATATTTGTATAACTTGTTTCAATTCAATAAATTAATTTGTTATCATGTTAATCGGGAGGGTCACGTGCGTGATTGGAAGTAGCTGTGAAAATGAATAATTCAAAGACTTAGAATAGAATAGATTAATATATGGAAATATCGGGCAAAATTGGATTGATGGTGCACGGGTGTATGTGTTTTTTGATGGTGGTTGATAAGAGAGCTTTGAACGGTGACGTCATACGGGGGAAATGGCCCAATGGCAGGCCGAGACGCTGTGCGGGCATGCAGCAGGGGCATGCGGCGTGAGTGCCGCGTGTGCCGCGATTGCCGGGTGGATACCCTGGATACCGTGGATTTCTCGTTTATTCTTTTGCTGTTCTTTTGCTGTTCGCTGTGTTTCTTTTTGCCTGTCTTTTTGCCTGTCTTTTTGTCTGTCTTTTTGCCTATGTTCATCGCTTCAGGCCGTTAAGAGAGTCTGGCCCAATTAGCACCCGTTTGCCGGGGTCTTGAGATATCCCTCTGGCCGAGACAGTCATTCCCCTGCGCTCTCTTGCCGGGGCCTGGCAAGGCATGGCTGACCTTCACTGCCCGAGCGGTACTAACAACAACAGTACAATTGATCTGAATCAAGATGGGATAAATCTAAACAAAGGTAAGGAAGGAAGGACAAGGTGAAGAGGAAAGTGAAGATAAGAATTTAAAAAAGTTGTTAAAAATCAAATTCAATCTTTAATGAAAATTTAATAAGAAAAATTCTTCTCTGTATATGTATATTTTATTCAATTACATATGAATAAGTATATTAAATTAATATTGTTTATTCATTTTAGTATATTATTAATAACAAATATATTAAATTACAATATGATACGAAGAAATTTTTATAAAATTAATAATTATAAAAAATTTTTAAATAAAAGATTTTCATCTGATGCCGCTGCAACAGGTACTTCAATTACAAAATATAGACATTGGGAGACAATAAATGAAGAGGCAAATGATAGTCAAGATAAAGATAATAAAGATAATAAATTTACAGTTTCATCATATAATTTATTATGTAGGCATTATTTATGGGAACAAGTTTATAATTATTTACCTAAAAAATATACAGATTGGTCATATAGGTTACCATTAATAGATGAAAATTTAGTTGATTTAAATACTGATATAATGTGTTTCCAAGAAATGGAATATAAGATATATAAATTACATTGGGAATTATTATTAAATGATAAATATGATTCAAAATTTATTAAAAAGAGAAAATCAAATTATTGGAATAAAGATGAAGATATGATGGATGGTGTTTCAATTTTTTATAATAAATTTAAATTTGAATTAATAAGTTGTGAATATTTAGATTTTGCTAAAATAATTGATTTAAATAATAATAATTTATTTGATAAAACAAATGATTTAATTCAAAGAGTTTTACCTAGAAATACTGTTGGATTATTATTAATTTTAAAAGATAAAAGATATAAAGATAAATATATTATAATAACAAATACACATTTATATTGGTCACCAAAATTTACTGATGTTAAATTAATACATACATATTTATTAAAAAATTCAATTAAATTAAATATTAAAAATTTAGAAAATAATAAAAATTTAAAAATTAATGAAAAAAATATTGGTTTATTAATGTGTGGTGATTTTAATTCAAATCCATATTCATCAGTTTATAATTATTTAAATTATAATAATAATGATAAAAATTTAATTTCAAAAGATGAAATTTTAAAAATTTTTAATAATTTTAATTATGGTGAAACAACTAAATTTTTACAAAATGAATTAATTAATGATAATTTATATGATAATTTTAATTTAAAATCATCATATAGATTATTGTATGATAAAGATAAATTTAATAAAACAACATATACAAATAATTTTAAAGATATTATTGATTATATTTGGTATTCTGATTTAAATTTAAAATTAATTAAAAATTTAGGTTCAATTGATGAAAATTATTTATCAAATTTTAAAGGATTCCCAAATAAAGAATTTCCAAGTGATCATATACCTATAATATCAGAATTTAAATGGAATGAATGAATAAATGACAGATATACTCATATATATATACTCTTATATATACTCATATATACTCTTATATAAATTACTTAATTAATTTTATTGTCCGCTAAATAATTACCTAAAATCGGTTAATGCTTAAATTACCGAAATTTAATTCTCAGTAAAAAAATGTAAAGCATATAAATAAATAAATAAATAAATTATTTGAGAATGATTCACTCCCATCATCCATCTTTGATTCATCTGTATAAATTTACTGATCTATTACTATTTTGCAATATTCATTACAATATATGCTACGTCAGACAAGAAATACAATGTCTGTTATCAAGAAAGAAGTAGAGACGGGTAAAGTCAGCAAGTACTTTGGCTCTAGCGCAGCCCGGAGAACGAGATCTTCGAGGGCGTCAGTGGTGAAGACGGAAGACGACGAAGAAGACATCAACCAGCCAGATATACCGTCGTTGTCCAATACGAAAAGAACCAGTGATAGGCTTCAACGGTATAAACACAAAGATGATTCAATTTCAGTTACAACTTCAGTGAAAAAGGAAGAGTTTGAAGCAAGTATTCCGTCGTCGTCGCCGCCGTTGTCATTGTCGTTGTCGTCTGACTTGAATCAACAGACAGCAGCCAAAAAGAAAAGACGTCTTACTAAGGTGAAGGTGGAAATCGAGCAGCACGACGCGATTCCGACCCAGCCAGAAGAGGCAGCCGCAGGTTCACGTAGCGGCGGCGCCCGTCCAGAAGATCCCTCCCACGTGGGGTCCCTGCCCGTGCCAAAGAACTTCTGGCCGATGTACGAGGAGATCAAGCTGATGCGGTCGCTCGTGGTGTCTCCCGTGGACACCGTGGGCTGCGCCGTGATCCCGACGCGGATCTGCGGGCAGACTGAGGGCAAGCTGTTCCGGTTCCAGCTGCTGATCTCGCTGATGCTCTCGTCGCAGACCAAGGACGAGGTCAACTTCACGGCGATGCAGACGCTGGACGGCCACTGCAAGACGGCCATGGGATTCACACAAGACGGGCTCTGTTTAGCCGCCATGCTGGCAATTGACGAGCCGACGCTGGACACGCTTATCTTCAAAGTTGGATTCCACAGAAGGAAAGCCAGTTACATTAAAAAGACTTGCTCTATATTAAACGAGAAATTTAACGGTGATATACCAGATAATATAACTGATATCGTGGCTCTGCCTGGTATTGGACAGAAGATGGGTAACTTGATCCTCCAGTGCGGCTGGAACATCACCACGGGGATCGGCGTCGACGTGCACATGTACCGGATGTCCACCATGTGGGGCTGGTGCGGTGGCAAGTCGGGCAGCGGCAGCAAATCTAGCGGCAGCGGCAAGTCCAAGAACAGCACGCCGGAAACTGTGCGGGTAGAGCTGGAGTCCTGGATGCCCAGAGACATGTGGAACGAGATCAACCCGGTTCTCGTCGGCTTCGGCCAGATGGTGTGCCTGCCGCGCGGGTCCCGCTGCGACCTGTGCACGCTGGCCTACAAGAAGCTGTGCCCCGCAGTGGACCGGAAGCTCGTCAACCGAGCCGTGAAACAGCGCCAGCTTGAAGCCGTCAAGGAAAAAGGAAGGGCTGCAGATGAGACAGTTTCCCCGGTGGATTCCCCAGTGGCCAAGTCCAAGAAAGCCGCCACCTCGCGTGGAGATCTCTCCCAGCTTGAGGCATACATCACTGCAAACTACACGTGGTGAGCCAGACTGCTATGCTTGATCAGGCAGGATAACCGCCCCACCAGCCAGATTGCCATCCACCCCGCCAGCCGGCTAATTGCCCCGCCAGCGCGGCTTTCCACCGCTTCAACGTTTCAACGGCGTCTCGGCCAAATTCTCGGCCAGAGTTTGTCCGAAAATACGGCTGTGCAGCTTCACCATGGAACAACTAGCAAGTATCTATCAATTGCCTAATTGGGAATGGCCCCAACAGGTGTGAGCCATTTAAATTAAATTAAAATAAACTAGTTTCTATTAACCCACATAAATTTATTATTTTTATATTTATATTTGTATATTTAATATCCTTAATTTATATTCACTCTCTTTATTTTTATAAAAAATTGTATACTTTAAATTAATATCTTTTCATTTTACCTTCTTTCAATTAAAGAGAGTTATAGATTTATAGACTAATAGACTAATAGACTAATAGACAAATAGACAAATAGATTAAAAGATAAAATGTCACTTACTCAAGAAGAAATAGATTTATTTAAATTAACTTTAGAAGATCTTGATGATGCTCATTCACAACTTGATCAAGAAGAAATTTATAAACAAGAAATATCAAATTTATATTCTAAAAAAGATGAATTAACAGGTAAATTAATTAAACCATGGAGATTTGAAGTAGTTAATGGTTTTTTCAAACAATCTGATTTAAAAACAAATGATTTAGAATTTAATTATTTAAATTCAAATTTTGGTTTAAATTTTGATAATTGGGAAATTTTAAAATTAAAATTTAATGAATTAATTAAATCAGTTGAAAAAAATGAAAAAAATGATTATAAAATTTTATTTTTATCAAGACATGGTCAAGGTTATCATAATGTTTGTGTTGAAAAATATGGTTTAGATTTATGGAATGAAAAATATTGTAAATTAACAAATGATGATGAAATCACTTGGGCTCCTGATCCAAAATTAACTCCAAAAGGTGAATCTCAAGCAATTATAAATAATAAAGCTTGGAAGCAACAAATTAAAAATGGTTGTCCTATACCAACAGCTTTCTTTGTTTCACCTTTAAATAGATCTTCAACAACTTTGGTTAAAACATGGAATGAAATTATAATTAACGAAGAAAATGAAGAAGAAGATTCAATTCCAATTACTGTTGTTGAAAAAGTTAGAGAAACTTTAGGTATTCATTTATGTAATGAAAGATCAACAAAGACAATAATTAATAATAATTTTAAAAAATTTAATTTTAAATTTGAAAATAATTTTACTGAAAATGATGAATTATTTAATTTAAAATATAAAAATACAAAGGAAACTTTATCTCAACATTGTTTAAGAATTGAAGATTTTTTACAAGAGTTATTTGAAAATGATAAAAAATTAAATTCAATTATAAATATTACTTCTCATGCTGGTACAATAAGAGCTTTTATAACTGCTTTAAATCATAGAAGATTTGGTATATCCACTGGTGGTATGATTCCAATTGTTGTTAAAGCTACTCGTATTGAATAATCTTTATATATATATATATACTCCTTCTATTTATTGTTTGTTTTTAATATACTACTACTACAACTACACTAAATATTAGTAAATAAACGATGGAATTGTAATTGTTAAAAACGGACGCAATATGCAATTAGACATAAAAATAAAAAGAGAAAAAATATGTAAGAATAATAAAAAAAGACTAGACATTTAAAAAGATAAAGTAAAAATAATAGAAAACAAAAAAAGTAAAATAAACACGTGGAAAAAAAGGGGGAAAAAGGTACAGAAAAATACAAAGGGTAATTTGATAATGAAGGGTATTATAATTAATATTATTATTTCAATTCATTTAAACATTTATTTAAATTGTTTAAATTTTCATTAGCGAAAAATCTAACATCAATATCTTCATCATTAATCATTTTTTCTAAAGTTGGTAAAATTTCATCTTTAATTAATTCAGTAATTTTTGAATCATTTTTATCATTATTTTTAATTAAATTTTCACCAATAATAAAAAAAGATTTTGAAACATTAAATCTTATATTTGGAACATGATCATCTTTTAATGAATCAACAAATGGATAAATATCTTCAATTATTGTTTTATTACTAACAACTGGTATTAATTTAGTTAATGCAAATAAACATGTAATTCTACAAATAAAATTTTCAAAATCTTTTGATTCTTTTTTATCTAAAATTCTATTAATTAATTCTGGTTTTGCCCAATCTTCTTTAAAAATTTTTGTTAATTTTTGTAAATTTAAAACAGCAGCTTCTCTAATCGAATAAACTGGATCCCATAACCATTCCATACATAATTGACCTAATGCCTCATCAAAAAATGCAACACCTAATTGTTCTGCTAATAATGGAATTTGTTCAATAATTGCTAATCTAACTCTCCATAATTTATCTTTTGCTAATTCTGTAATTGCTGGTAATAAAGATTCTGATAATAATTGAATACCAATAACTTCATTAACTAATTGTAAATTAGAAATAATATTTAATCTAACTTCACTAAATTCATCTTTTAACATATCAACAAAAATTGGTAATAAATTTTCAATTGTTGGTTCTTTACCTAAAATTGGAGCTAAACCTGTAACTTCACTTGCTAATGCACTTCTAACATTTTCACTTTCATCAATTGATAATTGTGAAACAACTGGTATAATTTCATTTAATACAAGATTTGAATCAATATTATTTACTAATTTACAAAAACCTGGTAATTGTTTTGAAATTGCTTTTCTCACTTCAGATTCATTATCTCTCATTAATGAAATTAAATGTGGTACTAAATTTAATGTATCATCATCATTATTAAAATTAATAACTAAATCTTCAAATCTATCAGAAACCATATATCTAACTCTCCAACTTGGATCTTCAATTAATGTAATTAATGATTTAAATAATTCATCATTATGAGATTTTTCATTAATTTTTTTCAAAAATTTTAAAATTGAAATTAAAACATCAACTGATAAAAATTTAACAGAATCTTGATTATCATTAATTAAAGATTCATACATTGATGTAATTAAATCCCAATGAAATTCATCTATATTTGAAGGTTTATTAAAATTTTCTGATAATAAATCAATTAAATTTGGTAAATGATTACCGGCAGATTTTCTAACCATTGGTGAATCATCTTGTATTAATTCAAAATATAAATTTAATAAATTTAATCTATTTGTTGAATTAACTCTAATTAAAATACTTTTAAATAAACCTGTAGCTGCAATATGTAATGAAAACCATCTTTCTTTAGCTAATCTTTGAATTAAAGGTATAAAATTTTTTTCAACTTCTTCATCATTTAAAGATTCACTTATTTTATTTAAACTTTCAACTGATTTTTCTCTAACTATTGGTTCTTCACATGCTGAAATTTTTTCTAAAACTGGAATTAAAATTGTTGAAAATTGATTACCACCAACTAATGGTACAAATTTACCTAATTCTTCAGCTGCAATGGCAATAACTTCATCTTCATCTTCTGGTATTACATCTTCTAAAAATGGAATTAATTCTTTTCTTGTTCTTTCTGGACCTAATGCAATAGCAATAGTATCTAATCTTTTCATGGCTTGAACCCTACTAGCAACATCATCATGCCTAAGTTCATCCATTAATAAAGCAATTGGATATAACTCTTCAGTTGATGTTCCAATATTATCTGTTGCAGAGCCAACATTATCTTGATATAACTGTCCTTGTATTGCTTGTGTTTCCATTTTGTATGATTGTATGATTTATATTAGAAAAAAAAGCTTTATTTTTTTTTTTATTTTAAATTCTTTAAATTCTTTTGTATCTGATCTTGAAAATATTTTTTATGATTTATTTATTTTGAATATGATTTTGATATGCGAATATACCAATTAAATTTTTATTAGTGAAATGGATCTTAAAATATTTTAAGTTAGTTAATATATTGACTGTTCAATTGATTGAATCGAATTAAATTAAGTTAAATTAAATTAAAGGAAATGAAAAATATTAGATATAGAATGTATGTTGAACTTAGTATTCTTGTAACATATACGTGTAATCAATCCAATATTCAACTATATATATAAAGAAATAGATAATCTATACAACAACTGTGTGAATCAATATTACAAATGATGGATTAATGGCGTATGGCATTAGTTGTGAACATTTTGAAATGAAAGAACAGCACCAAGTACTACATCACCAAGATCTTCTCCACTGTCCTCAACTCTCTCTGTCTCTATGCACTTCTCTATGCCTGTTTCGAATCAGGCGGTCTCACTTCTCAGAGTCTCACTTCTCAGAGTCTCTGTCTCTCGCTGGGAGAATTTGGCAGAATCTGGAATTGCTGTTTCTGTTAGATATGGTGCACGGGTGAATAATTTTCAATTTAAATGATATTATCACGTGTTTCATATTGGTATATTTCAATTTACTCTATTATTCACTATAAGTTGATATTTACAATTTTAAATTTACAAATTATTGAAATTATATTAAAGGATATTAAAAGATATTAAATTAGAAAGTAAATAAAATAAATAAAGTAAATAAAATAGTCATATATATATATATATGTTTATACAAAAGGGAATAGTAATTAATATTTTTTTTTGGTCTGTTTTTTGGTCTGTTTTTTGGTCTGTTTTTTGGTCTGTTTTTTTTTTTTGATTTTTTGTTTATTAGTTAAATTAATTTGTTTTTTTCTTTGAAATTAAATTCAGAATTATACTCAATGGATTCCATTTTCTAATTCTGAAAATATAGTATAATAAAAACAACATGATGATGTCAAATATAGCAAATGAATAAAGTATACCAACGTCTCTCCATCTATTACCCCAACTCATACCAATACTAGCTAAATATTGATCACCAACACTATATTTACAAACACCACAAATAGTAGTTGAATCAGGTTCAGTTACATAACCTGGATTAACTTGAAAGAAGTCGGTTAAATATTCACCACATGTCATTCCTTGAGGTGGTGGGAAATAAGCCAATTCAACATCACTACAATGAACTTCTCTGTTATGTAAAACAGTTGATAAGGCCATTTCTAAAATATATGTTATTGGTGATGTTCTCCACATAAATTTCCAGAATCCAGGTAATAATGAAGCAGGTTGGAAAATACCAGAGAAAATCATACAAACAGTACCTAAGAAACTAAATAAGATAGAAGCTGATGCAACATTTGGTGCAATATAGGCCAAAGCCAATGCAAAAGATAAGAACCAGAATTGAACAACAAATGCAATGGTAAACCACCAGAATCCAGCTCTTGAAGGTGAATTATCCAATTGAATAGGGAAATACCAAGTAACGAAAAACAATGTGAAATTAATGATTAATGAAGGTAATTCGTTTATATATTGAGAAATGAATAAGATTGACCAATGGAAAGTATTTGATTTATATTCTCTAGTTTCATAAATTTCTCTACCTTTAATGGCTACACTTTGTGCTGTTGCTGCTAATGGGAAAATAGAAACAACAGCAAATAAATTAGCAAACATCAAATTTTGCATACCTATAATTGTATGTTTAACATTCCAGAATGAAAATCCAACTATTAAACCATGAGATAAAAGATAAGCTGTTCTACTGATTTGATGTACAAGATCTCTATTTAATTGTAATGCACCTCTAAGAATAACGTATCTTAATTGATATGAATATGAAGTAGCATAAGATGAAGTTAATGATTTATCAGTATCAGGAGAATTATTAGCACCATCATAAGATTTTGATGAATTATTTTTCAATAATTCATCAATCTCAGTACAAACATTTTGATAATTTTTACTATTTAACCAAATTTCATTCCAATTTTCATTAACAACTGCAGTTGCACCAGCACCAATAACTTCTAAAATATATTCAGCTGGATTTTCATTTGATTGACATTTACGAGCACCTTGATTTTCAAAATAATTTAAAACAACTTCAGAATTTGGACCAATATCACCAAAATAAACTGTTTGACCACCAACTTTTAATAATAATAAAGAATCAAAACATTCAAATAAAGTAGCCGAAGGTTGATGAATAGTACACAATATAGCTTGACCTGCTTCAGCTAAATTTCTCAACACTTGAACAATAGCCCAAGAAGATTGTGAATCTAAACCTGATGTTGGTTCATCTAAAAATAATAATAATTCAGGTTTAGCGACTAATTCTGTGGCAATTGATAATTTTTTTCTTTGTTCAACGTTTAAACCATAACCTGGAACACCAACAATAGCATCTTTATAATCATACATTTCTAATATTTGAATAATTTCATCGACATAAGAAATTTTTTCATCATCTGATACAGTTGTTGGTCTTCTTAGTCTAGCAGCAAAAATTAAAGATTCTCTAACTGTTAATTCAGTAACATGAACATCTTGTTGTTGAACGTAACCTGTTTTTCTCTTGAATGAGGCATCAACAGGAGAACCATTGACTAACATATCACCAGTGATAATACCAATTTCAGTTCTTCTAGATAAAGCATTTAACAAAGTTGTCTTACCAGCACCAGATTCACCCATTAAAGCAGTTAAAGTACCAGGTTTAACAAAACCTTGAACATTATCTAATAATTTTCTGTCTGAACCATCATATTGAATAACATAATCTAAATTTTGCCATGTAAAGATATCATCAGAACCTAATTTAACGTTAACTGATTTTGTATTGACTGTAGTTGGGATAACAGATGAATTTGTCTGTTTATTCGAAGTTGAACTTGAAGAACTAACAGCTTGAGCTTCTAAATCTTCATTACCAGTGGCTTTAACAATTGGTTTAGCAGTCTCATCAACTTCAACATCATCATCAATGTCTTCAAATTTAGGGATATGACCACCATCAATGAAAACTAGGACATCACCAGAGACTTCAACAGGATGATAAACTTCAGAGAAAAAAACGTTTAAGCATAAGAAACCTAAAGTAAATAAGATCAAGATACCGAAATTTCTCCAAACGTGACTATAAGTATAATCGAATGATAATTTTAAATAATCATCACCATTGACAGCAGTACCTTGAGTACCAACAAAAGCACAAACTTTATTTTCACTTGGGAAGTCAACATAACTGGGACCATGTGGGATAGTATCAGTTTCAGAACAAGGGAAATTAACACCGTGAAATTCAGAAGCGATTAAAGATTCAAATCCGTATAACACTGGATTCATATAAGAGTACCATTTAAACCAAGGAACCATTGAAGGTCTTTGAATAATATAAGAACAGTATAATAAGATTGGAGCGACAAGAGAACCTGCAATGGACATGTAAATTTCTAAAGAAGGAGACAAAGAAGCCAACATGGAGAACATACAAGCCATACATTGAACAGTTAAGAAAATAAACAATTCAAAGATGAAGAAAGCACCAGCTTGTAATTTTAAACCTGCTAAGAAGTAAACCACAATATTGAAAATAGTGATGAATATAAGTCTGAAGGGAATTAAAGCCAATACATTTGCCAAGGCTTCAGCTGAAGGATGATAAAATGAGTAACCGAATTGTTTTTGAGAAATAGCACGATCATTAAAACTTTCTAAAGTTTCATATAAACCAGTGAAAACGAAATGTAAAAGACATAAATAAATAGTACCACCTCTTGAGAAGATACCATTTGAATTAGTTGGTAAATTATATAGACATGAACCAATGATAAGACATTGAACAATAACGTTAAAACCTAAATTAATTAAAGTGAAAGCCATATTATTCCAAACATTCATATAACTTCTCTTTGAGCATAAAATAAACTGATTAAAGAAATCAATAGTATATCTTGAATTTTTAGAAGTATATTTTGATTTTTCAATTGATTTAATAGATTGGAAATTATCAATTTGAGATTGTGGATCTGACTGTTTTGATTTTAATTCAGAAATTTCAGATAATAAATTTTTATATTCATTTGAATTTAACCAATAATTTTCAAAGTCATTTGCTGTTGAAGGAACTAAATTTTCAAAACCTGGTTTAGCGGTTCTTCCATTTGGATCAGTAATTGAAGTTAAAAATTCAGAAGTTGTTTGACGAGAAGGACATTGAAATCCCATATCAATGAAAAATTTTTTAGCTTCTGAAATTGGACCGAAATAAATTTGACGACCTGAATATAAGACAGTAACTTTATCGAATAATTCATAAATACCTTCACCAGCTTGATAAATTGTCACCATTGAAGTTGATCTTGTAATATTTGTAGCTGCTCTTAAAGTTTCAATGAATTCTAATGCAGTTGAGGCATCTAAACCTCTAGTTGCGTTATCAAAAGCATAGAATGAAGCACGAGCCACCATAGCTTCAGCAATAGAGACTCTTTTTCTTTGACCACCTGATATACCACGAACGTAATCGTTACCAACTTTAGTCTTATAAACATGAGATAAACCGAAAACTGTTGACCAAAGATCTAAGATTGAATTAGTATATTCTTCTTTAGAAACGTTATCAAATCTAACATTTGGAGTTCTACAAGCAATAGCAAATTTCAAAGTTTGTTCCACTGTTAAATGAGGGAAATGTAAATCTAATTCTGGGTTATAAATGATTTGATTTTTAAATCTTTTCATCATTGTCTGTTGATCAATACCGTTATAAGTGATATCACCTTCAACTTTAATATAAGCTTGAGTTTCACCTGTTACTGCTTTTAACATTGTTGAACAACCAGCACCTGGTCTTCCTAAGACTAAAACCATTTCACCAGGGTTAATAAAACCAGTAATATTTCTAATAATTTGTCTTGTCTTTGATTTTTTAACAGATGATGATGATGGTGTGTTAGAAGAAGAAGAAGAAGAAACTTTCTTTATTAAAGAAGTTATTGGAGAAAAAATCAGTTCAGTAGCAGTTTTAGTAGTTGAAGAAGTTGTATTTTTAGCAATAACAGTTAAATTTTCAAAGATGATATTAGTTGATTTACCACTTAAACCATTTTCATCATCTTTTCTTTGTAAAAATTTTAAAATTTTATGTAAATCAAAATCATTTTTATCAATTTCAAAATTTTCCATTTCTTTTGCATTTAAATGAGATAAAGTTCTTGATAAAGTTGATAATCTTGATAAAGCATTTGAATTATCATTTATATTATCACCATTTGAATTATCATTTAATGGAATTTCAAATTTTTGCTCATCATGAGCATCTATATTTGACAATTCAATTGAAGTCATTTTAATGAATTCAGTTCAATTCAATTAAATTCAATCAATATAAATAAAATATAAATATAAAATAAAATAAAATAAATTCAATTGAATTAAATATAGAAATTACTAAATTAGATGGGGTGTATATATTTATATATATATAAGCTAGTAAAATAAAGAGAACCCTATATACATATATATAATATTTATTTACGAAATTTATTCAAAGAAATTTTAAAAAAGAATGATGATATGGAAATAGTAACAATAGTAACAATAGTAACAGTAGTAACAGTAGTAACAATAATAATAATAGTAGTAGTAGTAATTAGTTAGTAGTAGTATTAGTTGTAGATGATTGATGGACTTAAGCACCAAAATAAAATGAAAAAAAAAACATTACATGATAATAGTGAATCAGCATATTTAAACAATTACAAGATTATTGTTTAAAGTAAGGAAAGTAAATAAACGGTAGCCACAGACAAATTGTAAATGATTATTATGGCAGTAGAGAACAATAAGTACGAAGCAATAAACTGTCCGGAAAGAATCAATCAATCACTCAATATATAACAAACAATATATTTATTTATAAACAAATAGAGTCAGAAACGGAGTCATGCTCAGAATTTGGACACCAAGTCTCAGCAGGGGGCACTTTGAGTTTCTGCAGTGTTTAGAGTTGGTTGGCATTCCTCCGTGCGTTGTGCAGCAAGCAGCGCGATGTGGAGCGTGCTGCGCGTAGCGCGTAGCGCGCGCTCGGAGAGATTTCTCGATGGCAGAGGAGCCAGAAGTGAAGCTGGGGAAGCTGGGGAAGCGGAATTGTAGGCAGGCAGGGTCTCTGCTGGCGCAGGCCGTGCAATGGAGTTAAGCACAGTTTTAGAAATCTCCGTTTTACGATTTTCCGTCTTTGAAGACTCCGTTCTGGAAGACTTCTTAATGGAGCACTCCGTCTTAGAAGTCTCCGTTTTAAACGACCCCGTCTTTGAAGATTCCATCTTTAAAGACTCTGTTTCAGAGGATTCCGTTTTAAACGACTCTGTCTTGAACGTCCCCGTTTCCGTTTCAAAAGACTCCGTTTCAAAAGTCCTCATTTTGAAAGTCTTCTTCGTCTTGAAAGTCTCAGTCTCAGAAGACGCTCTTTTGGAAGATTCCATTCTGTGAGATGTGAGAGGCACACACATCGCGGGCCACGGTTAAGAATATCTCAATTCGACCGATACTGCACCTGAGCCACAACGCGTGCGGCTATGTTACCACATCGGGCAGGTCATGCAAAAACCGGACAAATCAGGGCAGACGCAACCTGTAGAATGGCCTGGAGTTAAGGCACGCTTCCAGCCAGTGAGGAAAAGGTAAACGAGAAAAACAAAAAGGAAACGAGAAAATACAAAACGCCACTGAAAGACACACATAAATATTGGCCAATTACAGACTGACACAATAGTAAATAAGCAAATTTATAAGTAAATATTCTAAACGAAATATAAAATACTAAACGAACTAAAGATAATTAGTGAAATAACTTTAATATTAAATAACTTAAATTAATTTCATTAAATTGCTCATTCTTGAATTGATTTCATCGAAAACTATAAAAATGATATATATTTGTTATATTACTTATTTAACTACTAGTAGTAATAGTATTAGACTCATAATTTCCGATTACGTGCGTGAAAACCTTTTTTTCAATTTCTACCATACTTCAATTACTTAATTCCTTGAATTCCCTGAATTCCATAAACCAAATATTTGCTCCATACGGCTCCATACGGTTCCATGCCATTTCGTAACATTCAACAGTCAGTATATCATATCACAGTCATTCATTTACAAATGATTTATGATATCGCTTTTAAGTACTCAATTGAATTGAGTTTATTAATACTGCTAAAATAAATAATAAACTCTTACTAATGATTCAAAATTAGAATTAAACCCTTCTCTTATTCAATTGAATTAAATTAAATTAAATTAAATTAAATTAAATTATTTTAAATTACCCTATAGGTTAAACAATCAAAAATAAATCTAAATTATCACTTAATCTCCGTTAACTTAACAAACCTTGCACATATCTCCGCTTATCTCTTACAATCTCAAATTTTATCCCCGCTTACATAACATATTCAGATTTATTTCCTTGATCCATCAAAGAAATTACGTAATTATTTGTAGTATTACTCCGGAATATCTTAAATCTTCTCATATTTCATCCGATACGTTACATTTATTGATGGAGTTAAATCACTTTTTCATTACATGGTTAACATTAAATTAAATTAAATTAAATTATATTATATTAAAACTATATACAAATTAAAATTATAAAAATTAAGCTAATATCTTTTCATCATCAATTTTATAATTATTATTTTCATCTTTAATTAACATCTTTTGATTAATTAAATTATTAAACATATCTTGTGGTATCCATCCTTTTGTAGCAATAAATGGTAAACTACTTAACTCAATTTGATAATCTTGTAATGCAACTTCAAAAAATTTTAATTCATTTTCACTTAATTTAATTGGATTTTCTTTATGATCAATTAATCCATGTTCATTATAATGTTCCCACATTTGTTTTAATTCAATTAATCCATTTTCAACATATAAATAATCCTTTGGTGTCTTCAAATCTAATGCTGATATATAACTATTCTTAATTATTTTAATTGCTGGTGATATAATTCCTAATAATTCTTTACGTCTTTCATTAATTGAAAATTCCCAATATAATTGATTTCTAGTTCTATTAAACATAAATTCATATTGTTGTTTTTCAATTTCATCTAATTCTTCATAATTTTCAATTTCTTTCTTTAATTCAAATATTTTTGGTCCTGTATATTGTAAAAATTGTGGATATGTTGTAAATAAAAATGGTTTAATACAACTACTTTCAAAATCAATTAAATTTGGTTTTTCATTATTAATAATAATATTCATTGGATCTAAATCTGGATGAAAAATTCTAGGTTTAATTAATTTATCTAAATTTGGAATTGATTTATTTTCTGGTTTTAAATTAATGAAAAATTCACTAATCTTTAAGAAAATACTATAAATTTTAATTGATTCTTTTAAAATTTCATATTCTTCAGTTAAATTATTATTATTTGAATCTAATACTGATAATTTAAATTTAAAATTTTCTAATTCTAATTGAATTAAATCTTTAATCATCTTTAATGGTTCATTTGAATTCCATGGTCCTAAATATTTAATTAAATCTTCTTCTTTAATTAATTCTTTATTTCTAAAATATGCTTTTTCAACAGTTGGTCCAATAACAAATTCTCCTTCAACTTTACCATTATCAATAATGTCAATTTCTTTACTTTCAAATCCATTTGGTAAATCATCTTTGAAATAAATTGATCCAAATTTATTAAAAATAATACTATTTAATTGATCATTAATATCAGCAATTGGATTAATAACTTTTAATAATTCTTTCTTAGAATTTTCTTCATTAATTTCACCAGAAATTAATGGATTCCATTGACGCATTAATAAATCTCCTGATTTATATTCCATTAAAATAAATGGTGAACCAATTTTATTTTCATAATTATTACTATATGCTAATACTTTTGGTATATTAATTTTATCTTTTAAATTTAAATTTAAAAATTCCATTGTAGCAACTTCACTTGATATTTTTCTTTTAATATATAATTCAGTATCTAATTTATATGGAATTCTTAATACTAAAATTTTATCATTTGATGTTGTAATTTTATAAATTCTATGATGTTTACCTTCATGAATTGAATCAATTTGTTTTAAATATTCAAAATCTTTTAAATTTTCACCAAGAATTTCATTAATATTATTCTTTAAAATTTTAATATTAGAATCATGTTTTGATGTAATTAAACTTGAATTATTATCTTTAATTTCATCATTAATTAATGATTTCAAAAATGAATTTAATTCTTCAATTGAAAATTTAGTTCTTCTTTTATCTTTCTCTAATTTATCATCTTTTAACCATGTACCCCATGTATATTCAAATATAATATTTCTATTTGGATCATCTTTATCTGAAATATTAGTGAAAATTTCTTTTGGTTTTGTTGGAATTGTAGATTGGAAACGTTTAATATTAGTAGTAGCGTTATTATTAAGTTTAATTGCACTGTTAATAATACTACTGGTCTTGATACCAGTATTAACTTGAACTCTTGCTAATCCAGAAATTGAAGATCTGGTTAATCTTCTAATAGATGATCTTGCCAACATTTTCCTTAATGATATTGATTTCAATTTGTTGAATGAGAGAACTAAGCAAGGAAGTAAGTACAATTTCAAATATAGAAAGAAACATATTTAAATAAAGTATAAGAAAACATTGAAAAAACTAACTTTGGAGAAAAGTAATCTCATCTCCTACATCCTCCCTCGTCCATTTTCAATTCCGAATTCGGCGAATTGATTTAGCGAGAACTCAGAAGTTGGAAAATGACACCCGTGCACAACACATTTATTACAGGTTACTCCACTCCAGACTCCAAGAATAATTAAATGCCAACAAACCAACACATAAGATATAGAAATACAGGAAAAAGTGGAAACATCATTGGTTAAATACCAGAAAATCTTCATAATTTGCATGTGATTATCACGAATAAATCAATTTCAAATGGCATAAAATCAGCGAAGAAACCCCGCAATTTAATCTTTCTTTCACTTTTAAATGTTAAAATTTAAATCATCAAACAAAGGAATGAAAATATATTGGTGTACGGAAGCATCATACAAACGCGACTGCTTTTTAAGATTCAGATCAATTAAATGAGAAAATCGTAAACAAGGAATAAACAAGATAATATTCATCTCCTTATTTCTTTCTTCCTCTTTTTCTTTTAATCATTTCAACTCACTTTTTTCTCTATTAACCAGCTCATTAATTTTTATAAGTAATAAGATATATGAATTATCCATAAAGATATTAATATCTTTTTAAAATACAATAAATCAATCATAAAAAAGGCAATAAAAAATCAGACACAAAAAGACAACGATAATAAAATGTCATCTTTAAGACAATCTCAAATAGTCTATATGAATAATCAATTACAACAATTAGAATTAAATTTAAGTGATATGAATAAATTAATAAATAAAACAACTTTACAATTTAATAAAATTAAAAATTTTTCAAAATTTCAATCTTCTTTATTTATGTCATCTCATTCAATTTTTGAAATTGAAAATTTTAAAAAAGTACAAAAACAGAAAAAGCAACAAAAAAAATAATCTCAAATTTATATTATCTTATATTATATTAAACTAAATTAAATTATATTATAATATCCCAATAATTAAAGATCAATAAAAGCAATTGTTTTTAAATCAATAATTTCATGCTTACATAATCAGTTATTGTCAATTTTTCTCAAAAAAAAAAAATCAACCTAATACATTTGATATAAAAAAAGAATTAACTATATTTAATAATATCTTATATCTTATCTATTCAATCAATATAATTTAAAATTAATATGATTGAAAAAATTTTTTATAATAATATTAAAAAAATATTTAAAAATGATTTCAAAATTAATGTTAATTCTAATAATAAATTTCCATTAAAAATTGCAGTTGCAGTTTCAGGTGGTGTTGATTCAATGGTTCTTTTAAAATTATTAAATAATTTTATTATAAATAATAAATTAAATGCTAAAATTTATGCAATTACCATTAATCATAATTTAAGACCTGAAAGTCATGAAGAATCAAAATTAATTTCAAAAGAAATTAAAAATTCAATATCAAATGATATAAAACATGTTATAATTGAATTAAATTGGGATAAAGATAGTATTAATAAAATTAAAAATATTGAAGAAATTGCAAGAGATAAAAGATATTTTGAGTTTCAAAAAAAATGTTATGAATTAAATATAAATTATTTATTTTTAGGACATCATTTAAATGATCAAATTGAAACTTTTTTATTAAGATTAAAAAAAAATAGTTTAATATTTGGATTAAATGGTATGAAATTTATAAATAATTTCCCATTAATTTCAAAATATCCAAATAATTTCAAGAAAGATATTAAAATAATAAGACCATTATTAAATATAAATAAAATTTCAATTATTAATTATTGTCAAAATTCAAAAATTAATTGGTATGAAGATTATACAAATAAAGATATTAATTTAACATTTAGAAATTTTATTAGAAATTATTATGAATTAAATAAAGATAAAAATGAATTATCAAGGGATAAAATTATAGATTCAATTAAAAAAATTAATGAATTTAATGATAATATAAGTAATGAAATTAATGAAATTAAATTTGAATTAAATAATAAAAAAAAGATAATTTTAATATTAAATGATTTAAATTTAATTATTAAATTACCAAAATTTGGAATTTTAAATAAATATTCAATTAATTCAATAAATAGATTTTTATTTAAAGAATTTTATAAAATCTCACCAGCTAATAATTATTATTTAAAATACTCAAGAATTGATAATTTTGATTCAAATATTATTAACAGTGATGATAACATTGATAATAATAAGAAATCATTGGCTAGAATTATATTTGATGAAGAATATTTAAATGATAGTAAAATTTTACTAACAAATAAAAATGGAAAAAGGGTTAAAAAATTAAGTATATTAGAATGTGATTTAACAATAGATTACGATACAGATGAAAATGATATAATATTAAATATTAAAAGAAGTAATCCAAAGACAAATAAATTAAATGAAAGAGATATTGAAATAAATAATAAAATTAATAATCAATGGTTTTTATTTGATAATAGATTTTGGTTTAAAATTAATTTTACAATTAATAATGAATTAAAAGATAATGAATTTAAAATAAGATTATTTAATAAAAATGATTTTAATAAATTAGAAGAATTGAATGAATTTATTAATATTAGTGATAATAATAAAAGCAATTTTAAAATTTCAAATTTATTAAATATACCTATATTAATATTAAATAATAAAATTATTGGATTTCCAACAATTGATTTAATATTATATAAATATCGTGATTTAATTGATATTGAATGGACAGTTAAAAGTGATTTTTAATAATTTTTGTAATATATAAATATTTATGTAATTTTAATTTAATGTATTTTAGTTATTTACATTTTTTTATTATGTCAGCAGATATAGACAGATTACGTCATTTGGGGCAACTTGGATTAACTTAGGAATTTTCTCAAGTTTGTGTACGGGTGTGTTACTCAGTCACGAGTGGTTCTCTGAATTCCGCTAATTCAGAGCTTTTTTGTATACGATGACAAATTGCAGCGCTTTGATTGGCCAGCGCGGCAGCAGACAAAACTCCGTATGTTTTTGCCCAGTACACGAATAATTCCCGATCCCCAACGTGGCTGCTGCTTTAATTTAATCCGCGTGCCGTGCCATGCCGTGTTGTCGTATGCCGCATGCCGCTGGACCACGCCAACAGTATTTCAGCTTCAGCGGCCTGGTGACAGAAACAGCTGGCTGACAAGGCAGAAACATCAGGCAGACAGAGCAGGCAATTCCGGCAGGCAATTCCGACAGAGAGGCTCCAACCGTTGAAATTACAGATTCTCTGACGGGTAAAATAAATGTTAGCCAGGCCATCATCACCAGACAAGCCACATATTTCTATATTATATAGTATGAGGTGAGATGGATGGATCAATATTTGTCTTGGCTAAATTCCAATTTTGGAATTTTATAATTTTATTTTATTATATCATATTATCTTACATTCTTTTGTATTATTCTATTATTATATTCTATTATTGATAATTACAATTCAACTATTTTGAATTATTCTGAAATATTAATTGAAATACATATTATATATATATAATTTCAATAATTCATTAATTCAATATCTCAAATTTATTAGTATTAATAATCAACTTTTAAAATTATTGTCACTCATTTAAAAAAATAAATTAATAAAAATTGATAGAATCTAAACATTTCATTTTATTCCATATTTTTCATTTAACTGTTTTCATTAAAATAATTATGCCATATATATAATATAATTTATACTATTATTTATTATAATGATAAAAAAAGAAAAAAATAATAAAATTCCAAAAGTTGAAAAACTACCGGCAAATTCAAATGATTTAAATAATTCAAATATACCAATAAAAACATCACCAAAATTATCACCAAAATCACCCAAATCACCAAAATCACCCAAATCACCAAAAAATTTAACAACTATTGCTCAAATTGGTCAAACCTGTGGTAATTGTGGAACAATAAAAACACCATTATGGAGAAGAACACCAGATGGATTATTAGTTTGTAATGCATGTGGATTATATTATAGAGCAAATAATTGTCATAGACCAGTTAATTTGAAAAAACCAAGAAATGTAGTTCATATTTCAAAAGAAGAATTAAAAGCAGGTACTTGTAAAGGTGATGGTCGTTGTAATGGTATGGGTGGTTCAGTTAGATGTCAAGGTTGTCCAGCATATAATAATAGAGTACTTTTATCTTCTAAATTAAATAACGGCGATGATACACAACAGCAACAACAACATCAGGATGATGATTCTAATAATAATAATAATAACCATAATTCACATTCATGCGCTCATTGCAATGGCAGTAATAACAAAAATAATGAAAATCAACATACAGATAACGAAGACAATAACAATAATGATAATAAGACAGAGGAAAATCAACCTGTGCCGTCAAATACTACCTCGCCAACAACAACAACAAAGACAACAACAAAGACTGAAGTGGAAGAAGATTTAGTAGTTGCATGTTCAAATTGTAGTACTACAGTGACACCTTTATGGAGAAGAGATGCAGAAGGTAATACTATTTGTAACGCATGTGGTTTATACTATAAATTACATGGTGCTCATAGACCTGTGAAAATGAAAAAACCAACTATTAAAAGAAGGAAAAGATACCTATCTCAACAACAACAATCTTTATCATCAACATCAACATCAAAAGTAACATCAAATAAAACATCAACAAACAAATCAAAATCATTAGATAATAAATCAAATATTACAAATTTTTCAAATTCAAGTATAGTTTCATCTCCTGGTTCATCAGCTACTTCACCTAATTTGAATCATATACTAAGCGATGAATCATCTCCAAGGATTAAAAGTGATACTTCTTCATTACCTTCTTTCTCACCAATACCTTCTCCATCATTTAATACTACTCATAATCAAAGAATATCATCACCAAATCCACCAAATCTTTCATTACCTTCTCATTCATCGCTTCCGCCATTACATCAATTACCAGCTATTTCACAATCAATTAATATAAAATTACCATTACCAATACACCCTTCTGCTTCGTCATCTTCTTTATTGAACCCAATAGGGCAAAGATTACCTTCTCCAAGTAATATATTACCACATTTGAATTTTAATCAAAGAAGTCCACGTCCAATAACAACACCACCACCACATACTACTGCTCATTACCCGCCAGTACAATTTCAACAACAGCAGCAACAGTCACAGATTCAATCCTCTTTAACTCCACCACCATTTGGAGCATCATCAAGGTATATACCTCCAGCTATTGATTTCACATCAACTTTCTCAAAGAGAAGTTTCAGTTCAATTGCACAGACAAACGATAATATTCATGAATCTAATGAAAGAGAATCGAAATCTAACTTAAATCAATCAAATCAGCCTCTTGATCATCAACAACAACAACAGCAACAAGCACATAATACATCAGCTAGTATAAATACTCATATGTCTGTAAATTCTCTTTTAAATTCAACAACTCAAAATTCAAATCAAAATTAGAGTGCATATAAAATAAACAATCAATGATTGAAAAATAGGAAATTCAATCATAAAAATGGCTTACATATATTATTTATAGACTTTTTTCTCTTCTTTGCTATCTTTAATCTCTTTTTTTCGTTGTGAATATTTCTCACCGAACAACTCATAAATATATATATATATTAACCCGTCACATATTCCCCATTTAAATTTTCTTGCTTTTAGGTTTTTAATAATAAATTCAATTCAAATATTATTAAAGTAATTAATTTGTAAAAAAACATAAATTGTCTGTTCTATCCTGTAATTTGTCCGACAACCAGAGCCGTTTAAATGTGCATGACGGAGAAAACCATGCACGGACGGTTCCCCCAGCTACGGCCTGCACTCTAACCCATCTGGAATGGAAAGCGTGCGTACCCTGCAAGAACCCGCAGGAACAGGGACGGGCAAGGAATACTGCGCTGGAGTATATCCACAGCCTGAACGGCCACCTGCCAGCTCGCCAGCCCACCCGTAAGCCCGCCCTCCAGACAGATGGCCTAAAGCCACCGGAATTCCCATCGTGTGCATCTCTGAAAATTCCGAATTCTTGGTATGCAGATGGCTCAATAAGAGTATTAACTTGAATCAATTTGTATCAATTTATAGTTTTCCTTAATAATATAGTTATGTGCCTGAATATGTATGTGGTTCCGTTTGTACATCTGAACTGTAGTGGTCGGTAATTTTTTACCATTGTTGTTATGGTATCCTTATCGGAGATGTGATTATGACTAGTTATCTGGCTATGTTTGTCGGGCATGTCTGATTCAAATTTATCAATTTTAAATTTGACTATAGATTTATATGTTTTATCATACTTTCGATTTGATTTACTGTAATTATTTTTTTTCTGTTCAGGAATCAACCTTCTTTCATTCTTCTGTAGATCACTGATGTAATTCTCTAAAAGATCCTACTCTTTCATTTTCAAATTTTATTCAGTTTCATAAATGGTCTCTAATTCTTTGATATTTCTTATCTAAATTTTTTTAAAAAATAAGGTTAACTCCTAAAAGACGAAACCTATTATATTTATATCTTCATACAATTTTCTATTTCTTGAATTCCCTTGATTGTTTTGTTAATGCACAATAAAATTTTAATTGCGTAAAATCATGATTTGTATCATCGGTGTTACCGGTGGTCTATTTGTTGTTAACACAATTTGAGAAATCATGTAAATAATTTAACGAATCAGAAACTGATAATTTTACTCCCTTTGTTTTGCATATTTTTTTTCTCTCTTTTTTTCAATTTTCTTCAATTTCTTCCGATTATGTGATATGGTGGCATGGTGATATGACTATACTCATTGATCGTAAGTCAATATCATGAAACACCCTAACTTTGGTATGACACTACTACAGAAAAGTTACAGAAATTTATGAGTTCTTGACTACCACTACTCTTTGCAATATTTAAATATAATTCTCTTCTTTATCTATGCTTAGTCTAAGATATAGCAAAGCTTTTATAAGTTGGTGTTTTAATACCAATCATTGACGTTTTTGGACTAATATATTGCCGATGAGAATATTATTTATTATTTATATTTTCAACGTAAGTTTTATATGCTATGGCTTTCATATCATCATATCATCATCAATTAGATCCGAGTAATTACCAATTGATAAAGAAATAGAATAAATAAATTGTATAAAGAAAAATAATTTCTGTCTTAAATGAATCCACAAATTCTTAATTAATTATATCCTTCAAATCTCAATTGCAAGTTGCAATATATCAATTAAGAATTAGCTTTGATTGATTACATGATATACTGTTAATATTTGATTCAAATGATATGTACTCAGCTGAGGATCATAATGAGAAATCTGGGATTCATGTTATCATTTGACGATCCAACTTTTTTGATGTTTACAAATATCTATTGACTATCGCCAATTAATTGAATATATGAAAATTCCTACAATATATTCTAAAAAATCTTAGCAATATTTAAATAATACTTTCTCAATAACAGGAAACTAAAACATTGAATTTGATACAAAATTTTAAATAACTCATTTACAGACATATATACAGACTCATAATTTAGAAACAATTACAAGAGCGCTTACATTATTTTATGAGTAATTGATAAATATCTTCTGTGACTATATTGTAAAACCACAAATGTAGTAAAAATATATATATTATTGGTTGAAAAAATAACCTTTTGAGTACAATTCCCATAATTCTAGTGCTACAAGTGCATTACTCTCCTCTGATTGGCTGTATTAGACTCACTCCAGTAATCAGCCTGCAAAAGGTTAAGTAAACTTTATATCACATGTGTGTCCTATTTACACGGGTATTTTAAAGTCTCGCGATTTTCTGTTGAGAGAATTTTAGAAAGCACTACTTATCTTTTCCTTTTCCTGTCCATTGTTAACTCTACATATCTCTGCGTTTATTCCGTGTTTGTCTTTTTTATCTTTCAGTACTTAAAAATTATAATCTAAAAATTATTATGCTCGGTGGTATTTCACCGAAGCCAGTCTCATTTTGATTTAACACTTGGTACTTTGTTACTGTCTTTTCTTTCACACTGGTGAAAATTAAGTGGTCTTACAAATAATATAAAAAGACTTTGTATTTCCTTTGATGATACAGATATTTAATAAAAGAAAATAAAAACAGATATTTTGTTATTCCTATCCCCTTAATATTCAATTGACTATAACATATCCTTAAACATGTCCCTTTTAAATAAATTTGCTAAATATCCATTAACTTTTGGTCCTTCTCCAATCTCTAAATTTAGTAACTTATCTAAGAAATTAGGTGGTAAAGTTAATATTTATGCTAAAAGAGAAGATGCTAACAGTGGATTAGCATTTGGTGGTAATAAACTAAGAAAATTAGAATATATTGTCCCAGATATTATTGAAGGTAAATATGATACTTTAGTTTCAATTGGTGGTATCCAATCAAATCAAACTAGAATGGTTGCCGCTACAGCTGCTCATTTAGGATTAGATTGTGTCTTAGTTCAAGAAGATTGGGTTCCTATCCCAGAAAATGAAGCTCAAGGTTACGATAAAGTTGGTAACATTCTCTTATCTAGAATAATGGGTGCTGATGTTAATTTAGTTCCAGCTGGTTTTGATATCGGTATTAGAAAATCTTATACAGATACTTTAGCTGAATTAGAGAAAAATGGTAAAAAACCATATGCTATCCCAGCTGGTTGTTCTGAACATAAATATGGTGGTTTAGGTTTTGTTGGTTTTGCTGATGAAGTTATAGCACAAGAAAAACAATTAGGTATCAAATTTGATAAAATTGTTGTATGTGCTGTCACTGGTTCTACTTTTGCTGGTATAGTCACTGGTATGGCTCAATACGGTAGAGAAAGAGATGTTATTGGTATCGATGCATCTTTCACACCAGAACAAACAAAAGATCAAGTCTTAAGAATTGCTCAAAACACAGGTAAATTAATAGGTCTAGAAAAACAATTAACTGCTGATGATATTATCTTAGATACTAGATTTGCTTACCCATGTTATGGTATTCCAAATGAAGGTACTTTAGAAGCCATCAAATTATGTGGTAAAACTGAAGGTGTCTTAACTGATCCTGTTTACGAAGGTAAATCAATGCAAGGTATGATTAAATTAATTGAAGAAGGCGCTTTTGAAGAAGGTTCTAATGTCTTATACGCTCACTTAGGTGGTGCTCCAGCTTTATCTGCTTACACTTCATTCTTCTAAATTTAGTTTTATATAAATATATAGAAATATATTATAGAAATACATTAAATATCAAAATGTTTTAAAAAATATTTCATTGAATGAGTAATTTGTTGTTCTCTACCCCTAATCGTAACTGTAATGGAAAATATATAAATAAAACTTTATAATTTAACACAGATAATTGTTTTTGAAGCTGTACCATTGATTTAACGTTACCAGACAATGATATGTTGTAATATGATCTGTTAAACATGAATATTAAGGAAAGTTCCCAACAGCAACAACAAGAGTAAATGTGTTTATGCATGGTGCACGGGTTCTACATAATTCTCATTAATGTTTCTGACCTACCATTTATACTCTTTTGGGAATAGTATAACAACAACATCAATTTTAATGTGAACAATGATCTAATCAATTTAACGTATACTTAAAAAGAAAAGAATATTTTATAATAAGGAGACATTAATTGAACCAGAAAAATTTAGGATAAATACTAACGACGAAGAAATATCAAAATCAAAATCAAAATAAATGTTCACTGAAAAATTGAGAATATGATACATAACAAATGAGCCATCGCAAAACTTCAGAAATAATAATAGATCCCAATAATGATAATAAAAACCTAAATAATGTTAAGACAAGTGACGAATCCGAATATAGTAAAGACACTTTTTTTCTTGAGAATAAAGAATCTCCTATTAAGTCATCAGCATTACCGAAAGTTAAATTAAATCAAAGTAAAATCTCATCAACCAAAATCAGAAACAGGAACTCAGGTTTGAAAATATCACTAGGTGATCCACTGCCTTTAAACTATAAAGTACAACACTCACAGCAGATACCATCATCACAGAGCAAGAATAATAATAATCATGAAACGAGAGCCAGTTCTAGGAATACCATTACTCCGATACCGACGACTGATACAGATATACATTTTACCACTCACGACAAAGATCATCCCCAAAATAGCTCACATTCACAACAGATAGGTGCACGTAAGAAATTTCGATTGGTTAACCTAAAGGAATTGAAAGCAAGAAGAGATGCATTGAAGGTGAATATCCCATTTGAAGATGTTAAACCCCATAACGAAACCAACAAACTTTTACCGATAAAAAAGATTAGAGAGGACAAACTTGAGAAACAACAGAAAGATATTACTACTACTCCAACAACGGAATACACTGGATCAGATAAACCAAAAATAATAGATAGAATATCTTCCAATACATCTGTTAAAAGCTCAAATCTTAGTTTCTCTGAAAATACAGATAATCTAGAAAAGCTAATGAAATTAGAATCTGAGTTGCAAATGCTTAAAGATGCTATTGAGAATGAAAATAACTGCAGTCATGACATTTCTCATTTGGACTCATCATTCAATAATGATTCACAAATAGAGTCTTCAGTAAAACAGCTTGGATTAGAGCTAGAAAAAATAAACTCGAATTCTCCTCCGTCTGCAAATGAACCAGAAGAGCACGCTGAAGAAAACTCACCTCCAAAGACCACAGGCTTAAGTCCAGAAATTATTGAATCTAATATCAAAATTACAAAAGAATTAAGGTTTTTCAAAATTATGTTTTATATCTTTGTTTGCATCTTTGGATTTTTAATTTTTTCATTTCTTGTATCCGATTAGTCTACTGTTTTAAATTTACTGTGTACAATAAAACTAATAATGTATTAATAAAAAAATTTACGCTTATGATTTTATTTATCTAATTTTTTTAGTATTTTTTTGAATATCAGTAACTTAAAGTAAAATAATTGTTTTTAATATTTAAAAGAGAACTGAAATATATGAGAGTTTATAATCTAGCTTTAACGGATTCTTTCATCCAATCGATATCAGCTAAATCAACAGGTTCTGAAACTATTCTATACCTGTTTTGTTTAATATCAACATTGACTCTTTTTCTCCATTTCCAAAGAGCAGAAATCTCAGGATCAAGAACTCCTTCTAATTTTTGTACAATATATTTACCAATATTAGGTAAAAATTTAAAACCATGAGCTGAATCACCAGTTGCCACATAGACATTCAAAAAATCAGGAACTCTATCAATCAAGAAATTTGAATCTGATGTATTTGCAACCCAAGCTGCTTTACAATCGACTAAATCGTGATATGCTAATTCTGGAACATATTTACCTAAGATTTGCTTGGCTTGCACAATACATTCAAGAGGCATAGTATCTGAAGGAACATCATTCTTGTATCTAGGTAAAGAAATTAAAGATTCACCTTTTGGATTTGGAATATTATTACTAGCACCTGTACCTGGTAAAGCAATCTTAAACATATGGGTTGCTGGATCAGGTGGGAAGAAGTAGCCCAATTCTGCATCAAATAATACTGGCATATCTTTAAATATCTTGTATTCTTCTGGAGTAAGTTTAATATGTGTTACAAATAAAGCTGATGCCTCTTGTTGATACTTCAAGTCAAGTATGTAACCAGTTGCAGCACCTGATGAAATCACTATTTGATCAGCTGTATGTTTTGAACCATCTGCGGTTAAGACATAACCTTGACCATGATGATTTTCAACACCAATGGCTTTACCTTTATCATGAAAAATGAACTCCACACCTAATTGTAGACATCTCTTATATACTGCAATCAATGCATTTGCAGAATGTGCAATACCTGCTTCTGGATTGTATTTAGATTCATAATCTTCGTGAATACTGTTGTATCTAAAAGCTCTAAATTTATGACTTATACCTTCACTACCTTTAAAATATTGAATTCTTGAACCTTCACCAAACAATTTTAAATTTTGAATACCTAAATTTTCAAACTCTATTCTTCCTTGATGATGAGTTGGAGTTATCATAACACGACCACATTCATGATAAATACCATCAAAAATTGGATCAGTTCTCCATGCATGAATAGCTTCAACACCTAATTTTGTATGTAAAACATCTGCATATTCGGCTCTGATGATTTTATTGTAATCTGTAGCAGCGGACCACGGAGAAGGGATAGGGTAGGCATCAAGAGCAGTAACTTTATATCCCTTTTCGGCAAGTTCTAAAGCGGTTGATAAACCAAAGACACCACAACCAACAATAAGTACCGATTTTGACATTTTCTTTTTAACGATTGTTTTTTTAAGTAACTTCCTCTATTTTAGGTAAAACTCCGATCCAGTTATTAGAAACGGCGGCTATTGTTTTTTTTTTTTTAATCTGTATTAACAGGTAAAAAAACTGTGGCTTTCTTATACTCAATGTACATTTCAAAATTTTTATAAATTGGGCAATTCCCGTCTTTAAATAGAAAAATATAAAACCAGTAAAACCTATTGAAGAGGTTCATTTATTTCAATTAAATGTCATGGTACTCATACTAATTCTGGGGTAGTGTATTATTCCGAGCACATTGAATTACGCAATTTGGGTGAGATATTGCTTAAGAATCTCATATCGGATTAAAGTGAACAAAAATTGGACCAGTTTCGAGTTTTTCTCTATTATTAATGTTATGAAATATCATCAATTGAATTGCTTTTAACAATGGACAGGAAATCTTACGATGCTCATCGCGATGAGCATTACCAATCATTGGAAATATTTTTCTTTTATATATTGAAGGAACAAACATCGTTCCATTGTTTAAAATAATGGTCAGAGTTTTTTTTCATACACACAATAAGTTGAAAGATATGCTTGCATTTCATACATTTCAAACAATCAATATGAATGTTGCAATATTCTGGATTATTCAAGTGACAAGTGTATAATATTTCAGATGAATGATGTATTGGCAATTGTTTTCTATTATTATGAAATCCATACTTGTAATCACGGGGACAAAGGTCGGACTTCTCTGTCTTTGCAATATGAACTCATATATGAGTGTCTAGCATAAGTCACTTGTGGTTCCACAAACGGAAATAAGAACGAATCATGAATAATAAAATCAAATCACGATGACATAAATCTTTCAACATAATTAAAAGAAGAAGTAAATCAATCATCTATAAATCCCACCCTAGTGGTGCCTTACTAAGCAATGAGATAATCCAAAGCTCAGAACCAGATGCGTTTCCCAATAGGGAAAATGGAGATATCAAAATGGTCCATTGAGTAGCATATTGCCCGATTGCAAGGTGATTATCTCAGAGCAGTGAGGTTGCCCGTCTGGGAAGTTCTCCACAAGAAAGAGAAACGGTAACTCATTAGATGTCGGTATAAATAAACTCTGATTCCTTGCAACGTCAAATAAGATATATACCAATCTATTACAAATGCTTTAAAGAGAAACCGAACAATTGAGAAAAGAATAAAGAAGATATGAAAGTTTTCATTACTGGTGGTACTGGTTTTATCGGATCAAAAGTGATCAAAGAGATAATCTCTGACGGAGAAGGGAAATACGAGATATATGCATTATCAAGATCTGAAAATTCAACTGAAAAATTGAAGGCACTTGGTGTCACAGATGTTTATGTTGGTGAATTAACAGATACAGATGTTATTAAAAAGGCAGCTTCAGATTGTGATGTTACAATTCACTGCGCATTTATCCATAACTTTCCTACTTATGCTTTAAGTTGTGAGATTGATCGTAATGCCACTAGAGCCATTGGAGATGCATTGGCTGGTACTAACAAACTCTTTATTGCTACATGTATTACAATGGGTCTCGTCGTTGATAAAGATGGTGGAATTGCTGATGAAACTACAGCAATGGATGGTCATTTATTTAGAAATGAAGCTCAAGAGATTGCTCTTTCATACGCCAAGAAGGGAGTTAATGTCGTATTATTAAGACTCCCACCTTCAGTTCATGGTCCTGGCGATTTAGCATTTATTCCAATGTTAGCTGGTATGGCTAAGAAGAATGGGTTTTCAGGTTATATCGGAGACGGTACAACAAAATGGCCTGCTGTTCATGTTCAAGACGCTGTTGCCTTGTATAAGAAAATAATTGAAAACCCACCTAAATCCGAAGGCAAAGGTACAGTAGCACACGCTGTCCAAGAGGAAGGGTTAACTGCTAAAGAATTAGCAGAGTCAATTGGTGAAACACTGAATCTCCCTGTTAAATCTGTTTCTCCAGAGGATGCAAACAAATATTTTACTGTTTTAGATACACAGTGGGAACGTGATAATTACGTTTCCAGTGAGATCACTAAAAAATTGTTTGACTGGACACCAACTGAAGCCACTTTACTTGAAGATATTAAACTACCTAATTATCTGTCTCCATACTTATAAAATCATATATAATATTATTTACTATCTATCTAAATTAAGAATAAAGAAATAAGCGCCATGATATGATCTCGATTACGTAATTTAAAAATATCAGAAATATTTTAAATTTAAACGTCGAACGACGAGTCTATTTAGTAAACATTTTAAAGGCAAATGATTAATAATAAAGGAAAAAAAAAGAAAGAAATAAAAAATAAAAAATAAAAAAAAATAGAGTAAAAAATTCAATATGTCTTTTACTTGAAAGTAATGATTTGATATTTTTTAAAAGACAAGATTTATATTTTAATATTTAAAATTCTTTTGTCAAAAAACATATTACCATATAATATATAAGATAATAAGACAATAACATATAAATAATATTAAAAATGTCAAAAGTTGGTGTATTAGCATTAGGACCTGCAGGTGCAGGTAAGACAACATTTTGTAATTCAATAATAACGTATATGAATTCAATAGGGAGAAGAGCACATATAGTTAATCTTGATCCTGCAGCTGATCCAAAAGAGTATTCATTTTCTATTGATATTAGAGATTTAATCTCATTACAAGATGTTCAAGAAGAATTAAATTTAGGACCAAATGGTGCCTTAATTTATTGTTTTGAATTTTTATTGGATAATTTAGATTGGTTAGATGAACAAATTGGAGATTATAACGATGATTACTTAATTTTTGACTGCCCTGGTCAAATTGAATTATATAACCATGTTCCTGTTTTACCAACTATAGTACAACATTTAAGACAACAATTAAATTTTTCATTATGTTGTACATATTTATTAGAAGCTCCATTTGTTATTGATAGATCAAAATTTTTCAGTGGTGTTTTAAGTGCTATGAGTACTATGATTTTCTTAGAATTACCACATATTAATATTTTAAGTAAAATTGATTTAATTAAAGACACAGTTGCGAAAAGAGAATTGAAAAAATATTTAAATCCAGATCCGTTATTATTAGAAGATAATAATATTGATGATGACGATGACGAAGAAGAAGAAGAAGCCAATGGAGAAGGAGAAAACAAGCCAAAGAAAACTAAGAAGAGATCAAAAGATTTTATAAATACAAATCCAAAATTTACAAGATTGAATAAAGCTATTGCTCAATTAGTTGATGATTTTGGAATGGTTCAATTTTTACCATTAGATTGTAGTGAACAAGAGGGAAACAATTCAGTTGCTACAATTTTAAGTTATATTGATGATGTTACACAATGGGCTGAAGGACAAGAACCTAAAGAACCTAAAGATGAATTTGAATTACCTGATGATGAATTTGATGAATGATAAATTTATCAACTTACTGTATAATACATTTTAACTTGAATTTAATTTAATTTAACTTAATAAATAAAATATAATTTTAATATAATACAAATATATAGATTAACTAATGTACATGGGTAATAAAATAAATAAAGATACACATAAATAGTGGGTCAACAAGCTATTTATTTTTTTGGAATTAATTTTCTTTTCTTAACTGTAGGTTTTATATCCGATTCTGTTTCCTTTTTCACAGAAGATACCTTTGACTTAGATGTAGGTGACTTTACTGATTTAACTGATTTAGATATTTTTAAAGATGATTTAGGCGACTTTGATGTAGATGCTGATTTTGATAATGATTTAGCAGGTGTCGGTGTCATTTGTGATTTTGTTGGTTTTTTCTCCTTTGGTTTATTAATAATTTCATTTTCATATTTATTCACTATATCAGGAATCTTCTGACAATCACCAACAACGATTAAATCAAAAAATTCAACGTAATCTACAATAGACATAGAAGGTTCATCAATATTAATCCAAATGACGTAACCGTTATTTGAGTGAACTACTCTAGCCATTTCTTTAACTAATCTTCTTATTCCTGGAATTTTCAATGTAGTTCCAACAACGATTAAACAATCTGGTCTTTTCTTTAAATCAAAAGTTGAGATTTCACCAATAATTTCACCATCTGGATGAAATTCATTGTATAATACAATTCTAGGTCTTAATATGCCAACAACTTGTTTTCTTTTTCCTGCAATTTCTCTAACATAATTTAAATCTGTACATTCTGGACAAGATGGATGAATTTCATCTGTATGCATTAAATTATCAAAATATTTTGGATTCATTTCAGTTATAAATTGACATTTTGAACAAGATAATAGTTGAACATTACCATGTACTTGAATTGTTGTTGGATAATTTTTAATTTTAGAGTTAGTATTTAATGAAGAAACTGTATTTGAATTTAATGGTGTTATTGTCTGTAAATTCGGTAATTGTGACTCTAAACAATCAATATTTTGAGTATATAACCTTAGTAATCTATCATCTTTTGAAATTGAATCTAAATAATGATGGAAATTTGTTGGTTTGCAATTCAAAGACATCGAATACAAATTCTTGATCATATCATGGAATTTTGAAATAAGTTCTTTTGATCTGAATAGATTATAATCGAACAGTTGTTTACCACTTCCCTTTGAAGATGATGAAGACGATGAAGATGAGGACGAAGGGGAGGACATATTGTGGAATAAACCATTTGAAGATCTGAAATCGGGTATACCTGATGCAACAGAGACACCAGCACCCATCACTACAACCATTTTCTGAGAATGTTTAAAAGCATGATGTAAGAATGATAAATCGTTTAACCCTATATGTCTATTTGATTCATCTTGAATATTCAAATCTTCAACTAAATCGATATCATTTAAATTTAAAACTGTTCCATTTGGAGGTCTGTATTTTAATTTTGGTTTTCTTTTTCTTTTTATTATTGGTTTAGTTATTTGTTGTAATGAATTTAAATTCAACTGCTTTTGTAAGAAAATACTATCCTGAATCAATGACTCTTGTAGATCTGATGTTTTGTTATCTTTTTGATACTCTTCTTTTATTTTAGTTTCATCGCTTGAGCCTTCAGATTTAATATCAATTTTCTCTAATTTAACCATTTCATGTGAATGTTGCTGCTGTTGTTTATTTCCATGTGGCGAACTATTAGACAGTTTGACATCTATTTGCTCCCTTTTCACCACTACCGAAGCCATTTTGATTGAAATCAATGTATACGCTCTTTTTATTTGATGTATATTTGGGTAGTGATTGTGGTGATACTAGCTTCAAGACTTTTTGATGGCAGTTAATTAAGGGTATCTATACATATATGTTTATATATATTACAGCTTGTGTTTGTTAGTACCTATTGGTCAAAAGCGTGTTCAGTGTTAAGTGTTCAGTATTGGCCTGTCTAGTTCCAATAAAAGAGGTATTAGAATACTAGAAGAACAGAAAGAGCGGTATAAAATTTTCTTGATATCAAAGAGAACAGACAGAAGTAACGTAATCTTGCAATTCGACTATTCCCATCTGGTAAAAATAAGCCTTTATTAGGTACATATTAAATAATTTGCATATTATACTTCTGTAGTCGGATTCATTGTTCTCCTCTGAACTTCTCCTTGCTTCTGAATTCCAGACATTGTGCGATCTGCACCGCTGCCGCCAGGGTCAATTGTGTCCAATAGGAAGCCGGTGGGCACTCGCGAGAACGGCTGCTGGTGAAGGGAATCAGCGTGTCTGATACACATGCGGCCGGACTTGATCCCCGTCGGAGGAGGCTGGTTTGGCGGCTAAGCACGGGATTCACTTTGGGATGCCAGCGCGACTTTGCTTGGAGCCATTCTGATGAAGGGGAACGCGTTTTTCTGCTTTCGGTGCACAGGTGCAACTTGCTTATTTTTCTGAATAAAGGTTACCCGGACGATTTCAATTAGGATTGGCTGTTGCGCAGTTAGCGCTGTTTGGGCTTGGACAAGATTCAGAGGCTGTATGTGTACAGGTGTCTGGAATGATGAGAACCAGAGATTCTAACTGTACGGTACAAATTTTTATAGCGTAATTGGCGTTTGAGAAAGAGATCTGTGTGAGTGCACGAATGTCTGTATGTGTGTAGTCTGGAGGGAGAGTATGGTGTCTGTGGATGAAGTTTGGAGTCCAGATGGCAATTGTATCACAGACAGTATCAGAATCAATGTATCCGATTCCAACAAGATATTTCATACAATTCAATTCATATATCTTGAATTTATATCGATATTGTGGTTTCATTAATATATAAAAATATTCCTTTTTTTAGTTTTAATTCATTTGCTTGAACAACAAGTGAAAAAAATTATAATAATAAATAATATTCAACAGAATGGTTCAAATAAGTGAAGTTAAAGATTCTCAATCTAGGGAAAGTAGAACTGCTGCTCATACTCATATCCATGGTCTTGGTCTAGATGAATATGGTATCGCCAAGAAGATAGATGGTGGATTTGTAGGTCAAGTTGAAGCAAGAGAGGCTTGTGGTATCGTTGTTGATTTAATCAAATCTAAGAAAATGAGTGGTAAAGCTATACTATTAGCCGGTGGTCCAGGTACTGGTAAGACAGCTTTAGCATTAGCCATTTCACAAGAATTAGGTCCAAAAGTTCCATTCTGTCCTATTGTTGGTAGTGAATTATTCTCTGCTGAAGTTAAAAAAACTGAAGCTTTAATGGAAAATTTTAGAAGAGCAATTGGTTTAAGAGTTAAAGAAACAAAAGAAGTTTATGAAGGTGAAGTTATTGAATTAACTCCTGAAGAATCTGAAAATCCATTAGGTGGTTATGGTAAAACAATTTCTCATGTTATTGTTGGTTTGAAAAGTGCTAAAGGTACAAAACAATTAAGATTAGATCCATCAATTTATGAAAGTATTCAAAAGGAAAGAGTCTCAATTGGTGATGTCATTTATATCGAATCAAATACAGGTACAGTTAAAAGAGTTGGTAGATCAGATGCATACTCTACAGAATTTGATTTAGAAGCTGAAGAATACGTTCCATTACCAAAAGGTGATGTTCATAAAAAGAAAGAACTTGTTCAAGATGTAACATTACATGATTTAGATATAGCTAATGCAAAACCACAAGGTGGTCAAGATGTTTTATCAATCATGGGTCAATTGATTAAACCTAGAAAGACTGAAATTACAGAAAAATTAAGAATAGAAGTTAATAAAGTTGTTCAAAAATATATAGATCAAGGTATAGCTGAATTAGTACCTGGTGTCTTATTTATAGATGAAGTTAATATGTTAGATATAGAATGTTTCACTTACTTAAACAGAGCTTTAGAATCCTCAATTGCTCCTATAGTAGTATTGGCTTCAAATAGAGGTATGACTACTGTAAGAGGTGCCGAAGATATAAAAGCTCCACATGGTTGTCCTCCAGATTTAGTTGATAGACTATTAATAGTAAGAACAGTGCCTTACAATTTAGAAGAAATTAGAGCTATTATCTCAAAGAGAACTAAAGTTGAAGCATTAGTTATCCAATCTGATGCATTAGATGATTTAGCCACTATTGGTTCAAAGACTTCTTTAAGATACGCTATACAGTTATTATATCCTGCTGGTATATTAGCTAAAACTTCAGGTAGATCTGAAATTTCTTCAACTGATGTCTCTGATTGTCAAGTCTTATTCTTAGACGCTAAGAGAAGTACTCAAATCTTAGAAAATACTTCTGGTTACCTTTGATTAAGAATAACCAATCAACTGATTTACAAAAACTGATATATATATATCTGCATATGTGATAATAATAATAATAATTAAATTGTATAATATTTAAAATTACATTTTCCTACAATAACTTGTTTTTTTATACTTTTTGTCTTTTGTTTTTTAAAAAAATCTTTTCTATTATTTATTTAACTTTTCATTAAAATTTTTATTTTTCTCTACTAAATCTTCTTCGTATATATATATATCTATTTATTAAAATTAACTAAATTAAAATAGAATAATGATTGATATAAATTAAACTTTTATGTCTCTTTAATCTTGAAATATGTAATAATTTATGTATTTTTATTTTAATGAGGAAAAATAAATATTTTAAAAATAAAGGCGAAAAAAAAATCAAAAGATAAAAAGGCACTTGGAATTTATCTTAATCTAAATGAAACAAAGAAAATAAACAAAAAGTAGAAAATAAGACAGGAAAGAGAAAAGAGTATATTAAAAAAATCAAATCAAATTTAAGACCCAAGTTCTTTACATTCTTCTAAAAATTCATTTGCTGTAATGATTGAAGTACTACCATAAACAACCAATTTATTATTACCATTACTATTAGTTGAATTTGACCATTCTTGTAAATTTTGATATTCTAAATAATTACCACCACCAACGACAAATACAACAGCTTCTGAAAATTGTTGTCTTCTAGGTGGTTTTGAATGAGAACCTCTTGTCATTCTAGGATCAAAATAAAGATAATCATCTGTTAAATTTATAGATTCTTGTGTTGCTTCTTGTGGATTCATTATTGCCTCAATAACGTTTGTGATAGGTAATTGCTTCTTCTCAGGTAATAATTTCCTCAAACCTGTAATTAATGAACCAACACCTTCTGAAATTCTACCATCTGTTAACCCATATAACTTTGATGATAAACTATTGAATAAAGCAGATGAATTTATTTCATCATTTGATCCAATCATACCGCTTGATTTATTGGAATTAGAATGATTAGATGTAGATGGTTGGAAAGAGGACATCTTTAAAAATTGCTTAACATTTTTAATATATTTTAATGAAGATAAATCTAAATTCAATTCTTCTAATATCTTTTCACATTCTTGAATAAATGAACTTGATAAATCATCAACTTGTAAATATATCATTATATAAGTTCTCAATTTATCAATTGAATTATCTCCTTTATTATTTGATGATTTTAATAATTCTAAAAATTGTTTTTGTACTTTTACATCGTTTAAATCTTGTTCAATTTCAAAAAATGAATCTAATGATTTGGTCTCTAGTTCTGTTAATAATGCAGCTAAAACTTTCATATGCATATCAATAATCGCCTTTCTAGCAGTTAATTCAGGTAATGCTTTCACTGCTTGTTGTATATGTAATGTATCACTCGAATTTGGATCAATATCTTGTAATTTGGAAATACCTGTTCTATTTGTTAACTCTTGTGCTTCTTGCTTATATTTTTCTAATTCTTTTTCAACATTTTCAACAGCATCAGGGAATGGTAGCACAGAACTTGAAGCCCAAAAGAAATCACGAGGATCAATATCATATTTAGATATTGTTTCTTTACCTTCTTTATCAACGCTTTTAATTGTAATAGTATTTCTGTCAAGATTGAAAACATCACTAACCATACATTGATAAATCCATGAATGTGCAAACATACTGGCTAAATCCATATTTCTATCCAAAAGAACTAAAACAGATCTTTCATTTTTGCCTGCACCACTATCCATTATATTGGTGTTACCATTGACGCCGTTATTACCATTACTATGACTATTTGATTGATTTTTAGTATTTATAACATGATCTCTTAATTTTTGGTCTAATCTTTGACCAATCAACTCTGCTGGTCCACCTCTTGGACATCTTATGATAGGAATGGATCCCATAGTCATTATTGTCGCAAATAATGAATTTGCAATTTTATCTGCGGCGATTGTTATGTCATCTTCTGGAGTTGATGGATTATTGAATTTAGAATATAATTTAGGTAAATCTAATGAAAAGAGATCAACTTCAGTAACAATGAAATCTAAATATTGATCGAAGACTTGTTTTATCTTAAATGACTTACCAGTCATAGCAACTTTTTTAGCAAAATCTTCAAGCAAAGCTCTACCTAAACTTGAAGTGAAATTTATATAGAAATCACCGTATTGGTCTTTTTCAAGATCTGTTATTATTTTTGCAATATTTTCAGGAGTTGGTTCTAAGAAATAAATAACTGGAACTTCTGGTAATGCAGCTCTCTTAGCTGTAATTAAGGAATGAATTGTAATACCACATCCTAATAAATCATTGACTCTTAACACTGATGAAACAATAGCTGTACTTCTTTGATCTAAAACTAAAACTTTCCAAATCAATTCTTCTTCATTTGTAGATGAATCAAGATTCAAATTATCTTTGTCAGTGTTTAAGGATAACATTCGTTGCAAGTTCGCTTTAATGATAAAAATAATATATATGGACATGAATGGCCAAACAAAATGATATCAAATATCAAATGATGTTAGTACAAATTATAACTCAAGTAGATCAAAAAGAAAAATAATAACGACAATAAAAACTTACCAACTTGCCTATCTCTCAAGGTGGCAACAGGCTGAGAAAGTGACATCTTTAAATCTAATTATTCACCTTTTATGGATGTGCTATGTAATGATCTTATAGTGATAAAAACTATACCTAACTCTCTCCCGTTAGATAAATTTATATATATAGTGTTGATATATAATAATTCCTCGGTAGTTTTCCCTTGATGGCGTTTGATTTCTGAAACTTGGTCAATTCATCTTACATGTCAAGTAGCCACCCAATCAGTAAGGTTGGAAAACCATACAGTTAGTGACTTCTATGCTATTTGCCAGGAATAAGCGCAACCCCGAACCGAACCTGATCTTCACTCTTACTCGCTGTCTGAAAAGCGCTCTCATACTTTCTGTTGCTACTGTGTTATTTACTTCCCAGTTGGGTTTGTTGTTCTTTAGCGTGATCAGGTGGTGTCGCACCTTTAAGTGCCTCGTGACGGTGATATGTTTTGATGGTGCACAGGGGTGAAAATTGATTGTAATCGACGCGTCTATATACCATTTTAGAAATACATAACACTTTTCAAAATCTATATAGTAACAAGGAACAGCACTAGTAGTGTCCCAACAATGTTTTATCCTCTGTGTTCTAAACACCAGGAACTAATTTGTCATTGGAAATTTTGAAGTTAAAAAGACACTTTCTATCATTGTTAGATAATTTTAAAAGAAAGATAAATAAAATTAACATGAATTTGAAATGGCTCTAAAGTAATCTGCCAATAATGCGAGAATATATGGATAAACTCAGATGGAAAATCGGAGTTCCAGTTTAGATAAAAACTGCTTTGTATCGTATCAAGTATTTCCAAATATCTATAAACTATAATTCTTACTATTTTTAACTCAAATGCAAAAGTGGTATGACATAATGTATTTAATTTCCTTGCAATGATCAAGATATATCTATCTGCAGTAAACTCTTCAGTGCGATCTAATTACAATATTCTTGTTTTTTTGTCAATTTGATATAAGTGCGAGTACCTAGTAATCAGACCAAAACAAAAAGAGGAAAATCTAGAGAAAAAAAAACAGTTTAAATGATAAGCTGTTTTAGAACATTTCTCTTTTATTTTTTTTAAAAATTGATCATCCCGGAACAACGATAAATACAATTTAAAACTGGATATCACTTAATTTACATAACAAATAAGGGAAAAAATATTATAGAGTAAGATTTAAAACGATTTACATCCAGCGAACAAAAGACACTACAGTTAATTTACTGTTTTGTTTTGTAGAGTAGTGATGAAGAACATTCATGGAAAGAAAATCAAAATAATAATGATAAATGAAACCAACACATTCTATAGTTCTAAAAACAATGAAATTTTAACATCTCTAGCGATCAACATGATCCTAAACTTATCATAATAGATCGGCGTTTGAGACTTAAAGTTTTGCACACATGTATTAAAATAATGGCCGTGAGGCATTTCGAGGCTTTGAAGCTTTATTTCATTATTTATATAAGATCCGTCGCTTTTATAAAATATTCACTGCCACCACACCACCACACCACGGGCATAGCTGTCTCACAAAAAAATATAAACAATGTAGTTAGCTGCCATTTTAAATGATATTGATTAGTTTGGTCCGTAATTTTTTTAATCTCTTCCAAAACCATACTCCTTTAAATTCCAGAATAATAATATTATTTTAGCTTTCTTTGTGTTGCAAATAAATTCAATAAGCAACAGAATTTTGTGCGCAAAAGTACACATGAATACTGCTAATAAAACTCCACAAATATAAATATAAAACTGATACAGTAAACAATACACATATTCACAAGGCACAAACTAAAAACCCACAAACTATTTGAAAGGGGGTGGCAAGAGAAAAGGAGACGCACAATAAATGCACCATAGCGGATTCCCTACATTTACCAGAATCTCAAGATATTCATCACATTATGCTAGCAAATTTTTTTTATTTAAAATTTTTGCATTAGATATTGATGTATTTTCTAATAAATCACTATGAATCCACCGAACTTGAAAAGGGAGAATACAAGATATACTACTGAACCAATAGACGAGTGTGAAATTTCATATATATATGTTTGTATTAATACATGGCTGCTTAAATGATAATATCGCTGTTTGAGCTTGCTAAAAAAAAGGATTGTTAATATTGTTTTTCAGGCAAACACCCGTAAATTATAGCCTCTTGTACTATCTTTAGATTTCAAGATTGGGCCATATGCTTTCATTAGATTGTAACTAGTAAAACTTAAGATAGAATGATCAACATTTATTTAATATATATCTATTATGACTGTTGCTCTACCCCTCTTTTATATTTTTTTCCCTTTAGCATAAAAAAGTCTTGTCTTTTTCAGACAATGCAATATAAGATAGAATACAATTGTTAATGACCGAACTATATGAGTGAATTCTAAAATGTATTGCCATCAATACATCATTAGAGCACGAAGTTCAAAATAACTACTAGATTCACGCTAATGAAAACAATGCTTTCATGTTATTTATTATAATGTTATTTCACTAGTTGGTGAAAGCAAAATAACTAAAAGTCTAGTAATTTTGTTTTACTATAGACAAATATTTCAAAAATGTAAAACATGCTTTTCTGTACAGAAATAAATATTTTGGACTGCGTTATTTGAGCTAACTCTCTATATAATATTTACCAAGCGAAAATAGTGGAAAAGTGGGAGGTATGAAGAAGGTGTGCAAGTCTTACAGGGTTTTTGGCTTTCATATTTTTAAAAGTTTTTGAAATTATTCTCCAATTTTAGTATTTAAGCCGATACCTTTAAATAAAAACAAATATTAGGTACTAAATATTCAGATACTTACCTTAATATCATGCAATTGTTCCACCAACTGCATATTTTAATTTTTTTCCTTTTTCTTTTTAAATATTTATGCAAAATTAAAAAAAAGTGAAGTACAGAAAACTATGAGAAGTTATAAAAATTATGTAAAGCTTAACAATAGGCGATCCACAATTGTTTAGCCCAGACCACTTACACGCTCATATAATAAATTTTCTACTGGCAAAATACGCTTATTTTGGATAAAGTGGGAGTATTGTTTAACAGCAAAACATATTAATGATTTAGCACAGAACGCATAAATTAAGTTTTCTATTGAAACTTCTGAATAGGATCATTAAACTTGCAAAGATAAACTATGCAATCACATAATTCAAGTTCATTGCTAATAATTTATTTTAAAAAGGGAACTTTACTCCAAACTAAAGAAAAAAAAACATGCTAACGTTGTAAAGCTAAAGTAACAGGATATCTTTAATGGGCAAAAAGTTGTTGGTGGAGAATTGCTAGAAAATAGTTGAATACGAGGACAGTCTGGGTTTACGCCATGAATCAATTACGCGCCAGAGTTTTTTGATCTTGAAAGATCAAAGCATTTCCCAGGGCATCACTGCATTGATTTGGAGGGAATTAACACATCCCATAGTAATCGATTTTTAGTGCGTAAAACAATCAAATTGATGTGCAACGCATTATTATGATAGGCTTGAGAAAACAATCAAAGGGATTGGAGTAGAATGCAGAGTAGACTGACATATAGAGAATCTCAGCATGAAGTCATTTTAGTCTATACTGAATTTAAAAAAAGACAATAGCAAATCCTAAAATAAATATTAAATATTAAAAATTCATTCTGTATTCGCTGTATGCGCATTATGGTCTAAGTAAATTTTATTTAAGCAGCTCAACAGAAAGGAAGGATGATATTTGATTTATTTGTTTAACTAAATAACAACAAAAGCTAAATCAACTCCTTAGAAATGAGACCATATTATTTGAGTGGGTGTCATCACTAAATGATTTACTTTACTTATGGAAAAAGAAACTCTACTGCTGGTTTCAGATAGCAGTAGACTGAAATTTTATATTTAAAATTATTTCATTGCTAGTTTTGTTATCTATCTGAATTTTATTAGAACTGGAGCAAAGAAAGAAGGATCAGATATAAACAGTTAAAATACAACTACAACAACAACTAAAAAAAAAAGAAAGCATTAATAGAAATCATTTTTCGGTGCTATAATTCAGTAATTAATCAACCTTTTTATCTTATTTTAATTAAGTTCACATATAGACAATTTAATTCAAAGCAGCAAATCATTTTGAACATTAACCAGCTTATAGTACATTGTATTATATCGATGCTCGTGAAAATCACATAAATAATGTATTACAGTGACTTTGTATTATCCACTTCATGATTTTAGAAGTATATAATTTATATAGTATACTCATTATCGTGAAAGCTGCTAGTTTGATTGATCTTCATTATTCAAATACATTAGCTGTAATCTTAGTGTGCATCGCTAATATCTTTAGTATAAAATATAATTGAATTATAATTGTATTTAAAAAGAGGTTTATTTTAATCTTAATGGAAACATATATTTTAGATAGATTAGTTAAACCCAATCAATCAAGAAATAAGATAAAATTGTCTAGATATACCATATGACTGCAATTTATAGTTTAACTAAATGTACCTACAATGACAGTTATCATATATTTAAACTTACACAGGCCTATTTTTATTTTCCATTTTGCTTTTTTACCTAGGTAAGAATATCATTTTGGCGTCAGTTGGAGCTGAACAAGTAGATAGAATATCATCATCTCAAGTACATAATAAAGCACCAAGATAATTTATATTGTTGTTCAATGTTAAATTTTTATTTATATAATTGATTAATGTATAGAAAAAAAATGTCAAACTTGATATGCACTTATATAATTATTTCTGTCATATCTGAATAATTGATGTAGAAGTACTATAAATCCAATATTATTTTATTTTTTAATCTTTAGTATTAAAAATTTAAAACTATATTGACCGCCTGCCCACTTATGTGAGTATCATTATTAGTTTTTTTATTTTCGTTCGTACCTTTATAGAAGCGAGTGGTGGATAAGGAAAACCACAATATTACAAAGGTATAGAGATAAACACTGTGAATTCTATGCAATTAATCAATCAGCTCTCTGTGTGGGTGTTGATAAAGAGGTGGATGTGGCATAACAAGAGAGAGACACTGGAAAAGAAGACGCATAATAAGAAAGTTAAATTGGCAGGACCAAAAAAACAGCAAACAATAAATTCATGAAATGCAAGCAAGAAAAACAAGTAAGAGAATGAGAGATTAAATATTAAATTAAAAAGAAAGGTATGCATATTTATGCATCTCAAACAATTGATAAAGAACTTCCAGGTTCACAATTTAAGTGCATTGCAGTCAATCAATAATTAAATTTCCATGCCGATTTGCGCATCATCTTACATAGAACAATCTCCAGCAATTAGGTGTTCTTTAAGAATTATACCATTCAGTTAAATTTCTAGTAATTTTGGTCGAACTACATATTCGCTATATCTGTAAATGACAAAATTGCTTTTATAGATGACATTTCTTATTCTAGACCGTTTAAGACTAGTCTATTATTCTAGAAACATGGAAGGCACATATTATCCAAAGTAACACCGGCAACCCAAAAACTAAATCTTATGAGCATAATAAAATCTTATGCGACTTGCACCTGAATCATCTCTACCAACCATAGGTTGATAAATTAATTTTTCATTGATTCAGAAGGGAATCAAAAAATTTATAAATATTATGAGGTATACGCATTCTTTAAGATATTTTAAGAGAGTTATCAAAAGAACAACATCATAAGCCATATAAAATCAACATATTGTTATAGAATAATGTATTGAATTGAAACAATAGAATTGAGGGATAAAAAAGTAAGTGATATTCATGTCATTCTAAGAATACCTCTTTCTCTGATACATTGTATGTATATTTATGAGTATGTTTTATGGTTTTGTAGTTTGTATACACTAAGGCCAAGACTTATTATGAATGTATTTAAATATACATTTAATTTATAAGTATGAAAATTCTCTTTAATATAAGTGAGAATTAAGATTTATTAAAACTAAATATACTACCGAGGTGGGATGGTAATATATTCTATATAAAAGTTATCGAAGAGTTTAATTAGGTTAGCAATTATGGATATCCCATACTCAGTAATGGCTATAGTTCTATATATATATGCATTCGTTTTATACACTAAAAGAAAGTATACTATTATCCATATCACTATTTTATCGACACATCATAATCATCATCATCATCTGAAAACTAAACCCCAACGGACGATCATTCTTGTGAAATGTTCAAAAGGGCTGAATGTAGTTTAATAGAAGAAAATGGAAGATTACTTCATACCCCTTTTTCAATGATTGTTTCTTACCATTAAACAATGTTTGTTACTTTCATTCCTTGCCTCAGATTGACCAGCCACTGAACGATAAGATGTATATATTTTTGCAAATAACACACATATATCTTCAAATAGTAATTGAATACAGTACCACTACTACCAACTGGGGGAGTAATGGCTGAAAATGATGAGATAAAGTTCATTTGTCCAAATGTGACAAGCGAGAGACGTCTCATCGATAAATTATAGTCAAGGGGGGTTAACTGCCAAGGGGCTAACTGCCAGCTTTTTATGCCACTAGAGTTACTAGAGCTGCTGGTGCTTGTAAAGTCTTGAGAACGGTGTTCTTACTTGAGCACATAACCCGCATAAGCCACATAGTCCTTTTGGGTACCCTGCATAGCAACTCTTTTACCTTCTGAGAGTTGTAAGAGTTCTGGCAGTGGAATGGGCGGTAGACAAACTCCTATTGAAGCACGGATGATTTTAGAAGCAAACTCAAAAGCTTGCTTCCAAGACTGAACAACCGTCAACAATATTCACTGTCCGGCCAAATTTACCCTGTTATCACTAAACTTATTCCCGAGCCACTCAAGACTCTAAAAGCAAAAAAAAAGCTTTTCGGTCCCCTCAAATGTATATGAGAGGGGAGCCCACATATAAGTGGGTCAAAATTAAAGGAATTACTAACATCTACAAGATAAGTAGATTCCTAGATGAATATTAATTAGCAACTGTAGAGGTGATATATGAGATTAAAAGGGGACTCTTGGAGGATATGAATCTTACAGACAGGCACCGCCGCTCTAACCCGAATATCCATTTCTTGGTCACCCCAACGCCAGTCATATGTCAGCATAAGTCAGAGTGGCTGCAGTAATTTTAAGGCCTACTTACTAGCACCATGCCGGAGAATTTTTGTAATGTTTCGCTGAGAGCAAGTGGTATTTCGTCGGTGTGACCGCAGAAAGTCCGCTTTCTCTGTTGTTATCGGGGAAAGAGTTCAGTCCAACTAGTGTTCCAAGCTGAACCCAGTCGAGTCACCTCGTGTACATGAAAAAGGCGAAAATGTACCTAAAACGGTTTCTGATCGTTCGAGAAAGAACTGAGAAAGTGGAAATGGAACCTAGTCAGTCAGCCAGCCATGGGGCTGGGCCAGGATCAGGTAGAGTGGATGTCTAGAGAAACTATCCTACCAGCCTGCAATTTACCTAGTGAGCCACCCCGTTTTTCTCCTCTTTTCATCACTTTCGTGGTCATGTAGTTTTCTGTGAGCACATGCCAGTGCTGTAGATAACCAAAGCTACCAAGGTACCTCTGGGAAATCAAATATTGAAATTGTTCATTCGGTTATCGTGCGAAAAGCGTTACCACAGTACTACGAGAAATATTTGTGTTTCTGATACCGCACAGCTGAAGATGCTTTTTTCTATACGGGCAGAGCTGTAGCATTTTTGCTTATGGAAGGCTCCAGCTGCGCATGAATACACATAAATGTACATTATTTGGCGCACTCTATTTGTAAGCCATCGAAGGCCTCCTTATGTATGTATAGTTGATATATTTTGATTAAACGGTGGCTCAAGCTACAGCTAGAGCGAACTAACTTTACAAAATTTTCTTTTACAGAGCATCAAAATGCATGATAAGAAGCAGATTTTTACATTGAAAGGCCCTGCACTTGAACATGCCCTCTGCATTCAGCTAGTTTAGTAATATTAATAATTCAAATTTGATCAAACCAGTCACTATTACAGTTAAATAATTTATCCAAACCCTTTCACTGTTGATGTTGTTCTTGTTCTTGGGTTTTGTTGTTCGAAGGTTGTTGTTGTGCTGGTCGTTGTGGGTTGTTGTGTAGAATGTGCAACTGAAATTCGATCAATGCGCCTTAGTCCGTCGATATTTCCAAGTGACTACTGAATAATATATAGACCGATTTGTTAATTGATTGGCATTATACTAATTACACTGCCAGAGCGGAGAAAGAATATATTAATCACTTACTTATTGCATCATTCTATTCTATTTTGCTGTGATGACTTGTCTTCAACTTTTTAAAACTCATTATGCCCCAGCGCCGACATGCCTATAATATGTGAAAGGGCATCCGCCACTTAAGAGAAGACCCAATATGGGCCAATTATGTGGTGTCTCAAGTACAATTCAAACACCAAGCACGTATTTCGAGACGACAAATATTGAACCTATCTTTTCTGCACAATAACAATAACAGAAAACAATCAAAGGCCTAATAATATACTACCTATCAATGGATCGAAAGACTATGGGAGCTTCTCATGGTTTTACCCGCATCGGCTCGGCAACTATGGCAAAGATGGAGTTGTGCCTCTGCGGCATTTCTACTGGCTAACCAGTAGCTAGTGGAGACGAAGCTGTAGCAGCTAAAGTGACAAAAGCAACCGTTCTGTTTAAAACCAGCCCGCGGGTGCACTTGTCTCTTTTCTTGTTCCTGTTCCTTCTCCGCAGCATGCAGCTGTAGCTCTCTGCCATGCTCATGTACGACATCTTCAAACGTGCGTGCACTAACAGACAGCGTCCCCGTAAAGAAAAAATGCAGACTCCAGTCCGCCTCATACCTCCTACCCCTCCACTCAGAGCTGACAGCCGCTGTTTGTCATCATGTAAACAAAATACTCCGCAATCTTCAGGGGCAAAGATCAGAAGAATCAGATACAGCAAGTGGCTTCAAGAAAAAATGGTACACGTGATATTTCTTGAGCTGTGCTACCAATACTGGAATGTTCAGCAGCCTCCATCCAGCCACCAATATCCTCCAGGCCGCCCTCGGTGCACTGTAGATCAGCTCAGCCACCGAGAGGAAAATCTTTTGGCCACCAGCCTACATCAGAGGCATTGCATCGGCATCTCGCCTAGGAAATCTCTACGGAGGCTCATCTCTATGGAGCACCAAAAGAAACTGTATGCGAGGGACGTCCATTTCTATTCCTGCTGTGAAATATACTCACAGGCGGCACTGATCTTTGCAGGGCTCCATTTTCTTCTGGCACAGCGAAGTACAGAATTACCAACACCTTGATGCTCTAACGATAAAACAGAGGAAAATGAGTACCAAAAACTGTTTGCAAGTTTAGTGAGTCACTGGTTGGAGTTGAGCTACGCTGAGAAAAAAAACCAATAGTATAATATATGTATTCTATTATATAATAAGATTTAAAGATTTTCATTTTCTTCTCGTGTCGTTATTGTTACTATCTTGTCGTACACTGTAGATATAAAATGCTTATATTATGATATACGTACAGTCTGGTATGATATAATATAGAGCTGAGGTCGCAATAAGGAACAGTAAAAATTAAGGTACCAATAAATAGTAGTGGAAAATTGTTTTGCAGTGAGAAACACAGTTTTACATTAGAATTAGTATTACGAGATCAATAGAGTTTACATTTACTTGTCCGCACTAACATGCTTTAACTAATATACGCTTAATAAATCAACTCAGCTTTAAAAGTGAGATTTCCTACCATCGGTAATAGTTTTACGTGTATTAAATATTTGATTCGAATAGTTTAATTAATTAAATAGAGAAAGATAGAGTGATTTCAAATAAAGATAATAAAGTCAGTGTAAATGTAAAATAAGTCACCCAAAGACTACTAGTAAAATTTGAACCACAATAAGTCTATTGAATGAAAAAAAAGAAGACAAAAATGAAACGAATATGTAAATAAAAAGATTAAAATCAAAAAAAAAAACAGAAAATAAAATTCAAAGAGGACAAAACAAAACAAACGGAAAAAAGCGCATCTAAACTGTAAGTTATCAGTAATTAAATTGAACAGAAAAAAAAAAAAAGAAAAAGATTAAAATTAAAAGATTAGTTAAGAAATTGAGAGTAAATAATGAATGGAAGATTAAAACAATAAGAATACAAGAGCAATAAATTTTTGAACAATTTAAAATAAAAATAATATCTGAAAACGTTGACAGATAGAATTTAACTGATGATAATAATAATTCAGAAAAAAGATGATGGTCGACCATCTATCAAGTTTTATTTAACCTTCAACACGGTAATCAACGATACCTCTTAAAATTTTGATAGTACCGTGAATTTCATGTTTCATTTCATCATGGTTAAATTGATTATTCTTTGATCTGTTTTTATTTTCTGTACCTGGCATTGGCCATTTACAATTTAATCCTAATCTTTCACATTCTTTACATCTTGGTTTATTTTCACAACATCTCTTCTTTCTGTGACGACATGTAAGACAACCTTTTCTTGATCTTTTGGCCTTAATACTTGATCTATGTTGGGAACCACCTTCAGATCTCACACTTTCGTCATCGTCATCATCGTCATCAGATAAACTTGATGGATCTGTAATTATAATATTTTTACCTTTATCTAATTTAGCAATATCTTCACTATTAGATTGATATTCTGTGTATGTTTGAGACTTAGTATTATAAACTAAGGTGATTTTACTAAGTGAAGGTGCCATTGAAGGTTTAGAAGGAGATACGCTAGATTTAATGCTTTGTTGAATTGGTGAAACTTGTTGTGGTTGTTGTGGTTGAAGTTTTTGAGGAACATGCGCAGCAAGTGGAGTTTGCTGTTGTTGTTGGACAAGTGTTCCTCTTCTTAAAGGTTGTTGAACTTGTACTTGTGGATATTGTTGTTGGAAACCTGCTGCATAAGAAACAGGATTTGGTGGAGCACCTGAAGTTGCAGTTGATGCAGCACCGTGTTGTAATTGAACAAAGTTATGATTTGGTGAATATTCTAATGGTTCATTTGTATAACTGTAATTGTTATTAGAAGGAATGTTGTATTGGAAATTTTCTGAAACCAAATTCATATTTGAATTTTCAATTTGTTGAACATACTGATTTGGAATATTGACAGGTGTTTGTATATACATGTTACCTGTACCAGCACCACTTGGTGGGATTTGTGCATATCTTTGTTGTTGATGTGTTTGCTGTACTTGTTGCATTGCCATTAGTTGTTGTTGTTGTTGTTGTTGTCGTTGTGAATGTGATGATAGTTGATTTTGTTGATTTTGTTGATTTTGTTGATTTTGTTGATTTTGTTGATATTGCTGTTGTGTCTGTTGATGTTGACTATTATTATTAGGAATGTTAGCGATCGTATTTCTATTCCTATTCATATAAAATAATTATGGTTTTCCTCTATTAAAATCACTGAATATGACCGAGTATTATTAACATTAATTGCGTTTGTATGTCTGTAGTAGTATAATGCTGGTTAATATATATATATACATATATATATATTATTGTAGAATGGATAAGTTGTGTTCTGTATTGATTTATTTTATTTAAAAAATATAAAATTTAATAAATTTAATATATTTAAAATATACTTAAATATAAAAGAACTAAATAATTCATTAAAGCCAAATCAGGATATTGGGATATATTTATATTTTAGATGTAATACCAAATATACACATATTTTTGAAATTGTTCCATACATGTATTGTAGTAAATATGATCGTATCGATCTACTTAATTTCTGTTAGAATAATTCATTAACTACAGAAACAGTACATATATGTACGTACCAATGTATGCAAATTTATAAATAAATATATTTATTTAACAATTATTATTTTTAAAATAATTAATTTTAATCATTTTATTTGTTGTACTTAAGATTCTGCAGATTTAGATTTTTAAGTTTAAGTATGCGATCCCCCGTAAAATAATTTATGGAAGACCAAACTGCATATGTACTCATATAAGGTTCTTCTTTCCTTTTTCAAAATCCATGCGTGGTTAATATGTAGACAGAACTTGAAATGTCAAACAAACTTAGTCCACCTGATGTATAAGATCAGAATAGAGTACAATGAAAAATAGTAGTATAATTAGAATGGATAAAGAACGCCTAATGGTTTATGTATATCCAACATAATAGTTATAAGGTTTAAGGTATTAGTAGCACAAAGTGTTATCAGCTTCATTGTTTTATTTATTTTAAATTTTGTTAATTTTCTCAATTATTTTTTTAATTTTCTAAATTTTGTTCCTTCTTCTTATAAGCAGCTGTGCATACTGAGCTGTGAAATGTGATGTAGAAGGCGTAATTCTGACATGCATTGTTTAACCCAGAATTGTTCTATAAACAATGCGAAAACCTTAAATTAGCTGTCGTGAAGTAGAGAACTTTTTCAATGGAATGGGCAACAAATTTGAGGGAAAGAAAGTGAGGTGGACTTGCTAGGTCACTAGATTGATGATGCCCATTAGATAAAACCGCAAAAGGTAAAAAGGAAAAGAAATACACATATAACACATATAAAGAAGATTCATCTATCTCTCCTAATTACTCATTAATCAATATATTATGCTATCCGAGCCTTTTGAATGAGAAAACATGGCCAAAGGAAAAAAGTGAGCGTAAACAATATGCGGTATATGTGAGCTACTGCAATGAGCTCTCGCTGTGACATATTCAGGCGCTCACTCAGTCAGTCACTAGCAATCCAACAGATAAGACCCTACTATACCCGAATGATACTGAACTACAACATGATGCACTTCATAATATGAATTATATAACTCAACTCTACAATATCTTTTTTTGGTCACTCACTAACAATATAAACACATGGGTATCTATCTCTGTTTACCATATATATCCGAAAGGCAATCGAAGGATACTAGATATCAGTAATTCCAGCAATTTGTAAAAAAGAGATCGTTTCAGTCAGAGATTTTCTGAAACAAATGTAATATATGGTCTGGTCACTGGTTAGATAAGCTCAACGCCTTGCCAATTTTGAGAATAACGAAACTATTAACCGATCTTTGATATTAGTTCTCACTGGATAATATTCATTCTGTAATATCTATGAACATTAGTTTTACATGTTTGTTAAATCTGGATACTTGGATAAACTGATCAACATATGTAAGCTTTATCAGTACTTATATTACTCAATCCTCAATGTAACAAGAAAAGACTATTTACGGATTTGGCGCATCTAGGGTTGCTATTCTAAAAGACAAAAGCGCACAGAAAACGTACAGAAAATCTTTTTTTACAATGAGTGATAATTTAATAGAATCATCAAGTGAATGACTCTATTCGTGCCCATTAAATCTGGACACTGATTAAAAGCTCGGAGAAAGAAAGGGCACTGAATCAAAATTTAGAAAATCTAAAATAAAAAATGAAAATATATATTTAAAATCCACCATTGAACTGGATAGAATTGAAAAAAAAAAATATAGTATATTGGAGAATGATGAAACCTGTACATAAAATTCTGAACAAGAGGTATTTTAAAGTAGATAGATTGACTGATTAGGGGGTTTTCGGTTTATCGATTGATCCATACATATTGATCCATTCATATATGCGTAGCAATACCATCAGCATCGGCACAATCTAAATGGTAGGCCTCATTGGTCTCTCCAACACGTAGCAAGAGTTCACTGCCCATTCATGAAATTCTTCCTTGCTTCAGAAAAGTTCACCGCTCCCAGAAACATGCGTCAGCAGTGCACTCAGCACTGGCAGTATTTTTCAACATACCAAAGCTTCTTTCTGCGGCTCGGCACCTCTTGCTCCTCTGGCACAGCTCTAGTCTGGTGGGCTGTGGCTTTTCTAGGTTTTACAACCATCTTGAACCGGACCTGGCAAGGCACCGTTGCAGGCAGAAAGCTCCTTCACTTAGCAAGATGCGACTTCTCTACTACTCGCTATGCGTTTACTGCCATAGACTAACCTATAGACTGCCGAAATCTGTACAGCGCCAAAAGAAATAAATGCCTGCATCTATTATAAAGAGCACTACAGCTGTTTTGAGTTCTATGTCCACTTGGCGCGGCGGCGGTGATGCAACAACAATGAGCAAGGGAAGAGTTTATTTGTAAGGCTGGGCCAGCTCCCACCTACTTACTACATCTTCCTCTCAGTTTACTTGCATTATGGCGCAGCAATATCTTTGTCTGATGGTGCAGAAGGGCTGGGGGTGTCTTTAAGTTGTCCCTACAACCTCCGTGTCAATTGTCTTCGTGGCCACCCACTAACTTGAGACTCACTCCGGCGCATACTAGAACTGTTTTTGTTCTAGTTCGTTCAAACTATTATTTGACACAGGGTAGAACTGATCGTCAATATTTCTGATCCAATTGTAATCTCTTCCGTCCGTCCCTTCGTTATGTTCATTTACTTCCGCATTTTGTTTTACAGTATTTCTTCAAATCGTATAAACAGAATGATAGATATTATATGTCATAGTTGGTTTGTTCTAAGGGGTCTACTAGTTTTTAAGAACGAGATAAGGTTAATTCTTGATATTAGGAGTAAAATATTTTAAAACCATGTAATCTATGGGCTTCAAGTCCATTTCTTGCAATCATTGGATTTACAATGACATAATCTTTAACTTTCACCGATGTGTTTTAGACGCTCAACAGTCACAGCGAGAAACAGAGAAACGCTAACTAGGTATAACGAATCTAAATAATTTAATTAATGAACATCTTTTTATTATTGTTCTCAATAGTTCGAATTTAGTCTTATTGTGCATAATTAATAGTCAAATATAAATGTCCTTTTTTTGATTAGCTGTAAAATTTCATTGACAAATCAATGCTTCAAGATAATTAATTACATTGATATAATCTGGGGATTTTCTGACAATCTTCTTCTCTTCACTCGCAGTTGAAATAAATGTAATACGGAAAAGCGAAACAATCAAATCATAGAGACTATCTGTACTTGATGCAGTTGCTGTAATAAGAGAAAGAGCACAAAATCATAAAGAATATATGTGAAAACTACGATAATAACAACTTCTATTAACTCATATATTGCAATTAAATACAGTCGGTATAGTATGATTTCATGTCGGCTATAGAAGGTATAATACGTTTTATTCTGATAATGAGAAAGCGTTACAGAATTTCTGTTGGGTGATTCATGCACAAGCTTATCTCCCTTTCCCTTTTTAGCAATTGTTTTACATGTCAAAAAATAATCATATTACTCAACTGACCCTTCCATCTATTAATAACCAATGACGACAAAACCAACATCCATATTATTTTGTGAAAGAAAAGAAAATGAGAAATAACCAAACGCCAAATATCACTATCCACTATCTCACCTGTTCTATTCTTTATTCATGAGCGAGAACTAGAAGGATTTCCTAATTTGGAAGCTGTGAAATTGTACTACAGAATATTTCCAGAAATACGCATTTTTACATTGTTCTTTGCGGCATTTGTTGAATTCGCTGTGCTTTCCCTTATAGTATAGGCAACACGGAGACTCATCTGTACAAATCACCCCTACGCATATTGACCTATACTTCTGACTATATCATTTATTAAGCGTTTTTTGAAAGTAGACAGGCGATATAATATTCATCCGTGATATAGTTCAAAGAAAATAAAAAATAAAGACTGATATTTTAGCATTCTTTACAGATATTTTCGTCGAAATAAAGTGTAGTGAAAATCGTGATATCCCCCCGACTGGATATCACAAAGAAATATATCTCTTTATGCTCGCGGCCCTTAACAAATATTTCTATATAGATAAAGAAATAACAGGGACAAGTAAATTATGCTCATTTTATTCATATCATAATTTTAATCATAGAATGACAAGGATATATTAAAAAATATACGTAACTGAGAAAGATTTTGTGAAAGCGTGTAATGAGAGTAGAGGAATAAGCTTTAAAAACTTAAGATTCTATTAATGAATCCTGTTAAACGTTTTTCCACTCAATTCAATAAATTGTAGTAATCACATAACGTCATATTTATTTGTAATAACTTCATGATACGTATTTTCTATTTTAACAAGATAAAGCTGTAGTATAGAAATTTGATCCCTTTACTAATTAACTTATTATTATGTGTTTTTCAATTGAAAAGATGCAATAAAGAAGTTTATTGTTTGAATTTTATCCACAGTGTAATTAGTATGAATTTTCATTTTACAAACTCTGCATTTTTTTTGATTGGGTCGAGTAAAAAATATGCATGACTACTAATGAAATGCGCGCAAAGTCCAAATGCTTCTGTATTTAATCCATATTACGGAGAGCAATCATTCACTAAATTTTAATATTAGATATAGGTTTTCAAGTCTCTTGAATAACAAGTATGATTTTTTGCAAATTATTAAAATAGTATATTTGCTGGATTCTTTAGAATTTTGATGGTAATAATCTATTGTTACTGCCATTTTGGGCAGTAAGATAAATGTGGAACAGAAAAATTGTAAGGACTTCAAGCAGGGGTTGACTAAGAAGCACCTTTTTGCGAACTATATAAAACACATATAAAATAGTATCATTTCAGATAAACTAAAAAATATCTTGTTTTACTTTTACAAACAGCTACAAAAATGCAGTATTAAAAAAAAAAACAGAAATGAAGCTAATACTATCTGATATAATTGAGCCCTTAAACTATGCTATATCAATATTTAATTTTTATGAACTTGAAAAATGGACTATTTCCTATACAATGGGGGGAGTACACGGAGATAAATTTCTTTTTACAAGATTTTGACCTAAATACAGCTGTCCCAGTAGTTAGTGTCTGTACTATTGTTTGAACTTATTAGAATCTAGATTCTGCTCATTTTAACTCTCTCTCCGCATAGGAAATGATATATATTATTTGATGCAAGGGAGTAAAGTTTTCAAACTTGAATTTATAATGGTGAAAACTAATAAGCTATCTGTTTTTCGCTGTTTATCGAAATAACGTATAAAAAATTCGAAATATTTCTAAGTGGCAAAGACTTTATACGTTTACACGAGTTGCAGTGACCAAAAATATGTAAATTAACTGAAGGTAAATAGTGGAGAAGCACAATAGAAATAATAGTACTCCGTGATACAAAAACAAAAACATTGACACCCACTTTAAAAATAAAAATGTGCCTTCAGTACACGTGAACATTAAAGAATAATAACGTTTGAAACAACTAGTCGAATCTTACGATTTGAATATCTTTATATTTTTTAAATAAAATTTCTGCAACCCGGAATATTTTTAAAAAGGTTCTGTTTCCTCTCATTATTAAATAATTGTTAGGGAGACTGCTCTTTTTGGCGCTAAAATTTTATAAAGAGGTCAACTCTTCTTTCACAATAGCGTATACCAGTTTGTACAGAATTTGCAAATTTAATCTTTAATCTTTAATCTTATGTATCTTCACGCGGTAAGTAAGTGGCAGCTAAACGAATTCCTGCTAGTATAAAACTCATGCTAAGCATGATACCTTAATAATTAGTCAAAATGTTGTAGTGAAACATATACTGTGTTTGTAGTTTTTCACTTGGTAAGCAAATAAATTTGAGGTTCATGTTTTTTTGAATGTTAGCGTTTTATGCATATATAGTATTGATGTAGCATATTTACTAAATAAGAAGCATATTTATATGCTCAGTTGATAGCTTTAATACCATAAAAATCATATAACTTTTAAAAGAAGAAGATTATTAAAACCTTCTTTTATAGTTATATGGTACTTCTAAGAATACTGACTAGGTATTATGTTATGAATATCACTTCTATGACTCCAAAACTCAACAATTTTCTTTCCACATTCTTTGCACTGAAGATTGGGAATTTGAGACGTGTGTCAAAATCTTGACAAAAGCAGATGACAAATGATTACATGCAAAGAAAATTACTTAGATGTTTTTCTGAAGAAGCGGGTGCCTATCTCCTAAACTAATAGTGCAAAAAGTTTTAAATGATTTCACGCATATATCTAAATATAAACACAAAGAATTAATAAACTTGATTTTTAAAAGTTGACCATCACTCCTATCTTAATCCATCATGAAAGTTTACATCAGAAAATTTAAAATTTATAAAGGTATCTCAATAAAATTAAGATGCATGTAAGAATGGCTATAAATTAGTATATAATTAATTAATTATAAATCGAAAAAGGAGGATTAATTTTCTTTATGTGCCTATACCGATTTTGGTAAATATATATTTATTTATTTGGCTCCAACACATTGTTTTCTAATAATATTATATGACAACTACCTATATCAAGACCATAATCATACCAAAAGTTTGATTTTGTCTGTCAATATAATAATTACGCAAAAGAAGCTAATTTTTAAGTAGATTAAAATAGGGAAACACTAATCTAAGTCGCATCCACTTTATCATACTAAATACTACATTGATGGTGAGTAAACTAGAATTATCTCGTATATAAATTGAATTTCAATGTCATGTGAATATATATATATATATGTATAATATCTAAGAAGATACAATCCTGTCATTCTTTAATAAACTATTATTCTGTTCCTTCACTCATAAAGAAATGAACATACTAGGTGATGAGGGGTTACAGGAGGCGAATTACAAATGAGGTGGTCAGATGTTTTTAAAGATATCATTTTCCCTATCGCAAAGTTTCTTCAGTTTAATGATATACTTTGATATACATAATTTATGATGACCATATGACGCGCATCAAATTCATATTGTTAACAAAATCACGAATCTTCCATCCACTCTTACCAATACAAGAGTAAAGAGCTTATTTTGTTGGCGGATTGAGTCGGAGAATGAAAAAGTGTTTTCACACGCTTAAGAGAAAGTTATTCAAAGAAGAAATAAACCCTAATTGTAATTAATAGTCGAGGTAAAGGATTTAAAGGACACAGGGTATCTTTTTTTAGAAACATAGAAATAAAATAAAGATATTTTATATGGGTATTTGCAAGCGCCGTACAGAAAGATTGGCAACCTGTACCGAGTAATTGTTGACTGAGCATGATGATAAACAAATTTTAAATCTAAAAATGGTAAAGTATGCATAATATATTAACTATGACGAGTTGTGAGAATTTTAAGATGAAGATAATTATTTTATGCATGAATTAAGTGAATTATAAGATGTTTTACATATTTTTCAGCTTCTCAATGTATAACAATTAAATCTTAATACAATGGTCAATATTGGTATGCTTCACCATAACTCTTAATACATTCTAGATCATATTGTATTTCCCATATAGCATCATTAAATTTGAAGCTTTGGCAGTACCAAGAATAAAACACATTATAATTGTTCAAAGTGTGATTCAAGGCTCAAATATTATTCAACTATAATGCTTGGCCTTGATAAGAGATTGAATAGACTGAAAGAGCATTAAGCCCTGATACAGTTTTAAGGAAACAAGAATCGAAGTAAAAAAGAAAAACCAAGCTATGCGGTTACTTCTGTAATAAGATGGGAGATGAAACAACTAGCCGCTATAAATAGACCCCTGGCAGAAATTGAATAATATTAGAAAATATTTACATATTTACAGATGGGAGAACAGTCTTCTTTTAGATACAAATGAAACATGTTTGTACCACTTTTGAGAAGATACAGAATTTTAAAAGACCCGAAAGACATAGCTGAAAGTTCTTTTTGTTATTTAAGACAAAATGCTATAATGCTACAGCTTTCACTGCACGTTTTCTGGAGAAAGTAATTTCTTTCTATGGATTTCTCAACACAGTCTCCCAGAGATGGAAATCCAAGTTCCACATGTAACAATAATGGTTTTTAATGATTACAGAATGAAGAATGGGACTATAATACCTCATATCAGGCGTACACATCATCAGATGGTGAATCTGTTCGCTTTCTATTGCTGTTCAACTATCAGGCAGCCTCTATTATGCCCATTTTCAGCTGGTGCACAAGAGATGGCGCTCTGCGGAAGAACACCCGAACGAGTCCACAGTAGCCTTTAGCGCCAGAGCTTTGGGCGCTTTGGCTATCCTCGCAGGACGTGACAGATGCGTACATATGGAGGCATACTAGAGACAGAACTGTAACAGAGGCATACTGATGTTCTGCAAGGAGCTCTACACCGCTGAGAATTTGCATTGTTCATGGAAATAATAAGCATAAAAACAATACAAAAGAATACGTCAAATTGCTAACCTAAATATGAAATCAGTATATGTCGTCTGCAGAGAGGTAAATATATGTATCTACAGCTATTATTGTTAAACATATTATTAATGTTAATAATCCTTTTATATATTTTTAGATATGCAATATCTAGACATGCAGACAGAGAGTCACTGAATATTATCCGCATTTGTTGAGACGTTAGACGGGATTTCAATGTTGATGATGAGCACAATCTCCATTGGCTCGAAAGACAAAAGGATGTTTATCATTACTGCGAATGATATATTCTATTATTATCTCAGTCAACACAGGACTGTAAGCGCTATGGTAAGAGCATCGGGTCGCCATGGTTCTCAGTCCATCACAAAGTGACATCTGCATATCTGTCGTATTAGTAATGTTTATAAGCTGCAAATCTAATGAAAAATGCCGTTTTTCTGTTCATGGCTCAAACATCACCTATTAAAATATATTAAAATAAGATAGCATATGTAATTTTAGTAGTTTTAGAGTTGTAGATGGATTATTCAATATTCACTATATTTGTCTCATATTTGCAGTTTTTTGCACTGGCTCAGATTTGATGTGCTTGGAGTATTTTAGTAGCGCGTGCTACCAAGAAGAGTATGAATATACTTAAAAATACAAGACAGGTTACATTTGAATTCGCATGGTTATTATTTGGACGCCTCCTTAACAAATGGTGCTTCTCATATTTGGTCAATCTTTTTTAGTCTTATTGATAGTTTAACATCTTGATTGTTTTCTTTATTGTCTATTTATTTATAGTGCTTAATGTTAATATAGCGAGAGTTTATTAGTATAAATAAATGTTGGGAATAATTGCTCCAATAACAACAGTCATAATATCTGTAAAGAAACATTATAGAACAAAGATATATATCAATTTGATAATGATATCTATGAAAATTAACACGTTCCTTTGGCATCCAACAAGTTAAAAGATTAAATGTCACTCATTCTTGTTACATATCAGAGAATGAGTTCTGAGATAGCACTGCAAGCAGCTGCAGCTAATGCAGACTTCTAGACTAAGTGCGTGAAGCTGTGCAAATATAGAGCAATATGCATATGCACTATGCACTAGAAGAATTTCACAATACAACCGAATTAAATTAATTAGCATCTACTCCCCCTGAACTTTAATTCTCCCACTTCAATGATGCAATACATATTCTATTGGAGGGTAAATTTTATTATATGATATTTAATCTTGTTTTCATGCCGTCCTTATTACAATTACGGAAGTCATATATAGTCATGATCAAACGTCATGTCTCCTTATTAGTAAATATTATTAAAAAAAAGAAAACCCACACAAGGATGCAATTAGTTTGACGAGGACGATGTCATAGAATAGCTTATTTAGTGGATCAATAGAATACCATATTTTGCTGCATCAATCAAATTTTTGACAGTATAACTTCTCATATACGAGTAATTGTTCTAAAGATTAGTTTAGTTTAATTTAATTTAATTTAACTTATTAAACAGATTTATTGAATAGTCTTCTTTTAGAAATAGAGCAATCCAGATTGAAATTCAATGTAGATAGATATCCGCAGAATAAAGCCTAATTTGAATTCGGATATTTCTCATAATAGTTGGGAAAACTGACGCTGTCTAGAATCATTATTAAACTTTGTTTAAATGGAATAAAAGATATCTCATATTAACATCACCCAAGTTAAATAATACAGTTTTAAAATCACATTTTATTAAAATTATTAAAGACTATATTCGTGGGATAAAACAGTCGCCTTTTGTGATGTAATTATCAAGTCATTTTTGCTCTATCACCTTTTGCTTTTCTGCCTGGTGGAAAATAAATATGAAATGTTACGGATTTAACTAAAACCTATTCAGATACTATAATATAAACAATAACGTCGTATTATATTAAGGTTTTATACTTTAAACTCAATAGCATAATCATCCTATTTGATTCAAAAAATAGAACTCCACTTTACAACTTATGTCCAAAAAATACTCCACTTTCGCACATAATCACCGAAACAATATCAGATACAATAGTTATTATTTTTCTCTCTAAAGGTATGCTTTGTATAGTTTTTCATCGAAATATTGAGTAACGGCTTAGACATTTTTTTGATGTATATTAATTTAAATTCAATTAATTGTTTTGAAATTTAAATTTGGAGACCCTGTTAGGATGGGGATAAAATGAGCGAAAGATCTAAAACAATAAAGGGAAAACAGGTATATCTATATTTCCCAATTTTTATCTTATTTTTTTCACTTTCTTTTACTTGGTTTGTAAATCAAATCTTAATGCCAATTTTTTTAACGTTGTTGTGTTTTTAAAAGGCAAAAAGTTTGATACTCTCTTCAACGCCTATTGTTTCCATCAAAGTTTTATTAAAGTGTAAAATTTAAACAAAGAACCGGCAATAGCGAAGAAAACTGCAGTTTTGAATATTAAATCCGGAGTAGTTAATTTGCGCATCAAATTAAGGATTAATTCAAACTTTCGAGCATAGTCTTGTAACCAGTTGGCTTGCGGTCTAAATTTGCCTTAACTTTTCACTGGAATTAATTCTAAACCAAATTAAGATTCGGTTAGAAATTGAAAAACAACACTGCAACTGAAAGGAGAGACCTGTTTATCAGATGATTAAAATATGAAAGTTAAACTATGCAATACAATAGTTTTAATAGTTCTTATGAATATAAACTTTATTTATTTTTGATGGGTTATGAAAGGAAAAAGAAAAAGAACTAATCGGCAAATTCTAATTTTGTGATTTTTATATTGTTAGTTACATTGCAATCTAGTAGAAAGTTTCATTATTTTGTTGCTTTGCGTTTAGTTTAGCCAAAAATAAAGGATTCTACTTCGGGAAGTAAGTTTTGTATTTTCCAAGAACCATCAATGATATATACCATGGAAACCAGTTTTTTTAACGAAACAATATTAATGTTATCTTTTTTGTATAAGATACTAAAATATTTTTCTATAAATTTGTAAGTATTATGTAATCTTAAGTGTGGTATAATTTACTTAAAGGCATATAGTGCACTGATTCTTAGTTGGCATTGACTTAAGATTTGGCTAGTTTTAATCATCTTCTTAAGATAAATTTTACTTAAAAAAAAATACTTTGCTGTAAAGACAAGCTATGACTATCAAAATGTTCATTGTTTATTGAAGGGTTTACAAAAGGCAATCAATTAAAAGAAAGAGTAGTAAATATTTAGGAGTAAGATTGAATTCAAATGAAGCCATAAATAAATATATATATATTAGATATAATTATTTAAGAAAGCTGTTTTCCTTTTCAAATATAATAAGAAAAAAGAAGAATCAAGGTAAAAAGGAAAGATTGGTATTTCTCTTGTTTAGTGATTTATCATTCGGAGAAGACATTCGCAGTGTCATGTATATTACGCAAACAATAGTTAATACAAAGATTACTTGCTTATTCTCAATTTCTGAACTTCGATTCAGTTAGTTCAAAAAACATATTTTTACGTAGTCAACATAACATCACACAGTTGGCATATAGGACATATTATTAAGCGAAGACTAGCATCATATTATGCTGGTTCCATGCGAAGAGATCTTGCTTGTGGTGTTCTTCTTGTTCCATCAGCGGTTCACAGCTGCGGCTATTATGAGAAAACTAACCTAATTAACCGTGCCTGTATTACTATTTGAGACAATTCTCAATTTTATTGGGTTTAGGTTGGGTCTGGTTGCCCCGACACTTCAGACTCACAAAGTTGCTTTATAAATGGCTCAGCATCCTCAGTGTGCTGATCAGTCATTTTGGGAGTAAAAGAGAAGAGGTGATATGATAGGGCGGTAAACATATAATATAGGGATATAATAAATAATCTAAAGACCCGAATAACGAAGAGAAAAAGAATGGAGTCCAGCCCCAAACAGGCGGGCATGTAGAAGAGCTTAGTATGGATCGACATCAAGTTGCATGCCTTTACAGTAGGCTGCCAGTGTTGTACAAGTTGTTCGTTGATGAAATGTTATTTATTTAAAGAGCTTTGAAGATGCAGGAGGCATCTTGATCACGTTCACCTAATCACTCTAGCCGAACTGCTGGTGGTGATGCAAGCAAGACGCACGCGAAAACCGCTCAGCGAAGTGTTGGGTCAGCAGTGCTGGCAAGAGTCGCTGTGGCGCAGAGAGGAAGATAAGCAATGGGAAAGGGAAAGGGAAAGGGAAAGGGAAAGAGGAAATAGGAAATAAGTTCACGGTTCTCGGCAATCGGTGGAGATTTGGCATTAGGGTGGATGGGATCCTGCGGTGGAGCGGGCTGTGAACACAGGAAAACTGCGTCATAAAGATTTATCCGGAGTCATGGATAGAGGAAATCGCTCTTTAACTGCATGAACTGAACGGTCCAGTGGACTTTTGTGATATAGCGTTTTCCCCTAATATTACTTGCTTCATGTTTTCACTTAACTAGCTGAAAATAACCAGTATCAAAACCTATAGGGGTATCTCACCGTTCCTGTGATCCGAAATTATGATGTGATGGATAATGGATATATTGACACAGTTCTGAGGATGCTTATCCTTATCAGTAATCAGAAGGAGCACAATGGATAAACGCAAGTGAACATATACTTTTAAACTAGTGTTGAAGTCTAATATCATATATCATCACACATTATTCAAACTTATCTCTTTGCGCAAGAAGTTGATATCAGTGGTATAGAAACTTCCTTATATGCGGTGCATAAGACTGACGCAATAAGGGTTACGATTCTTTAAATTGACGCGGAGTGAATGTCTGATGTGGTTATTCAATACCTCCTGTTAATACATTTTCGTTACTCAATTAATATAAGTTGATACCTTCTTTTAATTCATAATTAGACATTTATTAGCCTTGGAAACTCCCAGCTGTAGTTGATATTTAAGCATACGGGTAACCATTTTAGATCAGAAATACGTATGACCTGAGCTACATCCAGTGTGAAGCAATATCGCTTATAGTACATTGATGAGATTTTAGTCAGATGCTCTGTAGATCGTATTTGTTAAATTTTAAGGTATCTCTTAGTATTCTCTAATAAAACAAAAATATATTGAATTTATGCCAGAGATTTAATTGAACACATTAAAAGCAAAGCATATTTTCTAATCTATCTTTATTTTACAATGAACTTAATTTTAGTCAAATAATTATGTAAATGTTTTGTGTGTGATGCCCTATCGTTTCTGAGGAAGTGAATAATAACTAAAAAATAACTTAGATTGTTTGTATAATTAGAGTTTACCGCCACAAAGAAAATGGATGTGTGTGAATCATATGCTTCCTAAAAGATTATATATAATATATATATGTATACTAGCTAGGAAGCATTGTGTTTCAACTACCATTATTATGTAGGGAAGATTATGTGGATGTCATTACAGGGTATACATCATATTGTTAGTTGATTCTTAAATAAGTTATTGACAGATCTGAGATTTGAAAATATCCAATGGTGCACCAATGTCATAGATATTTATCACGTGGTCCAATCCCTCTTTAGCCGACATGCATTCTCAAAGAGGCAAAAGAAAAATCTGTGATTAAAAGAAAAAAAGAAATTTCTCAGATAAAATTTTCAGGTGCAAAAGCTTACTATGTACTTGTAACTTGTAGCGTCTAGCATTTTTCACGTACATTGTAGTTGTTTCTTTTCTATTAGTTGAAGGGTGTGATGACATACTGCGTTGTCAAAGCAGAAGAAACAATCAAAGCATCACTGATTCACTTGCTGTTGTGTAACCAACTCATGGCAATTTTCTCCACATGGACCATTTACGTACAAATATATTTGCCATTAAAAAAAAAAAATTTTTTTTATCTTTAACTGCTTTTTGATCTACTGTTTAATAGATTTTTAATACACTAACTTCATTTCATTAAAGAACTAGAAAATGGCAGTTTGTTGTGCTCCAGATTGTGGTAAAGAAACCACTTCATCATTGAAGTGTCCAGTTTGCCTTAAAAATGATTTAACTTCTGTCTTTTGCGACAAAGAATGTTTCCGTCGTTCATGGGCTATGCATAAGGCTATCCATCCACAAGCAGGAACTGATTCATATGACCCTTTCCCAGAATTTAAATATAGTGGTAAATTGAGAGCTTCTTATCCACTTACTCCAAGACGTGAAGTTCCTGATAATATTGCTAGACCAGATTATGCTGCAAATGGTGAACCAGTAAGTGAATTCGAAAATGATAGAACACAAGCCGTTAGAGTTTTAAACGCCGATGAAATTAAACAAATGAGAATTGTTTGTGCATTAGGTAGAGAAGTTCTTGATATTGCTGCAGCCGCAGTTAAACCAGGTGTTACTACAGATGAAATTGATGCTATTGTTCACGAAGAAACAATTAAGAGAAAAGCATACCCATCTCCATTAAATTATTTCAATTACCCAAAATCCGTTTGTACTTCAGTTAACGAAATTATTTGTCACGGTATTCCAGATAAAAGACCATTACAAGATGGTGATATTGTTAATTTAGATATTTCACTTTATAAAAATGGTTTCCACGCTGATTTGAATGAAACTTATTATGTTGGTGATAAAGCTAAAGCTAATAAAGAATTAGTTAATTTAGTTGAAACAACAAGAGAATCATTGAATTTAGCTATTGAAGCTGTCAAACCAGGTTTACCTTTCCGTAATATTGGTAACATCATTGAAGAACATGCTAAAAAGAACAACGTTTCAATTGTTAGAACATACTGTGGTCATGGTGTTAATTCTTTATTCCATTGTCAACCAGAAATTCCTCATTATGGTAGAAATAAAGCTGTTGGTACCGCTAAACCAGGTATTTGTTTCACAATTGAACCTATGTTAAACGCCGGATCTTTCAGAGATGTTCAATGGCCAGATAACTGGACCGCTGCTACTATTGATGGTAGACCAAGTGCGCAATTTGAACACACTCTTCTTGTGACAGAAGATGGTGTTGAAGTCTTAACTGCTAGAAGAAAGAAGTCTCCAGGTGGACCAATTAACAGAATCAAATAGAATAAAATACAAATTAGATAACCTCATGTGTACATATATCGTGAATATAAATATTCAAAAAAAGAGTTATATATAAATATTGTGCACCTCATACAAAGCTAGAAATAAAAATGGCTAAAAAAAAACATTACAAACACAATCATATTTTCTGTATATTAATTTTAATTCGGTTTCTTTTGTTCTCATTTACATAGACAAAAATTTTATAATGTAATTAATTGGTAGATTCATTAAATTTTTTTCTTTTGCAGAATTTAATTTCTCTTTAATTTTTTTAAACTTACTCTAAAACCCGCTTTTAGTTAAATTTATTTAACAAAATCGGTTACTTTAATTAAACAATAGAATGATTTAAATTTCAAGTCACATGATCAAAAATTAAAAAACAAGAGATCTTATTAAGATCATTACATCCGTACACCGTGTTAAATATGTGAGAATTTAGAACTCATTTCTTTTTTTTGTTTGCGTTTTGGTTTTCAAGTTTGTTGTTATTGGTATATATATATAAGTATATATCTGTGATTTTGAACAAATATTTTATATATTAATATTTGGTTTAAATTTAAGATTATTTCAGGAATTCACTATATAGGGAATCTAATAATAAATATGAGTTCAATCCCAGCACATAAGAGACTAGAAAGTTCAATTTCTTCTTTACAAAGATGTCAAATTTTATTAGACGCGTCAGTAAATAAAGTGTCTGAAGCTACAAACGATTTACCCCAACTTAAAACGATATTAAAGAATAAAAAAGTTTTTACAGTTGTTAGTGAATCTGATGTTATTTTTAGGAAAAATAAATTAAGAAAAAATATTGAACCAAATTTACTTGATTCTTTAGAAAAATTAGATATTATTGTTAGTAAATTAGAAAGAAAAAAAAATTCATTGAAACAAAAATCAGATTTATTACAATTAAGAATAGAAAATACCAGTGAACAGTATAATGATATAACAAGTACTGATCATTCCAGTATTGAACATCCATCATCTACATCTGACATGAGCGTTGATGGTGTTATTGGATCAAGCGCTGATATACAAAGATTAAAATTATTACAGATTAAGAAAGAGAGATTAAAGTATTCGTTGAATAGATTAAATAGAAATTAAATATATTTTTATATATCAGATAGACAAAATGAAAAGGAGCGAAGAATTGAATTCAATGTTTTGATTTTGATTAACTGCTGCTTAAGACAGCTTCAAAATTTTCTTGAATTTTTTCACATGTCTTTTTCAAACTATCTAACTTGATTGAAATGGTCAAGAGTACAGGATCACTTGATATAACATCACACGTTTGACTCACTAATACAACAACTGGATCATTGTTGTTGTCTACGTATGTTATAGATTCTTCTAAATATTTGGAAGCAGTTTTCAGTAAAGTTGAAGCAGATGGCTCATTATTTGAACCAAATATCGAGGAAAACATAGAAGCTATACCAGAAGACTCAGGAGCATGTGGTGATGGTGAAGAAGAAGAAGAAGATAATAATGAGGCAGATGAAGAAGTAACAGCGGTTAGATTTGATGGATCTTCGTGTCTTTCTTTTAATTGTTTTTGCCATTCTAATAAATTGTTATATTCATCAATCAAGATTCTTGGAATTGTTTTATTTCTTTCTTTGCTTATGGTATCTCGCACAATATCAGCGAAACTTCTTCTATTAGTTTTATCAACAATTATACTCCATGGTCTATTAACCACAGGGGATAAACTCTTGAAATCAATGCCTAACTCGCTATTACTTATTAAAATATCTAATGAAATATTTGCAGGTAATTCAGGCTCAAAATATGTTGCTGGAAGTCTGTAATCTGGGAATATATAGGATGGGAAAGGTGATTTCAATGATTTTAAAGCAGATTCTATGTTGTTTAAAAGTTTACTTATATATGATAGTGTAATATTTGGGCTTATAATTGCATTAGCTTCTTCTGTATTCTCATATGTAGCGGTGATTTTATCTATCATGTTGATGGCATTATTTATTGAATCATGACAATCAATCAATTGTTTTATTATAATTTCTTTTCCTTGTTTTAATTGTAATTTAAAACTTTTACCATTGTTTAAAATTTTAATATTCTTAACAGTGATATTTAAACCTGTAATTTTAAAATTTTCTCTAGTAATTATACCTTTTAATATTTCTGAGTTATGTGATGTTAATGGTAATCTGACTTCAAAATCATTTGATTCGCTTATCTTATCCACACAATTCTTCAATTCATCTCTTAAAGATGGTAATTCAGTGAGTAAGACATTTGAAATTAACCATTTGATTTCATTTTCACTGGATTTATTAAAATTATCCAGTATTTGCTTTTCAGTTAAAGGCTGTGGATAATAGACTTTTGTACTCATTGTATTTTTGTAAATTTGCTTGATTGAGTATATAAGCTAATTATATTCTCTCTCTGTATTTAATATAGCAGCAATTTCAATTGAACTGATCAATTTATGTAACTTGTCCGACACAGATAGATGATTCCATTGATGATGTGTCAAATATTAGGATTGTGTTTTTTCCCTGTGTACCAACCAACTGCAGTCAGTCCCTTGTCTCTCTCCTTATTTTCTAAGGTCTTCCTTTTGTGTGTTTTACGTTTTTCTCCGTAGGATACAAAGCTGTCTCGCAGTTATAGAGTGGACCCCATCCTCCGGCTTCTCGATACAGCTGGGTGTTCTTCCACCGTGGTAATTAATTTGAGATCGCGCGGTTAGGCGGCCTAGCACCACCGTGGAGTTTGCTCTCCAGCGACTCCTATCTTCCATCTTTGGGAAGCGACACGAAAAGAGCGACGCGAGCTGGCAGAACTCCCGCAGGACAAGACAAGACAAGACAATTCAAATCACGAACAAGAAGATATTTCGTTCCAGAGAACAAGGGAAATACGAAACGAATGTTGGAGGCAAGCAACTAGAGAACATGTTGTGATCCCTGTTGCTTTGCCACCGACTTTAAAAGGATTCGGTGTTTTTGTATTTCTGCTCTTCTTGTTATAAGTAAGTTCGTTGTCACTCTTTCCACAATTCATATAATCTCCACAGGTTTATTCACCACTAGCGGTCATTTTTATTTAAAACTTGATCTAAAATAATTACAATGTCCGATCCTTTGGATGGATCAAAGTATCCAACTGATCTGACGTCTTCGTTGAGTAATCAACCGTTGGTATACTTACAACCAAAACAGGATATAACACCACTGGCTACACCATTTGAAGTCACTCTTAAAAATCCAACTTTACAAAACTATTATACTAGAATAAATCCAGATTCAATATCCGATGAATTAAGACAAGAGATACTATCCGATCTTCAGACTCCAGCTGAAGATTTGAAGTATTTGAAATTCAAGAAACCAGCTTTGAAATTGCCTTCATCTTCTGTGAATAAAGCTTATAATGACACTAAGTTCAATAATCTGATATCAGATAACCCTAAAGTTCCTGAATTAATTAAAGATATTGTCAAGTACACAGAATCTCCTAAGAAAACCAATTTGGTGAAACCATCTTTCAAGGTTAAAAGATTAAAGTTAGGAAACCAATTAAATGATAAGACAATAGACTTATTTATTGAAAATACAAGAAGACAGTATTTGGAAATCAATGAAAATGAAAATCAATTTGATAAATCTGAAAATTTAAATGGAAATAAATTAACACGTTCAGTTTCTCCACTTCCCTCAAATAACGTGACTTTAAAACAAGAAAATTACGAAGATATTAGTAACTCCAGTTTTATAGTTGAAGCAGATTTACACAATAAGATAATCCAAGAGCTGACTGATGTCATAAAATCAGTAGGTCTATCAGAAGACGATGTCGACCACGGTGATGAATCTATATGGACATCTTTTGAGTATGAGAATAACATATTGGGACCTTTTGTCAATTCAAAAACAATGGATACAATTTTGAATTCCTTATCAAAGATAATATTAAGAAACCTGGCTGATAAATTGGATGTTAAGCTTCTAATTAGAATTGAAGAAATAGCACATTCTGTGATCATGCAAACGGCAGACAAATCATGGGATTTGGTCATTTTCCATGACACAAAGGGAAACTCACAGATTATAGAATTACTTTTTTCGTCTCTGGAATGTAGTGAAATAATTTTGAAAATAATGTCATTAGGGAAAACAGATAAAAGACTATATTTGGAAACTTATATCTCTTCAATTTTACAGCTTATAAATAAAATTATTGAACCAATCTCAGAAGAAATCAAATTATCTGTCAAAAATGAACTTAATAAAAAATGCGTTCCCATATCACATTTAATTGAATCTTTAGAGAAAGTATTTGATTCTTTGATAGCATTGGTGAGTTCAACTCCGTTGGATCATTCTTCCATTTCAAGCTTAGAATGGTATTCATTGACAATTATCTTTCAAACATACAACCACCCTACTGCTTCGTTTAAGCCAAGAACAAATAATGATGAGACTTATAACAATATTAAGAATTCTTCTAATAAAAGTTGTATCTTGGAATACGAAAAATTGCGTATGGCAGCTGGTAATTTACTAATTTCGATTTTTGATAATTATACTGATGTAAGAGATCGTATAATAGAAGAAATAGTAAATGATTTCTCGAATCTATCATCTTCAAAGCTAGTATCGAGAAGATATAGAACTAAAAGAGGTCATAATGTCTCTTATGTTTCAATATTAATTCTGCAATTATTTGAAAGAGTTGGCTTGAAAAATATCAACGTTGACAGTTCATTAATATCTATCTTGAAGAAACCAAGTTCTGCAAAAGAGAAAACTATAGCTCAACAAATTATTGCTAGTTTTGAAAATAAGATAACTGAAGTAGATGATGAATGTATCAAATTGGCAAACACTTTCTCTTCCTCACTTTTAAATAAGATTGCTCTAAACACAGATATAAAATTAAAAAAGACAATAGAAATGATAATTGATGACTTCATATTGTTATTAGTATACCCTGAATACCCTTCATGTGAAAACATCATTAGCTCTTTAATTGAAGCCTTCTTGTTTGTTGCTACCTCAGATTCAGTCAATTTATCATCATCTGTTGATGGGTTTGTATTAGAAATGATGGGCTCCATTGGGTCTAAGTTTGCCTCACTTAGAGAAAATATGAACCAATCCAAAATTGCAGAAGCAATGAACAAGAATAATTTCGATGATTTACTACACAGTTACAATTTGACTTTGAAATTTTTGAGACAAGATGCTTCAAATGGCATTAATTACAGATTTTTATCTCAGAAATTACTGAAAGAAGTAATCATTTTGAAGACATTTTATATTAAACAAAATCAAAATATTAAAGTAAAAGAAGAAGAAGAAGAAATTGGAAAATCTGAGATGAAAAAGAATAATGATGTTATTATTAAATGTTTAGGTACTGAAAGAGATTTAATTTTGGATCTTTTGAATCCAAATTACCTTAATAATTTAACCATTGAAACACAAACCGAAAATGATAACGAGATTAATGAAAATAAAAGCTTTGATATACAAACATATATAGTTATAATGTTATCTCAAGGCCCATTAAAGCTATATGAAAAATTTTTACGTCTCGTTGTTAGCTTTTTAGATCATGATAAAACAAGATCAAGAAAAGGTGCAATTAAAAACCTTTCAAAATTAATCCAAAAAGAAAAATTTCTATTGCTTGTGCCTATTGTTAAAAATTCAATTTCAATAAGGCTGAAAGACTCTTTTGCATCTGTTAGAGACTCTATGGTTGAACTTCTATCCTCTAATATTGGAGAAGATTCAAATTTGGCTGATGAATTTTGTGTACAATTATCAGAGCTAATTGGTGATCCAAGTGTGCAAGTGAGAAGACGTGTCATCAACTCGTTGCAAAACATTTATAACATTTCTTCTTCTTACGAAACTAAATCAACAGTTTTAAAATGTTTATTGTCAAGAATGGATGATGAAGATAAATCTTTATGTGACTTATCAATGGACTCTCTGATTGAAATATTGTTTACTTCGATAAATGTTGAGGATCAATTTGCTAATCATAAAGATATATCTAAATTAGTTATGGAAAGAATTAATGTTATTATTGAATTAGTATCAGATACAAAAAAAAATAATTTTGATCAATTTGAGAGATTCTTAAAGGAAAAGATTTTATATAAAGGTGAAAAGACAGAAAAATTACAGTCAAAATTGATTAAAATATTGAAACTCTATATCGAGTCTTTACTTATATTTGTCACTGATAATGTCCATGAAAATCTTGAGAAAGATAGAATTGGAAAGTCAATGGGCCTATTATCAACCATTATTAAATGTGATTTCAGTTTAATAAATCAAGATCAGCTTGTGATGCTGCAACCTTATCTTTTAGATGACGATTCTACAGGAGATCTCTTGTGTATATCAATATTAAAAGTGTTTAGAAATGCTTTGAAAAACAGCGTTTCTTTGAAACCGTCATTTATTAATAGCTGTGAATCATCTTTGTTGAGTAGATTAACAAAATTTAATGTGAAGGAACTCAATGAAGCTATCCCGTGTTTGTGGACACTGGCTTTGATGTCAGATAACACCATCAAAGTTGTTAAAGCGGCAATATCCACATTGAATTTGTTGAAGCCATATTTGTTACAGATGAAGGAATCCAGGTTTAAGGAAGATAGAAAACTACATAGATTATTATTCTTGTTAGGATATTTTGGTAAATATTGTGATTTTTCCAAATTCAATGATGTATTCAAATCAAAGGTTGGTATGGGTGAAAATGAAACTGAAATTCATTTGATTATTAGATACATTTTATCATTTTACAAGAAAAAAAGCTCGAATGGTTTGAAAAGGGTTGTTGTCAAGAACTTAATCAATATTTGCTCAACGCACCCTAAATTATTTTTATCAGATCAAATTTTACTCATCTTAGATCAATTATTTGGCTCAAATGATGCATCAATTCATCAGGCTATTATAGACGGATTGACTGAATTTTTGAAGCAAGAGGAGGAGAAATCTATAGATAAAAATGGTTTAGACGCGAAATACTCTAATAAAGTTGAGTTAGATATGGATGTTTTCAAAGGTGAGTCATCTTCTTATATAAATGATGGAATCTGTTCTTCGTTGGTTCAAAGATTTATGACCCCTGTATTAAAACTTTCTTTGGAAAAATACTCATATGATTCTTATAACTTAATCAAATATTTGCAATTAGTTATTAACCTAGGATTTGCAAACCCAAAAATTTGCATCTCTACAATTATATCTTTAGAGGCAAATCCTATAAGGTACATAAAATATACAGCGCTGAATATTCACAAAGATATACACAAGAAATACGAGTCTTTAGTTGAAGGTAGTTATATTGAAGGTATAAAGATGGCTGTCAAGTATCATAAACTGGTTACAAACTCTATCATTGACGATTTTAAACTTTTGGAGAAATTTTTATCTGTTTATGAAGGAGGAAGGGATAGCTCAAGAAGAAAGTTTATTAAACAATTAACAAAATCATTGATGTTTGAAACAGAAGACAGAACAGTGGATAAATTGATGGAATATGAAGAATACGTTGTTTATATATGTATGTGTCTTTCCAAAATCACATTCAAGACATTGGAGGAAAGCTACATGATAACTTCAGCAATTGATAAAATAATCTCTTTTCAAGGTGCTAATCTAGGTTTTAAAATAAGCGAACACAAGAAATCAAATTGTAGAGACTTAAAAGTATGGCAACAACTGTGTTTATTATCTAAAGCATTTTCAATGTTAATTAATCTTCGAATGCAATTAACATATGGTTTTCAGTTAGATGAGGATTCCATTAGCGAGTATGATTCAAGTAAGCCTAATACTATATTGAGAAGCTTGGTGAAAAATCATCCTCTGATTGTTTTGAAAATTGATGATTTAGATCTTGAGTATAAAGAGTATACCGATATTGATGCATGTAAGCAAATATGTCTCAATTGCTATGAATTGCTTCAAACGCAAGGTGTGACCTTGGAGGAAGATGGTAACGAATTGGGTAGTGATGATGAAAATGGCGATGAAGATACTAATCAAAAAGCCAGCATCGCTGATGGCAGCGATAATGGTGATTTAGATATGATGGATGACGAGGAGTTATTAGAAGAAATACAAGAATTAGAAGCTAAAAAATCATAATGACCCTACGTTACAAAATTATATAGAATGCTAAGTAATTTATAAGTGTATATTATAAAGAAATAATGATATTAATTTTTGTGAGAATAGATATAAATATATAAATTAAAATCTGATTATATTCCGTTCAAGATTTTTTCATGGAAATCTGATCTTCTAGAAATATATAACCTGATTAATTGTGGTTTCAGATTCTTCAACTGACCTTCTTTGATTAATGTTGGTATTAAATCTGGTTGGACAGTAAAGATATTAACAACTTCTCTCAACACACTGAATCTGGTAGATAATTCAGGGATTTCCCAATTATCTATGAGATTGATGTAATGAATTGTATCTTGAGTCAAAGTTAATCCACCTGTTGAATTTATTCTCTGTCTTTTCAAGTTGTTTAAAATGTTCACCAATAAAGCATCGCCAACTTCAGATAAAAACTTTTCTAAAATAGAGTCAGATAATATTTTAGACACTTCTGAGTTAACCTCAATTAAGAAATTTGTTATTTGTTCGCATGTCTCTGTGGTATCTTGAGTTAACTCTCTTTGTTGGAAATAGTCGTTACCTTGTGCGGATAAGATTGAGATTGTCTTTTTAGAGATCAAGCTTACGGTATCTTGTAAAATGAGGTCTATTCCAACCTCACAATTTGAAAGATAACCATTTGTTAATGCAATTAACTTATTCTTTGAAGCATTTGAAGAAACAACAAATGGGAACATGATTTTTTGAATTGACATTGAAAATAGATATAGAATGCCTGATATTGTGGTCAAGTGATTCAAGTAATCAAACTTTAGGTCATAATTAAATAAGTTACGTGATTGTTGCAAATCTAAAATATTTTTTGTGTAAATTGACTCTAAACCAACAGTTATATATGAATTTCCTAAAGCAAATAACAAGAGCTCATAGATATCCATCGCATATTCACTTGCTTTGGTTGGAACCAGTTCCACAGCTCTAGTTAAAGATTCTAATCCGTGTTTTATTATTTGTTCCGCTTTGGAAGTAGAGACTATACTCTCGTCTATGACTTCTGGAGGTGGTGCATTAGGATCAATTCCGCTAATTGAAGATGGCACTATACTAGGATTTAATAAATCTGGAGTGGCGTTGTTGTTTGCGTTATTAGTAATATTGTATTTGAATCTATCTCTTAGAGAGCCTGACTTCTCCACATGAGATTTAATATAGTTAGAAAGACCACTGAAAGCACTATTTTTATGATTTGAATATCTTGAAAATAACAGTCTAGCACCTGGCTTATGTATATTACGAAGATCTTCATAAGTATCAAGATTAGTATCTAGATAATTTGCATAAGAAGAATTTTGCTTTGCCTCCGTGCCGTTGGTATTGGTTGATGATGGAGCTTGTAACAATGAACCTGAAGAGGATTCAAATTTTTCAGCCTGAAACTTTTTAATTCTGTTAGATAAATTATTACTTTTGTAAAATCTTTCATTTGATTTCTCAAATTTCATTAAAACTGAATAAATAATCTCACCCAAAGATTCTTGTTCTATCTGAAAATATTTATTGTGGCTGATATAATCGTTGAAGGAGTCAAAATATAATTGATCAATAATAGGTGAAATATCATCAAGTTTCTCTGCTTGGAAAAAATCTTTCAAAATGTTTGTTAAATTTCCAATTTCTGAATAGAGAAGATGTAATACTCTAACATGGGTTAAATTTGAAAATGAACTGGAAGTCTTTAGCATATACTCAACTCTATAATCTATTAGTTGAACATAGCATTTGGTTAAAAATGATTCTACCACCTTGGAAATATTGTCTTCAAAAATCTCTTTCATAGAATCAAATTCAGATTCAATGACTTCAGAAATCTTTTTCAATAGCTCAATAGTAGAACTATCTAAACTGAAATCAGAGCTGTTTATATTGCTTATGCTATTCCAAAAACTGTCACTACAGATATTCTCGGATAGCCCAGTGACGCTCTCAAAAAAACTATGCTTGTTCACAAAGAATTGAATAACATTTACACCATCATTAAACTCAAACAATATATCTGCAATTTCTTTCAGTCTGTATTCATTTGAATATTGGATGAACTGGTCTAACAAGTCATTTTCAAAAGTTTCAGCATATTTGATTATCAAATTTAATGTTTCAGTTGAGTTTGGTAAATCAGATCCTTCTAATTTATTTGCCAATAAAATTAGTTCTTTTAACGTTTTTGCAAATTGAATATTATCTTCAACATTACGGCCTTTTTGCAAGCCAATTAAATTTTCTGATGGCTCTCCGTTTTGGAAAAATTCATTATATGAAGTTAATAAGACAATGATTGAAGTTGAATGTTCTTTTGATTTATTTGCTTTTGTTAATTTTTCGCCTAATGGGGCAATCTTATGAGATAATTTTGATATTTGGTTATCTAATTTATTAAATTTTAAGTTCAATTGCTGGGCATCAGAACTTAGTGAAAGAACGTTTTTAGCATGTTCAATGTTTTTAAATTGTGATACAGTTTCAGCTTTCTGTTTCTTTGCGGCACAATCATCGCTTAACTTCTTCAATTCCTTTAGAGTGGCTTCAAATGTTCTGATATATGGTTTCGGATCTAAATATTCAATATTATTAAACTCTGCACCTTTCAATGACAAATCTTTACTGAGTTGTTCAATGAATTCAAAGGTTGTCAATCCCTCTAAAAAATTGTCCAAGGTCAATACACGTCTTGTATCAATTCCAGTGTTGGAATAAAACGATGAGTGGGCAGATGAAGACATTGTGATTTGTGTACAATTCTTTTACAACTCAGAGAAATCCAAAAAAATTAATTGATTTTTTGTATTTTGGACAGATGATTTTAATATAATCTAATATATTATGTTGAATCGTTACCACAAATGCCACTCCACCCTTCTTTACATCTGATCCGGTCCGATTCTGTAAACAAACGCTCAGGGCCGCAGTGGAGAAGACAGATTTTCTGGCGGTGTAAACAGCTCACTATATATACTTACATCCTTGCACCATTAGACATAGGGGTTCAGGTGTTTTTGGAGCTCTACCTTTATGACAATCGTTTGTGTTTTGCGCCTTGTTGAATTAAGAAGAGTTTCTGTCAAAAGGTGAGCAATATAAATTGATGCTTTTGTAAACTTCTTACAGTCTTTATGTCTTTCGTTATATTTTTACACGAGTTCTTCCTGCTATTTTGCGAGATGGGAGTATTGAAGAGATCAATCATAATTTCACCTGATTTAATTCATTCTCAGCATGAAAAGTGACTATCAACCTTATTGAATTCTATCATCTGTATAGCCTTGGGACATTTTCTAACCTTTTTTCTTTATGCTATTGAATTTATATATTTTCTGACTTTTTTGCTTTTTTTTTTTGAATAGGCAACGTGTTTTATTTAAACTGAAAGTAGTACTTCTTGCAATTGATATGGCTATCATTTCAGGTGAGAGTATAGAGGTGAGGTTAGTGTACTACAATAATTGTACAAAGAGAAACAAATTAATGAATAAAATTTCCAAATCAATGACTACTACTATACTTAAGTTTCCATCTATTCAAGAGTCTGTGAATCAAAAGTTTGCAAGATATATCACTCTTATGAGATTAATCTACAATAACGTGATGTTAAATATCAAACAGACAAAAAGGCAGCTGTACTACCAGGATGTTGCACTTTTTAAAAACCAGCCAATCTTGGATTTGGTATATCAGAATTTACTGCAAAGTCTAGGGGTGAGTGATCCAGTTGATTCGATTGGTATCATACCATCTCAAAAGGGGTTGATCTATATTACAGATCCTTCTGTGAGAATTGCCATTGAAGAGGACGCTTGTACTCGATACATAGAAACATCGAAGCCTGTGCTAATTCCCACTTTCAAATATTATAGAATCCCACAAAATCGTTCAATGATTAAATTGATTGGGGACGTTGATGAAATATTGATTATTGAAAAAGAGTCAATATTTATTAAGATGTGTCATCAGTCTCAATCGGATGTTAAGAAATCCAGGATTCTAATAACCGGAAAGGGTTTTCCAGACATACTCACCAAACAATTTTTGTTTCATTTATCCAGAGGTTTAAATCGCAATATGGTTTGTATCAAGGGTATATTTGATAGTGATATATACGGAATTAGGATATTTTATGATTATAAAATAAAACCTCTGCCATTTGGCGAATTTGAAGTGCCGACTACCATAGATAACCATGGCACTGATGATTCTAATCATGAAAATCCACTGATAAACTTTGGAGAAAAAAGAAATTTTTCTACAATAAAGAAAGAATCCGCATGCCCAAATATGATATTTCAAGGGATATTTCTTTTGCAGCAGGATAATAACCTCGAGTTTCTCGATATCACAGTAAATGATTTCAATAATATGAAGTTATTTTTGTTGAATTGCCTTTCAAATTTAGATAACCATGAAACAGAATATCAGAAAGTAAAGCTTGAAATACAGAGGGGGATGTTTTTCTTTAAAAAACGTGAGATTGGATGAAATGAGTGAATAACCCAGAATTCAAAATTATTATTACTAATCTGCGCTTAACCGAACTCACATTTTTGTCAACCAGATAATAGAACCGATTTTACCTAATGTAAATCTTGTGTAACATATACTAGGTAACCTTAATTAATATATCCCAGTTTGACTGTTTGTTCTAGAATTTTGAAGAAATATCTGCTATATTGATTAATTAGTTAGTTCAGCACTTTGTTGAATTTGATGTCGGCGGTATGTTTAATTACTTCTTGGAGGATTTTAAAATAGTAACAATAAAAAAAAATCTGACAGAAAATTATGAAAATTAATTTGAGAAGTAATTAAGCAAAACAGGTTCTATATTAATGAACTCGGAAATCCAATAGAATGACATTAGACTCAGTCAATAAATCTATAGAATTAGTTAAATTACGAAGATATGATTTAAATAAAAATTACTTGCGAATTACTGATATAAGGAACTAAATACAAAGTAGAATAAACTATTAATTAAAGCATTAGATGTACATAATAAAAACGTCAAAAATAAAAAAATGAAGCGGAATATATATGATGAACGTATTGAAACGAAAAAAAGTGTAAAAAAGGGTTAATTAGGACATAATAAGAGAATGAAATGAAGTAAATAAATAACATGAAGTAGTATTGACAAGCAAACCACAAAATGTTCGTAGAAAAATATTACAAGATATGAGGAGTGGATTTTACTCGTAATCAATCAAGATTGGCGTTTAGTCTATGAGAATAATCAATCATGAAAGAATCATATCTCATTGGGACCGCTTCTTCTTCAATTCTTAATTGAAGATTCATTGGATCTTTCATGATTCTAACATGTCTTTTAGTATATTCTCTTGTTCTTGCATATTCGTCAATAACGCTGTCATCTCTACAGAATTCACCGTCCTTGTCATCACCTGGACAGTCACCTTCTGTAACCCATAATCTAAGATATGGTTTATATAAGTGATTTGGTTCATTATTTCTATCCAAAGCACCTGGGTACTTTCTTCTTAAAATTTTTTCTGATTCATGTGGAACAATGGCTCTAACACCTTCAAAGAAAGTTGGAACCATTGGTGACAATTCTTCAAAGGAGAAATATTGATTATTACGGCAGTGATATATTTCTTTGCCTTTGAAAGTGGCTTCCATTTTCTCATCTAATTCTTTATAATATTCATCTTTGTTATCACCATCCTTTTTAGAGTCAAACTCTTTATCAACAATTCTTCTAAAATTATCATCAAAACCTGGTTTTTCTTCGGGTGTGTAAGCTAAAGCAGTGATATCAATATATGAACCAGAAACTGTATCAATAAAACGACCATCAATGGAGTTAGCACCGTTACCTCTTGTACGACTGTAAAAACTTCCACCAATATCTAAATAGTAACTGTTAATACCACTGGCGTAACTATCTTCAACAGAGGCATCAACAATTAAAGATGTGTTGTGAACTCTACCTAAATGGTATAAAGATTCAACAGTGACTTGAACATCGATATCGTTATCCCATGGTAACATTAAACCATTTCTGTACCAACCTAACATAGAACCAAAGGCAATCCATGATCTGATACCAGAACTGTTACAGAATCTTAACCAGGCTCTACCCATACGTGCAATATTGGCCTTTCTGTAATCTTCTGTAAAATGAATACCACTAAAGAATCTCCAGTCGTAATGGTAACCTTGACCAGTAGATTCAACAGCCTCATCTAAAAATTTAGGAAGACCATTTTCTCTATTCTTTTCCATATCGATAGCAATTTCCATTGATTTTAATAAGATAGTATCAAATGATTTATATTCATTATAGTTTTCTTTCTTTTCTAATTCTTCAATTCTATGTTTGATTTCATTTAATTTAGATTCGGTATCCCACATAAAATCATCCTTTGTCAATGGAACAGGAGTTAAAACTTGAACGTTTCTATCAATTTTACAAAGATAACTTTGTTCTGATTCCAACTCTCTTTCATTAACAATGTTTTGTCTATTAGTATCATTGTTATATGTGTCTCTTAATTGATAAACAATATCATTTAATCTTAATTGCTGCTGTAAAATTTCTTTAACTGATTTCTTCTGAATTTCAGCTTCTTTTTCGACAACTTTATAGTATAAATCCTTAAGATTACCAGATCTCTTTGAGATGATTGGATTTCTATCAAGTCTATCTCTTTCTGTTAAGACAGCAACTGAACTACCTCCTAAACCAGCACCTAAGAATTGAACTTTACGTGGAGCAGGTAAAGTGTTATAGACATAAGAAGCACCCCATAAAATTCTTGTTTCAAAGTAAAAAGTACCTTTTAATTGATCTAAGATTTTGAATTGGTATGGGAAACGTGGATTTTCTGCTCTTTCAGTATTAGTCATGTCAGCACATTTTATGTCAAATTCATCTTTTTCGATTTTATAGTATTTTTTAAATTCTTTACATGTTAAATCTAATAAATCAACTTGACCTTCAGGTAAATTACCTCCCTTACCAAAATTATCATTAACTTTTCTGACATATGTTGGAATAGGATTTAATTTATCACCCAAGTTTGCCCAATCATTCCAACTGAAAGGAATTTGAAAATTTGGATCTAAAATACCATTATTTTCTAAAAGATGATGTTCTAATAATTTTAACCAAATAGCAGTAGCTAATCTTGGATCTCTTAATGATTCGATATCATCTCCTAATGGTTCGATATCTGTAACTAATGGATCAGTAACTTCAAATTTCATTTTATTTTCTTGATCATTTTTGTCGTAACTCATTGATTTTTCTGAGCCCTCATGAGATGACTCTTCATTGACAGCATGACTGATCTTTGTTAATCTCTTTTGGTATTCTTCATAAATCTTTGATTTTTTGTATTCCGTATCACTTGGATAGACTATTTCTTTTCTATCTTTTCCTGTGAAACCAGCATATGCTCTAAAATCTTCATAATCACGGAAATTAGCAGGTAAAATGATATTTGGTAAAAATTTTGAGTTTAATTTTTTCAATCTTTGATATGAATCTTCATTTTGTAATGTGATATCATAATCTTTGTCTATCAGTAAACTTGTTTCAACATAAAAAATTAATGGTAGTAAGAATACGAGCACAAGCAGTATATAACATTGAAATAAACTGAATTGTCTTCTTTTTAAGAATCTGTTAAATTTATAAGAAACATTTATGTAGAAGTCGGCAAATTTGTTTGTGTCAAATAGTTGGTATTTTTTTTCGTTAGATACTTGTTCCGGTGAATAGAATGAACTATATCTACTATTGAAACCACTACTTTCACTGCTAGGGCTGTTAAAGTAATCTTCTTGACTGTCGTCGTGATCCTTCTTCTCTTGGTCAACAGCTGAAGCCGACATATTGAAATATTAAATCCTTGATCTCTTTTAAGATATAAATATAATATAAGTCAATATATGTATATTCAATTATTTCTATATATATAATAATAATATAATAAGTATTCCTTTTGTGATGTTTTCTATATCGAATACCTAACAGACAATATGTATATAGTAGTTAAGTTAAGTAATTCAGTACAGTGTTAATAAAGGATCAAAATGTTGAATATATCAATAAAAAGTGTTAGCGGACTGAAAGAATATGAAATATAAGTATGAACAAGACAAGAAATATCAGATATAGGAGATATATAAATATACTTATATAAAAACTCTTTTATGGAATCGAAATCACTAGTAAAAGGTTACAGTTTGAACAGCCAGAGAACTTACAGATAAAAGTACCATAAAGATAGAAAGGGTCAGATTGTATATACAAATAAGGTTTCGTTGTTGCCGTGCATGAAAGAATACGAGTCCAGTGAGCAATTCTTTTTATGTGGAGCGGAAATATACCGGAAACACAACAATGGTAATGTGCGGTAACAAAAAAGCTAAATTTTGACAAAAAAGGAACACATGGTGCAAGCTGCATGGGGTAGAGCAAAGAAAAAAAGAAACGTTAAATATAATGAAAAATTTATGTACTTTGTTTGGTCTTAAGACAGCATTAATTCTGTGGAGGAGACCGGTTTTGGCGCTGTCCAAGAAAGGATTGGATCGCTGATACAGCGTATCACCTATCAGTCTGAGAAGCGTCTAGTTTACTTGTAAATTATAATATCATTTGCTATTTAGTTTTGTTTCATCACAAACACCAGCTGATATATATGATATATATGCTGATCAAATTTTAGCACCAGCTATATTTATAAGCTTATGACATGAGGCTAACACAATGCAGGAGTTGGAAGGGACCTCCATTGCACCCTGTACCATGATAAATTTAAATGACTCGATACTGTTAAAATTTGTATGACATTTAACTACCCTGTTTAATCACCTGTCATCATACTGGAGCCTAGACCAATAATGAATGTAACAGTTAATTGTAAACTTGTAGCTTTAAATTTTATAAACAAAGAAATGGTATTATTATTAATCAGAAAACATGTAATAATCTGCAGAGAGTTATTTTGTTAACTGTTTCTTTTCCTTTTCGGTAAAAACTGTGCAATTGCAATTGAGGAAAGGTCACAAGACACTTGGTTCTGCCTGGACTGAAAAACCAGTACAAAGAAAATAAACTGTCAAATGGACAAGATGTTGGCTCTGTCTTATGTATCGATACGCGTTCAAGTCTTGTCTTTTTTATTGCTGTGTTGCGTTGCATCTATCATCTTATTATGAGGATCGTCTTGTATGAGCGGGTCAAATACGGATGGCTCCCAGGAATCTAAGACAATCAATCACTAGCCAATCTGGTTACCAACAGACCCCACCCACGGTAAGTTAGGAAAGAGGTGGCTTTAATAGGCTGCAAAGTATATAAATGTTATGGGATTCCATCAGGTTAACGGTTATCAGGATTTTCTTCATATCTCGAACCTTTCCTGAAGGAAAAGCTATATCTATGTATATATGTACATAAATATACATGTTAATGCATATTTATGCAGATCCGATTGAGACATCGATTCCTAAACCTGCTCCTCCAATGCCACCAGCCTTACGACTATATAGACAAAAAATTATTCATGGGAAAACACAAACCAAACAGCTTCTTGTGGTCAATCGTCATCATGGTCGCCTATAATCTCCTCTGTATGACATTGTAGAGAATTGGTGAAGGAGATCTGATCCTGTGGAATGCTGCCTGAAGAACCAGTCGACATTCGCCTGTCTCTGATATGTGTTCAAACTTTTTTTCAACAAACTTTTTGAAACAGACCCACATGATGCAAGGTTTTCATAAACCAGTTAGTGTCTCGTTACTGCTTGTTTTGCCATTCTATGGTGTCCTCCGCCTCCTCGGTCTTTCTTAGAAAAAGGATTGCTTCGGTGAAAGAAATAGGCTGAGTAAAGCATTGCGGCCAAAAAAAAACACACGTGCGGAGACCGGGGGGGCTCTAGTCTATTTTTGAGAAAAAAGCCAAATCTCAATGGGGATCCGTTCGTGAAAGTCTGGCATCTTTTGCCTGTGAACGCAGTTTGGGTTGAAAATTCTCTCGGTGATTAAAAAGCTTCTGTTTTGGGCAGCACACCGCTGGCATCAATAACGATCAATCAGCATCTCATCGCAACCTTATAAGAGTCCATATATAATAAACTCTGTTTAAAGAATTATAGAAATATTATGATTAGGTTTCGATTTAGGGAGTTGTTTCAAAAGGCAAGGCGTAAGATTATATGCTGTAAGATGAGCCTTTTTCCTTAAAATTTTTAAAGAGCAATCACACTTCTCATTGGCATCCTATACCATTTCCAAAATGCTTAAAAAGAAAATGGAGAAAGGGAGATTGGGATGTGAGATTTGTGGAAATTAATGAATAGGCTTGCGCCTTTTTTTTTTGTCTCGACTTTATTACTCGCCTTCACTTTAAAATTTCAGTATTGTGGGGCAAGCAATATCGTACCTGTGTCTTTAGTTGCCGAGTGACAAAGTTAATTCTTAATTCACATAGTAATTTACAATTCTGTTCCCCTTTTGGATATGTTATTGCTGCCCTACAAAAAGAAGGCATAGTTAATCTTAGTGATAAACGTGTACATATCGTTTTAGATACCTTAAATCTCAAACTATCTATCCACTATATTTATTCTAGAGTAAGAAGTATACCGTTTCTAAATGTTAATTATTGGAAAACGTATTTCAAAAATAATCCATATTCTCTTTATTTTATAGTACTAAGCCTCTTCATATCACAATTCTATCATATAAAACAAACAAGTATAATATTAACTTTTGATTATCGGAATGAGAAACGGGCGGTCGGTATTTGATTAAATCCGCAATGCAAACATGAAACAAACTCTTTTTCTAATATTTAAGGCTACTTTTCGGTTGATTTCTGAATAAAGGATTTTCTAATCACCTAATGCAAAGAAAAGAATGGTTTTCAAGGAAGGCTTCTTATAATACCCTAGATAAAAAAAAATTTCGTTCATTGTTAGTGTGATCTAATTCGCCTTACTCCTCTCTCCTTAGTAATCTTTTTGTTTATAAAACCCACTTTGGAATAATAAAACAATAATTTTTAAAATTTCAGAATCTGAATGTTTATGGCATTTTACTTCTTGTCCCTAAATGATTCTACAAGGCAGCAGAAGTCAAATCAATATTGTAGAATGACATTAAAATTCATGTAAAGAAGTTATGGGCATGCGTACCAGACAAGACAAGTTCCACGCATAATATACTAATCCACGGTATGCTTGTTGTATAATATAAAGACTTGGGCTGGGAAATTAGTTGGGCAACCTGAGTTTGACATCGTACCATTAGGGTCGTGTGACAAGATTTGCAGAGCTGTTATTTTCTTTGTTATTGAGAAAATTTAAACTGGCTCCAGCGAGCAATCACTCTGCCACTTCAGAGAATGAATTTCAATGAAACGAAACTTATTCGGTGGGTGAGGAGAGTTTTAGTATGAGACTGGCTGAAAGAGATAGAGGCAACGGTTATGGGTATATCTGTAATTTATGCATATAAAATGCAGTAATGCGTTTATATGCATAACTTTTTTATCAAAAGCTCCTTTTCATATTTATAACCAAACCGATACTTTTAATAATGTGTGTTTTTATTATATTTTTTGAATCGTTCCTGAAAACATGTATTTTGCTACTGTCTCTGTGGTGAGTATGAGAAAATACATAGTAAAGTTTTATGTAAGGACACCATACCACTATTATATTCCATATATTAATTTCCTATTTGGTCTGCTTTTACAAAACTCTAAATAATTATTTAATTCCGAATTGAGCTTGTTTTTACTAAACTTTAATTTCCACTCAAAATTATTGTTTGAATTTTAACCTAACATTATCATTCTTTGTTTACTATTTATTCATTATATTATTTATTCATGGATAAGTTTAACTTAGTAATCAATTACCTTGACGACTAAGTGTTTAAACAATAAATATCCTTTTTGTTATTGAACAAGCAGTAAATATAATAATTAAACTTTTTTACCCTGAAGCTTTTGTCGACTTATACTACTTCTGATCACTTTAGAAATACTTTACACTTTTAAAATCTTACTAGCAAAATGAAAAAGTTCCTGCAGTTTTCATTAAACAAGTGAAGAAAAATAGCTGATCCAGAATGGTTTGAACAATAAAAAATTAGTGTTAAAAAGAGTCTCCATTAAAGAAAGTGATTGAGCTGTTTGTTGATCACACTTGAAGTCAATTGAAGTCAATTGATTTTATTTTCTTTTTTTTTTTTGTGTTTAATGAAACAATACTTGAGAAAACCTTTTCTGTTTTTCTCATTATTATTTTTGTCACTTTTCTGCTTTGTTTAGTAGTATAGTATTAATAAGGGGTGAATCGATTAGTAACTAGTGATCCTAAATAACTAGATTCGTATATACAAAATCCAATCATAATTTCACATTGCCTACTAGTACTTTCTTTAAGCACCTGATAGAGTAATTTACTAATTACCATGTACAATGGCTGTTTGCATATGTTTATGGTCTGACTGATATGAACTGTATACATATATATAGGCATATATATGTCAGGTGGTGGTAATAAGATAAAGTAGTACGGATACGAAACATCCAAGCTAACTAATTAGTTTTGTATTAGTTATGCGGTTAATTTAAAGTTTTAAATCAAGGCCGTAAGCTCATGTTAATTTTTTATTTTTGTGATAGGCAAAAGGTAACATTTCCCAAATAGATAGGCAAGAACCTACAAGAGAAAACTGATTTATTTTACAATTTGGGCTTTTTTATTATTATTATTATTATTCTTCTTAATTGTAAACTAAAGATTAGATATACTTAATATCAATCATAATATTTCTCTGCTGTGAATATTGTATCTATCCCATATATCAATTAATTGCATCCAGTTCACTTTTTATCTGGGAAAGCTAAGTAATTTTCTTTTATCCTTTTTATAGTTTAATTGGCATTAATCATTACAATGACAAGACAAAAGACAAAGTAATAACGCTAGTGTTAGCTAGCTATTATAAAATTGTGTCATTTTCGAAAATTTGCAGATATTATACGTTTTACTCTATTTTTTTATTTCTTTCTAATTGTGCAGATGCAAGAAAATCTCGTTTGTAATCAATTGTTTTATTGTTTAAAAAAACCAGATATAGCACGCACTAAAATTAAGACACATAATTGACATGTTCCTTCTTTGAAATTTATTAGGTAAGAGTCTTCTACCCTGAATCTGAACATCACACAGTAAGTGTTCAGTTTATGTGACATTTAGAAATACCTTTGTTATAATTTTTGCTTATCTGTTTTTCTTGGTCCCACAGCAATTGCTTTAAAAGAAGATTTTCTTTATACCGTAAATTCTAATTATCTAACCGAAAACTAAAATTTAAGTGTAATAAAACCACAGGCCTAGCGTAGTAGTTTTAAGTTCATTCAATGATTTCTGAGTGTATATATTATGACATGTAAAATCATGCTGCACAATAACCGTCATATAAGTCTCACCTTGAACGAGAATGTATCCGATTTAGTTTTAATTAAGCAGTAAGTTTTTTCTTGCGTTTTGTCTATCGATTGTTGTCTGTCAGAGTTTCCAGGTACTAATATCATTGGTAACTAATTAATGTACATAATAATACAACAGCCAACATAAAAATATGGTTTAAGAATAAATCATTTTTAATCTTCGTTTAGGTTCAATTATGGGAAACTTGAAATAACAATAGGAATATTGTGAACAATAAATACTAAAGGAAACATGGGCTAGTTCAGTATTTCCGTCAAACTTGGTAAGTAATCGAAACAATAGATAGATAAAATCGGAATGGTACATTTGAGAAAATTATAGAAGATAGGATGGAAAAATTACACATTTTAATTCAATACAGTAAAATTTCAAAATCGTATATTGAAAAAAGCAATTAAGAAAATAAAAAATATTAGCTTCGTGTATGGTTCGTTCATTTTCCAAAACCTGTAACCAACACTGTTTTTTCAAAAGCGCCAACTAAGTAGGAAAACCCAGCTCTCAGCGGTACTGTTTCCTCGATTTCCTGTTAGTTCTGAGTTTCACCACAAGGCTTCATGAAGTACAAGGGACCACTGACTGGGGAAAAAAATTAGATCTAGAGGTGTACCGCGTGCTAAGTCGGCTATATTCTCGCCCCTATTTCACAATGGGTGGCACCCTTCAATGCGGGGTCCATTGGGCTGCACAACTCTGGCCCCTGCCCTGCCTTGTTATTGGCACCACCACCTAATATGTCACCTCCCTCAACACCCCTGTTGCGTAAATTCTGTCCCCCCAAAACAAACAAAAGAGACAGGAAAATCTTGCACCCTTTTTTTTCGCTCTCGATAGTGATCTCTAAGATAAATAGTGGTTGCTTTCTTGCTTAATTAATTAACAGCTGTCCAGTGTCCGTGGAAGTTAATTATTGATTAAATATCAGGATGGTAATAATGTCATACCAGTGTTCATTCGTTTGTTCGTTAGTTCCAGTAAATTCACATTCTGTGATTTGGAAGAAAAATATGAGCGGTTTGATTCTTTGGCAAATTCACTGCCAAGCAAAAAGAAAAGGCATAGGGTCACACGACTCTTAAAATACATCAAGAAAAACAGCCATGAATTACATTCAAACAATATCCAGACCAACAGTACATTACATCATGTGCGAAGATTAGTTTTTGAATTATTAGATATGTTGATGTTACATATCTTGATAATTTATTTAACATATTAATTTTCAACTAGCATTTGTAGGAGACAAACGTTTGAAATTTTGTAGTAACTAACAAATCCAATATCCTTCGTGAGTTCAGCCAATACAGTGCAGTGCAGTGCAGTTTGTTAATTTATAGAATTGATAACGAATTTACAAATAAAAAATTATTTATATTACTTTTAATTCTACTTGTAGAAATTACGTATCACCTAATATGAACTATAAATCTTATTTTTAATCTAAATAGGTGATATCAAATAACTATTAATAGTTTTTTTATATTCACGCTATTTACTGTTATATATTAATTATATTTTAATATGTATATATACTGAATAACTTAAAGCTGCTACTATAAAGAGCGTGTGTCTTAGTCTTATAGTAGTTTCGGATAATAAGGATGATAATATACAAGATATATATATGCACCGTATATTAAATATATGGATAAAATATTATTAGACTCCCTTTTGTATAAAATTTTTCAGTATTACGTAATTCCAAAATATGATTTTTCTTTATTGAACATAGTAACCAGAGAGGTACTTACTGTGCGATAAATGCCACCTCCGTTATTGTTCCTCATCAACTCCGGTTATCTCCTTGTTTCGATGTTTTGCTGTTTCGCTGTTTCGCAGGAAGATTATCCTCAGTCGTCAATGGTCGTGTGAGCAACTTTTCCTAATCCCGCTACAGTTCAGGCATCCCAGCGTCCGTTAAATCCAACACTATTCACGTATGCGTCTGGCAGCTGCAAGTGGAAGTCGCGGAAAAAGCGTGCATGTATTTGCAGCTGGATTTCCAATTCTTGCATCTTCGGCGGTTATCTACTATGTTGTCAAGTTGGGTAGCGACATGCTTGACCGCGGATAACTGAACTTGTGTGTGGGGGCAGTGAGGAACAGCTGTCATCATTGCCGGTGCATGAGAGCGTTTGGCCACAGATAACAGCCAGAACTTAATTTCACACTGATCACGCTGACCCACCCACGCTGTGTATAATGCTGCCATGTCTTTATGCTGGTGGTTCCCTTGAAGATAATCAAAAAAGGGTGCGTCGTTCAGCCAGCGAAAATTGAGCCCACGAGACAGGTCGAAACAAAGACTGGCTTAGCTAAACTTCTGCATGAATTCAGGGGGGCAGAATCCCCATCCCCGTCATTGATCCCCTAAGATGCACCGCAGTCAAAGCGGTACCTCTGTAATATGTTGGCCACAGGCATACCTCCAGCACAGAACACGCTACTATTGTTATGTTTTTGTGAGAGAAGCAGAAATGGCTAACAAAATCGAAAAGTACCTCTCGTACCAGAAAATTGCTTAACTATTGCTGAACGAGTTTAATTCCGTCAGGTTCTTTGTCGCTGAGTACTAAATAGTTGATAAAAAAAGACGTTCATTTATTAACTCATCAAGTTAAAGAACTGATTACTATTTCAATCTCGGTTTTCAATGAAAAATTCCTACAATGAAATAAATGTCTGGTCTAAATTTGCCTTTGGCCACTAGCCACTGCCACAGACTGGTTATATGGGTTTAATGCATCATCATCATGTCCTATGTTAGCACTATCCACAGTAAACAGCTGACCTTTTCAATATGACATCACCTGTTAAGATAAAACTTAAAATTACCTTCGCCATAAACCATAATATTTATTTACCCTGAGAGCCTATTTTCATTCTCGTTTGCTCATTTTATTTATAGCTAGAGTGGAGAATGAAAATTAGGAAATGGTAATAATCAATCATTGAAGTTTCATTATAAATCATTTTATGGTCTTTAGTTCTTAGTTTCTTTGGTTTATTCAAGTACAATACTAACTTTTCATTGTTTACTTCATAACCTACTTATTTCCATACGCAATTTTACCTTACACTATTTTACTTTTCCTCACCTTAGAATGAATGGTTTATTCTTTTTACTGGTGTTCTATATAGTGCCAAGAATTACATAAACAGATAGAAACATATTTTTTCATATATTTCCCTCTCGTTTGATCCTCAGTTCATTGCTCACGCTGTCTTTCGTTTTTCACTTGAAGGCACTATACTGTATGGACTGAAAAAGAAAGGAAAAAAACTTTTAGTACCATTGTTGGTGAACAACTATGTATATAGGGTCCGTTGAATTTAGTACAATGAGTTGAAATTTAAATTGTGATTTAGGGATTCCCTCAAGCAGAACAGGTTAAATTTTTCAGCAGATATTAACAAAATGTTCTCCGTAGCTTTTTTACCGGCCCAGCGCTCTTGGATTGAAAGTGTGGCACGGTGCCGTGCGGTGAGAAAAATTGGGTGCACACACCATCTTTAGTCGTTTTTCAAGTGGTGAGCCGCAGTGTTATGAGCCGCAGACGGATTTCCATCAGATATTAATCTATTCCGCACAAAAAGTCTACAAAAAATTAAGAATTTCCTTCATGTAACAAAGATCAGAAACCTAAATTAGCTTTCTAAATTTTAGCTTTCCTTTTTATCAATAGTAATCAATATTTAACAATAGGTGATTGTTATTTGGCCCAATCACGATAAATATTGTTACGCTTTTTTACCCTTTTTCCTGTTCCCTGTTCCCTTGCACCTCCCCGTTCCCCATAAATCCAATAAATGATAGACCGAAGATTGTAGGAAATTCTAAAAGAGACGGAAAGGGTGCTTAGTCCCTTACTTGATCTTGTAATTCGTAAAGATAACAAAAATAAGAATGTTTCTGTTATCTTTGGGTGTTTTCTTTTAGTAAAATAACTAATAGTGGTACAAACAGTGCTTTTCCAATAGTAATAATTTAATAATTCTCTTCTCGCTTCTCAGGATGTAAAGTAAAACAGGGAATTTATTTTCCTGCTAGGCTAGTTTCCACTCTCTAAAAAAGTTTTTGTTAAAATCGTCAAAATCAATGAAGCGACAGAAGAAATCATATACATTGTTTAAGCAATTAATACATGAACTCACGGCATTTAAAGTGATTTTATATATATGCATACAAACATGATAATAGATACCGTGTATATAATATATGCTGGGTCAGGGTTGGGCTGGGCTGGGGTTCATTCCATTTACAGACCCATGGATTTCCAAGTGTTACAATATTACTTTTTCTATGGAGTATTATCAAGTGGTAGGTAGTAGTGGTAGTAGTGGTCTTATGACCAATTACCCTCAGTGTGCCCAATATGTACATCGCTTTCATTTGCTTATCTTTTCTTTTTTAATCTCATGCTCCCCCTTTGTTACTTTGCTTTAATTTATCTCTTATTTATTTTGCTACTATTATTTTTCCTTCACCGCCAACAGTAATACATGCAGTATCACCATGTCAAAAGTGTATGGCACATAATTTGAGTTCACCATCGTTGTATCACACGATGGAGAACAGGGGATACAACTTTGATGTCACCAGACCATTTTCCTAAATTGTTTAATAGGTATATACACCCATATACGAAAAGCTGGTGAAAAGCTGTATTCTTATCTTTAATTAAGAGCAAGAGCAACTGATTCAAGCAATATCAACAAATTACAAGAAAGAATTTTTGTTTTACTTTTGACTTATTACTAATAACCCAAAACAGCTGCCATGATATATGTCTTTATGCATCTGTTAATTCAATTCGAGCTCATCTTTAAATTAGGCAACCTACAAAAATCTATAAATTTTTTTACTCCAACTATTGTTTTCAGTCTTTTGCTTTTTCTAGAAAAAAAACTTATAGGTATATCTCGTAAGGTGTATTTTTGTAGAAATTCTCTCGTGATTAATAACTATAATAATCCGTCTACTGATTGGAACCAAGAATAAAGTAGTTCGATTTTCTCTTTGGTAAAATAACAATTATCCTGTTTTTTAAAAAAAAAACTCTTAGTTTTAAAAAATGGCTAAATATGCAGATGAAATCAGTGGAATTGTGAATTTAGTGGAGTCCCAGGATACGTAATATGCAGATTTTCCAAAATTCAATAGCAACTCTATTAACGGTAGTTTTTTGCTTACGTAACAGAATCTAAGAAGTGAATATTACAAAGATTACAAAAGGTTACACTACCAAAAAGACGACATAAAAAGACATTAAACCTTTTCAAACTGATTTCTTACCAAAGCTGAATCCGAGGTCAAGAGTGTAACCATGTTCCAAAGACCCTAATCCAATCGAAGAATGTTTCTCTAGTAGCATTTTAGTTATATGGCCCAATAAATCGTTATGTTTCAACTAGTGCAAAATCAGACAATTCATGCTTGAAAACAGCCGAGCGATCCGGCTAGTCCCTGCACTACCCTGCACTACCTGTGTGGAACAACAGGTTGAAACCCTGCATGTTTGCGGTGGTGTGTAGAGATGTTTGGGGCCACGCCACCTTCGAGGGAGCCTTACACAACACCAAGCTGTCCTTTTCCCTGCGCTCCCCTCATCACTCATCCCTTGTATAATAGCAAAAATTCTCAACCTCTTCTTTTCTTGGTTTTCCTTCAAAAACTTCAATTTTGTGATGGCTATTTCTTGGCAGATGATAAACCTTCATGTAATATTTAAATGCTATAAAAAGATTGATTAAATTTAAATTTAGTTACTATTTATATTTTACTCCACTTCAATATTTGGTAAAAATGATTCTTTTCCTATTTTACTATTTTCTCATTGATCTCTAATCGTCACCAGCTTGTGCTGCCTTTTATATATCTTTATAAAAGAAAAATAAAATTGCAAGTCTATTGGGACTTTCATTGATCAATGAAATCAATCGAATCAGTAAGAGCCATTTAGTAATACTAAAAATTAAAAAGTTTTGCATATATGTTTAGTAGATCCTTAATCAAAAAATTGATAGTTAGTCTACGTAGGGCTTTGTAGGGTGCCTATCATATCTTGAGTAATAAGGTATGAGAATTTTGTCTTAGTCTATCGTGGCTCCGATATACTAAGACAAGCTTTAATCGAACAAGCCAAGAATCTGTATAGGGATCATCCCTATAATTAACATTAAAAGGCTCTGAGGTCTAAGGGCTGGTGGTTGTCACTTTATTTCTTATGGATTTCTCTTAACTAATTATTATTATTGGCCGAGTCAAATCCCATTTCAGAGAAACTGTCGTGTGCAACTTATTTTTGTCACTCAATTTCTCGCAGTTTATCACTAAAAATCAGCATGTTTTGAATAATGCGTATAATAAGAGTACATAAGCTTGTGCATATGATCACACCTGATCACACATTGCTGAGAGATTGCATTTTCCCTTAGATGAACGAAAGATAACAAAAATTCTTTGCGCAGGTGCAATGTTTACGTTTGTAACCGGCCGTGACAAAATAATCATATTGCATGCATGTGCATATGATGTGCATTCCATTCTTTGTGTTTTTGTTTCCGTTTCCGCTGATATTGCCATCACCGCGCTTCTGATGCTGCTGCCGTTGCTGCGTCGGTAAATGGTCAAATGAGTAGACCAAGCAGGCGCGCGCCCTCTTTGTCGAGCCATGTTGTTCCAGGCATTGCAGCCTTCATTGTGGTTCACCTGTCATTTTTGGCCAAAAGACAAAACAGGTAGTGTGGTCTTGTGATGTGATAACCTTGCTAGTAACAGTTCTCAAGCACAGCCGGGTGTAGGATTCGGTTAGTGGTGCATCGTCAAATCGCACGTATTCACACACCGACACCAAAACTACCGCAAACCATAGCTGCGGCAGCTGCTACACTCAGACAACCCATAGTGGTGTAACCGTCTTCTGGCGATGCAGAAATGCAGGCCATATTTAATTAATACAGATATGTACATATTTCCAAATTAGAAATTTCCGGAATTAGGTAAAAAAAATAATACAAAATACAAAATACAAAAGTACAATTATGTTACAATGTAATATTCTTTTATCTATTCAAGTTTATCTTCACTTTATTTAGGTAATTAATTTACTTTAATCTCTTTAGCAAAACTTAAAATAATCTCTGGTTTCCATCTTCTGCGGCTTGTCAATTGGTGTGAAGTAAAAAAAAAGATAAAGACAACCAGAAGATCTGATACAGGGGATGTACGCATGCTGTACTGAAAACTCTGGATACCATGTCGTACCATGCCGTACCAGGGCTGCCAACATTCTAGTGTATTTCCCTGCTGTAGCCTCTTTGCTCTATACTAAGAAATATGCTTTATCTTATATTCCTTGCTTTGTTTTATGTCTTATGTATTTTTTTGTTAATCGCAGTTTGGATATATCATCCTTGGATTCGATTCCAGTCTGATGAATTGGTCTTGGTTCTGGCTATCTTTATATTACTCTACAAAAGAAATTGAAATGTTAGATATTTCATTTCAAAAGATAATGAGAGGATCGTTACAGAGCTTCTGGTAAATTTCACTTAATTATAAAAATTTAAAAATAATAATAAGAACAGTATAATTTCGCATATATTAGGGTAGCATATGCCACAGAAGACTTTGCAGAACACATAGAAAATAACAATAACTAATAAAACATTACTTACTTAGCCATAGCATCCTGGAAGTAGCGACAGCTACATAAAATATTTCTGCCCTGCCGTTATTGTTTACCAGGATTGACCCTAAGCTACCGTGGATGATTTTTGTTTAATAAAATAACTATTTGGGTAATACTAAAATGAAGTAGACGGATGAGAAGCATAATTGTACAGGTGAAAGCATGTAATTTCTGCATTGCGTATGTGGGTTTGGTATTTGATTACCCGTTGTTTTCGACTGGATTGCGGGTTGTCAAGAGAAAATAAGTGGCTACTCTGTTGGGTTGGTGGGCTAGAAAATTCATTATTTTTAAGTATTTGTCAATTCTTTTTGGTATAGCAACCAGTCTGTTCGTTTTTTTTTCTCTATTTTAGATTCAATAAAATTACAACAACTGAAGATTTTTTATGGCTGTTTGTTGTTTGAGATATATTGTGAACTGGCGGCTCACGAATTATGGAGAACTCATTCCCCTCAACAACTGACAAATATAAGAATACAGAATAGATAGCTACGAGTCGGATTCACATTTCGGATTCAATTCTTTTATCATTGTCTAAGGTGACACATAAATAAGCATTATATACATGCGCTATTCCTTCCGTTCTTAAAAAAAGATAAAAAATAAAAAATAAAAAATTATTATTATTATTATTATTTATATATTTATTTATTTATTATTTTTTTGGTTTGGTTGGTTATGTTCTCCATATCCTTGTTTTTGATACTTTGTTGCCTATATTTTGAAGATTTCACTTTTGCGAGTTTTAAAAAATTGGAATATTTAGACTTTTTAAAAACACGCTATGTATTTACGTACGCTGATCAATTTTAACAAATAGTCACCTGTGGTTTTGGACTTTTCTTGAGATATATTGTGGAAACCGATTACCCTTCATGCCTTGCCTCAATCCGATAGTATTCCGGTTGTATCCCTGATAAAAGTTAGCTGGTTTCCAAGATTATCTGAAATTACACTTGAATGTTTGATTATTTTTGGTATTATTCTTCTTTTTGTTTATCTCTGGTTTGTAAAATATCAGATCAGACAAAATGCAGATACGAGAACGCAGTATTTAAGTACTCTGTCACTATCACCCCCGTCTCATTTACGCCTTCTCCATGGCCTGGGCAGTATTTCTAGTCTACTCTTCAAATTCATCTTTAATCTGTTTGTTCATTTCAGAACTATGTATTTGTTGCTATAATATTTTAGTTATATTGCCAATTGTAAACTGCAGATAATAATTAATAAGTTAATTAATAACACTTTTTTCTAGGCTGTACTCTACCCCCTATATTTGACATTTGCAAATGTATTTCCACAAATCACTCAAAAAAACTGATTTTATGATATTGTTAATTTTACAGACAAGTCTGGAATCCAAAAAGAAGAAATAATCATTCATCTTAACAGAATGGGTGGGAAGCGTTTCCTGCCTTGATCATCTCTCGGTTTATAATTTAAATCTCAACATAATTAGAATATATGATGAAAATGGTCAATTCAAAATCGAAGAGTTTGGGTTACTCGATTATAAATATTAAATCTGTATTTTTCCTTTTGACGATTATTCGCTTTTATGAAACCATTTATTTTATAAATTATCAATATTTTTACATTTTTTTCAATTGCTGTTTTTCTGAATTTAGATAAATGAAGTCTTGTTTATCTAATTCAGCACAGTGTCTGATGCACTCATCTAATGAGTAATTAAAGATATTAAGTACATATTCTGCAAATAGCTGAAATAGACAGAATCGTATTGATGTCTTGCTTCCATTGGTCCATTCATGGAATAATAATATTTCACAGGTGATCACATCATAAACAGAACAAAAAGAATATTTATTTAGTCACAGATAGTAATGTACATCATACTCTTAAACCTATAATATAATAAGAATCTTGTGACTTTTGTAGAAATGTAGATCTGCGTGACTTGACACTATAAAAATCAAAACTTTTGGTGATATCATTTACATTATTGGTAGTATTGCTTCAAAAACTTGATTAAAGTCTCTTAACAAGCAAAATTACAGATATCTGGTTCAAAAGAACATAAAGCAGAATTTTGGATTAAAGGAAATGCTAAGAAAATAAAAGTTGGATCGAATAATTAATTCTATCTTACAAACCTTATGCTTTCTTGGTTGTGCTAATTTTACAACTATTCAGTATATTGATAATTTATATCAATTGTAATTTGAGCTGTAGCTTTGTATAATTGATTTAATTATTTACTTGTTACCTTTACAACAGAAAAATGAATAAAATAATAAAAATTTGATCCTGTTTTGAAAGAATACTACTCACTAAAAAGAGATTATGATAACAACATCTTCACCATATTTTACGCAGGATTACTGAAACAACAGAACCAATATTTTAGTAACTTTTAGAAAATTAAATTTTAACTTCTTAATTTATTAAATTGTTTTCAATATTTTTTTCAAACGAGATATTAAATCAAATGAGAATTGGCTTTCAGCTTGCGGATCCAGACTTTAAAACTAATACTCACTCAGTAAATCATTTGATATCTTATTTGAAATTAATTTCAATTTATTATTCCATCATAAACTCCCAACTTTGTGCAATTATTGACTGCAAAGTATACAACCACCAACAACGTCGAAATTGTTGCGCCATAATAAATGCCGAAATTAATCTCACATTTGTACACCCGTGCATAATTTAAAATCAATTAGTTCCTTGCGCATGCCTCATCTGCATATTGCTGAAAACAGAAGCGAGAAAAAGAAAGATGAAGATTAACATGTATCTACTGAAAATCTGTCTCTTGAATGAGTAGAAAAATTTCGATCTATATAAAAAACAGATAATTGATTTATTATTTTCCCAATCACTGATCTCCTTAAAAAATCACATAATATATTAAATTTAATTTACAATTTGCAAAATGTCAGATGAGAAAGTATATGCTAGTGATGAAAAGCACGCCGAAACAGATACAGCCGACGATAAAAATGTTAAAGATTCTGCTCCAGAAGTAGAGGACTCTACAGATAAAGAGTCTAATACCAAGACATCAGAAAATGATTCTGACAAAGCCGGACCTCAGACTGAGAAAAGTGAATCATCATCATCAAATGACATTAGAAAGATGCCTAAAATTGATGATGATCAAGACGATGACTATGAACCAATAGACGTTGATCCTGTGATAAAAGTCGAGGAAACTCCAAGACATAATGCTAACCTTGCAGATTCCTCTTTATCAACATCATCCTCTGCTCCAAGTTCTACATCTTATAATGACGATAGCACCAGCTCTTCCTGGAACAATCGTAGCAACTCATACAATCATTACGAGAACAACTATAAAAGAAAAAGAGTGATACAACACCAGAGACCACAAAACGGTATGAGCAACAGGAGAGATAATCGTTACGGTTCTTCTGAATTTTCATCTCGTGGTTATGAACAACATAATCAATATCAACCGCAGTATAATAATTCATATAATGATAACAATACATATCACGATAACAATTCACAATCATTTCAAAATGGACCACCACAACCTGCTTCTGAGAGACCTACCTGGATGCCTGATCATGTTTTCCAACAACAACGGAATTCTTTGGTTCAAAGTCAAAAAGTCACTGAAGGAAATAATAAGTTCAATGATAACAATGTGCACAATAGATATGATACAAGACCATACAATAACGAACATAATGCATCATCACAGTTTAATCATAATAGTCATTTAAGTCAAGATGAAAGAGTTAGACTTCATTACAACCAAAGAACTTTCCAATCACGTCGTGAAAAGAGAATAGAATCTAAAATTTTAAAACTTAGATCATTCAATAACTGCATAAAATATATCCTTGTGAATAAATTTGCTAAAACCAATGGTACTGTTTTAGATTTAGGTTGTGGTAAAGGTGGTGATATGGCCAAATGGGATAGTATTAATACAGAAAATTATGTTGGTATTGATATTTCTGATTTTTCAATTAAAGAAGCTGTTAAGAGATATAGTAAATCTAGATATAAATTTCATGCTATTTTTTTAACTGGTGATGCTTTTAAGACTCCAGTTCCTAAATTATTAACTGGTTTTGAAGATCAAGTTCCACCAGACTATCAATTTGATACAGTATCAATGCAATTTTGTTTACATTACGCTTTTGAATCAGAAGAGACTATTAGATCATTATTAGAAAACGTTTCTAAATCTTTAAAAGTTGGTGGTATGTTTATTGGTACTATTCCATCATCTGATTTTATAAAATGGAAATTTGAAAAATTACAACCTGATGAATTAAAATGGGGTAATTCAATTTATTCTGTTGAATTCCCAAAAAAGACTATTGTAGATGGTAGTTTTGTTCCAACTTATGGTAATACATACACTTATTTCTTAGTTGATGCAGTTGATAACGTTCCTGAATTCGTTGTTCCATTTGAAGTCTTTCGTGGATTATGTGAAGAATATAATTTAGAGTTAAGATTTAAGAAAAATTTTATTGAAACTTTTAATACTGAAATTCCAAAATGGTTTCAAAAATTACCCAAACCTTTATTAGACCATATGAGACGTCCAGATGGTAGTTATGGTGTTTCTGGTGATGATAAAGGTGCTGCATTATTTTATTTAGCTTTTGCTTTTGAGAAAGTTGGTTATGAATAAATATTTTCATTCATATATGGAAATATCTTTTATAGAATTAAATAAACGAAATCTTACGATATATTTTACGCTACTAAAGTAAAAATTAAATTAAATTAAATTAAATTATTTTATTATACATTGATATTACATAGGTATATTTTTTATTAACCTAAAGTGAAACGACCACCTCTTTTAGATTCGGACTCAACATCTTTGGTTAATTTTTCAATGATTAAATCTTTGAATAAATTAACAGCTTCTTTAACTTCTTCTTCATTTTTACTTTCGATTAATAAATAAAGTTTTGGATCTTCTGAATCAGAAGCTGGTTGTTTACCAGGTGGGTAAAATCTACCTTTTGTAGTGATTGATACAGATGTCATTTCAATAATTTGAGCAGTTCTATCACCTTTTGAAACATCCCATCTTACAGACTGAGGTAAATCGTTTATATGAATAGTACTACAAAAGACACTCTCGGTAATATTTTTCTCCTTTCTTGAAGAGACACTGAAATCATCTGCAGTAAAACCATATTCTTTGGATAATTCTTCAAAAACTTTATCTTTATTTTCTTTGTTCGAAGAGTCATTAGAGTCATTAGAGCCATTTGATGTTGGATTAATGATATTTTCATCTTCATTGAGTGAATCACCTGTTGGTATTGATCTCTTGCTACCATCTTTATTACTTGCTTGTTTAATCTTTTCTTTTACATCATCATCAATTTCAAAGTTATCTCCATCAGTCATTTTCTTTATCTCTCTAATTTCCTGTAATTTTTCTAGACCTTTACCTCCAAAACCACTACCATTGAATTTTCCTTTACCTTCTTTCACTAAGTCTCTGAAATCCTGAGACATTTTTAGTAATTGTGGAGGAACCGTCTGTTCACTTAATTCAAGGGCTCTAACCAGATCAACAGAATTTCGCAATTGATCTTTTGTTATAAAAGTATAAGCTTCTCCACTATTACCTGCCCTACCAGTTCTCCCTACTCTATGAACATAATCTTCCATATGATTTGGGCAATCAAAATTAACTACTAAATTTAAATTTTTGACATCTAAACCTCTTGCAGCAACAGATGTAGCGATTAAAATATCAACAATACCATTTTTGAAATCATTAATAGTGGAATCTCTATCAGATTGATCTTTACCACCATGCAAAGAGAAACAAGGGTAGCCTCTTTTCAGTAATTTAGTCAATAGTTTATCAGCAGAATCCTGTCTTTCAACAAATATAATGACTTTACCAGTCTTATCAATTGATGTAAAATTACCTAGTATCTGTAACAATTTGGTGAATTTTTCATCTTCATTTTCTAGAACGTTAACATTTTGTTTAATAGTATCGGAAACAATACTTACTTCACCAACCAATATTTCAATCGGTTTATTTAATATTTTTTTAGCCAAGTTTTCTATTTTTGGAGGGAATGTAGCTGAAAATAGGACGGTTTGTTTATCTTTACGTAGTAGTTCAACAATTTTATTAACCTGAGGTTCAAATCCCATATCAAACATTCTATCCGCTTCATCTAAGACCAAGTATGTAACTCTGGATAAATTAGTGACACGACCCGAATTAGCACAAAGTAAATCCATCAGTCTTCCAGGAGTACATACTAATAGTTCAATACCTTTTTTCAATTCTGATATTTGTAAACTAATCGATGAACCACCGTAAGCACAACATCCACGGAGGTTCAAAGCTTTCAAGAATGGTTTACATTCTTTGAAAATCTGTAAAGTTAATTCTCTCGTAGGAGCCATAATTAAAGCCAATGGTCCTTCACCTTTATTTGTCATTCCTTGAGACATTATCTGTCTGAACAAAGGTAATAAGAAAGCCAAGGTCTTTCCTGAACCTGTTTTAGCTATACCTATTATATCCGAACCGCTCATTATGTTAGGCAGAGCTTCACATTGGATAGAAGTTGGACTATCATGGCCTAAGGATTCAATTACGGATAATAGTTTAGTTGGGAGACATAAATGTGACCATTCTAAGATTGGATTTTTAATATTTTTAAAATTTTTATAACTTCTTACAGTGATATTATCCTTTGTTCTTAATTCATTAACTTCATCCTTTGTTAAATTTTTAATAAAATCAGATTCATGATAAAATATTTTGTCAAATTGTTCTGTACTTGGTTCATGATATGGTATTGATTTCTTATTTTTTTCCTTTAATAATTTAAGTAATCTTTTAGATTCTTTAGATTCATCATCATCCTCATCTTCATCGTTTTCTTCATCGTTTTCTTCCTCGTTATCTATTTCGTCATTTGAGGATTGGTCATCCTCCACAATAGTATTATTCGGATCTTTTTTATTTTCTGATTTTGCATCAAGTTCAGTGGCGTGTTTCTTTATGTCCGACATAAACAAATCAAGATCATCAGCTTCAGGTTCATTATTATTTTCAGAAGTATTGTTCTGTGATTCAGTTAATGGCTCATCAGTTGACTCAAAATCCATTAATTTTTGTCTTTTTTGTATTCCTGAATCATTTAAAATATTTTCATTTGAAAAAGAGTCAATTTTACTAATTTTAAGAGGAGCTTTTCTTTTTAAACCAATTGATTTACTGAAAAGACCTAATTTTGATTTAATCTTTTCAGATTGTGAAACTTTTTTAAAACCACCAAAAGGTGTTGCTTTAGATGAAAACGATTTTATTCCATTTAAATTGTTACCAGGAGAAGATGTTGAACCGGGCGAAGGAGATACTGATGCTGATGCTGATGCTGATTGTTTGATCTCTTCTTCTTTTTGTTTCTTCTTTTTCCATGCTTGCAGCTTTTCACGCCTTAATCGTATTTTCTCTTCTTCTGGAGTTTCATTCTTTATTTCATTTGTTTTATCATTAGGAGAATTTGTTTCAGTTTTAGCTTTAGCTTGTTTCTTTAATTTCCATTGTGCTAATTTTTCCTTTTTCAATCTTATTTTTTCTTGTTCATCAGCAGATAATTTATCATTATTAGAAGAGGAAGAAGAGTTTTTAGCTTCTAAATTTGGAGTAACCATAGTATTAGAGGTAACAGAAAAATAGCTTTTGTTAGTATGTATTATTTTTTATTGTTTCTATTATTATGCAAATTTGTTGGAGATATGCCACATACTATAAATCTACTTGAATTAATAGTAATAGTAATATCTTTGAAATTTCTATTCTTTCTTTTATCTTATCTATTGAATAAATTGTATATATCAATTTGAACTTTGAATAGTATTAATGGGCAAAGTAAAAAGAAAAAATGGGGGAACCTACAAGATATGAGTAGAATCAGATGAATGTATTATATACAGTATGCAAAAACTGAATATTAACAATTAAAATACTGGAGATACAGCTACTGTAGCTTTTATTCCAGAAATATGTTTAAATAAAGAGGTATGCCAACCGAAAGGCAAATAGGTAATCCCTTAAGGATGAAGTATTTCTTTGAGTACAACAATTTCGTGCCTGAAGAAAATGTTGCACCCCTCAAACAAGACCTTACGCATTACGCAGGCGAAAAATATAGATTGCCTTCTGAGAAGACGGATTACAGCAGTTTAGCTATTGTTTCCAACTGGCGTCGGTATTGTATACACTAAGGGTCGATCGACTAATGATTTTCTTTTTTTCCCTTCATCCAAAAGAGAGCTTATTCGCCCGGAAAGATCACTATGCTATGAGTATCTAAGCAAATCCAATGTCTTAGCTGATAAGGCACACAGCTGTACACGCTTTAGTCTGAGCAGCCAAGCGAGTTAATAGGAGGCAAGCGGTGGACAGAGGAAGCGGCAGAGGGAAGGAAAGGAGGAGGCTGCCAGATAAGGATAAGCTCCGCTGCTGCTGCACGGCTGCAGAAGTCCTCCTGTCGTCTCGCAAGACGCCAAATCAAAGCAGCAAGCAGCAAGCAGCAACGGAAGCAGACGTAGACGAGCAGCCGGAATACCGGCGGACCGGAGGAAGCAGCATGCACCTGGCAGCGTGGCAGTCCAGTGGGAAAAGATGGCGAGTACTGCTCCAGAACCTGATACATTCCGGAGACAATCTACCCACAGACCAGGTTCACGCTTTGGCTCTCTGTGGTTGCTGATAAACTTATCCTTTGTACAGGAACTTCCATTGTTCAATGCTTGACAAGTTCTAGCAGCACATCGAGGTTGATTGATTGATTCCTGATTCACTATCAGTATTTTGCTACCTTGCTTGCTAGTAAGGTTTTAGTTTTGATTTTAATTTTGGTGTTGATTCGTTTTCTTGTGCCATATTTGATGCTCTTTCGGCAGATATTTATGCATGAGAATTAACACTATCTTATCCTGTCTTGAGATAAGATAAGATTAGGTTGGCAGTTGAGTATAAACTAACTCTTAGTTTCGTTTATCATATCTTTGTGCTTTTTAAACCAACTTCACATTCATTTCTTTACTTCATTTCACTTCAATACAAACAAAAATTCAAGTAACTTCTCAATTAAATCACTTGGAGAAAAGTTATTCACTGTATTATTCCACTGTATTTATAAAATTTTTTGATCAACCTGATTTCTTTCTATATCTGATAATATTCTATTTCACTACGTGGGTGTAAAAGTTGGATAAATTTATTGTTACCATTTACAATTTCATCCTTTATCTTGTCAGAAGATACAAATTTAAATAACCATGTCTAATACAAATGAATCCACACCACTTATACCCGGTGCAAGGCGAAGACAATCCACTGCAATTAATTTAGATATATATGACACTTCATCGAGCTACCTTAATCTTCCAAATCTCAATAGCCAGCAACAGCAGCGACAACAGCAACATGATCACACAAATAATACAAGCTCTCTACCGTACAGAAGAGGTCCAGAAAAATATGGATCTATAACTAATAATAATAATTTCAACAAGCAAAAACATAACCAACCAAAACAACATAAAAATAACACTCAATATGATCCACATCAAAAAAAAATACAAAATATACCCAAAACTGAACCAAAACCAGAGAAATTAGGTACCATTGGTGGTGTTTTCATACCAACCGTCCTTAACGTTCTTTCAATTTTAATGTTTTTAAGATTTGGTTTTATTATTGGTCAAATGGGCATATTAGGTACTTTATTATTGCTTTTCTTAAGTTATGGAATTGATTTATTGACAACTTTATCAGTTTCTGCTATTGCTACAAATGGTACTGTCAGAGGAGGTGGTGCATATTATATGATTAGTAGAAGTTTAGGTGTTGAATTTGGAGGTTCAATTGGTCTTATATTCTATATAGGCCAAGTACTAAATTCTTCTTTAAACGTGGCAGGTTTTATTGAACCTTTATTATTTAACTTCAATGAAGAAGACGGAATTATGAATCAAATATTACCAATTGGTTATTGGTGGCAATTACTATATTGTACAATTTTTTTATTGGCTTGTACTTGTGTTTCTTTAATTGGGTCCAGTACAGTTTCCAAGACAGGTTCATTTTTAACTGTTATATTGATAACTGCAACTTTATCTGTTCCTACTTCTGCTATATTTGTCAAACCTTTTGATGTTCCTGAATTAAATACACATTATACAGGTTTATCATATAAGACTTTTAAAGAAAATTTATTACCTCATTTTACAAAAGGTGCAGCTGGATCACAAAGAAAAGCCATTGAAACTTTTAACGATTTATTTGGTATCTTTTTCCCAGCAACAGCAGGTATATTTGCAGGTGCTTCAATGAGTGGAGATTTGAAAAATCCATCAAAATCTATTCCAAAAGGTACATTATGGGGGTTATTATTAACTTTTACATGTTATGCTCTTGTTATTATTTCCATGGGTGCTTCAATTCCAAGAGATTTTTTACATAAAGATGTTCAAGTTATTCAAACTGTTAATTTATCAACTGTATTAGTATTATTAGGTGAAGCTTCCACTTCTTTATTTTCAGTTATTGTTGGTATTGTTGGTGCTGCAAAAGTTTTACAAGCAATTGCAAGAGATGAAATTTTACCAGGTTTAAAATTATTTGCCGTTGGAGATAAAAAATCGGATGATCCAATTTATGGTATACTTTTCACTTGGCTATTAACACAATTATTTTTATTTGCTGATATTAATCAAATTGCAACTTTTATTACAATGGCATTTTTAATGACTTTTATTGTTACTAATTTAGCTTGTTTTTTATTAAAATTAGGATCTGCTCCAAATTTTAGACCAAGTTTTAAATATTTCAATAATAAAACTGCTTTATTAGGTACAATTTTATCTGGAATTGCAATGATTATAGTTGATGGTATATCAGCTATTTTAATTTTTTTAATTTTAATTTTTTTAATTTTATTTATTCATTATATTTCACCACCTAAACAGTGGGGTGATGTTTCACAATCATTAATTTATCATCAAGTTAGAAAATATTTATTGAAATTAAGGCAAGATAATGTTAAATACTGGAGACCTCAAGTTTTATTACTTATTGATAATCCTAGAACAAGTTGGAAATTAATGCATTTCTGTAATCATTTGAAAAAAGGTGGATTATACGTTTTAGGTCATGTTTTAACAACAACAACTTTCCAAGATAGAATTCATGAACTACAGAAACAGAAAAATGCATGGGTTAAATTAAGAGATTTATCAAATATTAAAGCATTTATTCAAGTTGCTGTAGCTCCAAGTTTTACTTGGGGTGTTAGAGATGTTTTCTTAGGCAGTGGATTAGGTGGTATGAGACCTAATATTTGTGTTATTGGGTTTTATGATTTATCAAATTTTCAGAAAAGAAATAATTCTCTTTATTCACCTATAAATTCTAGTGGTAGTATGTCATCTCCTAGAGATTCAGATATGAAAAACATTGATTTGAATAATGGTAATAACACTAATGCTAGTTCACCATCTAATACAAAAGTTAAATTTAAGTTGAATCCAAAGACAAGAATTGAGTCAAATCATCCAAATTTTTATTCTCAAGTTAATATAGATATGAAAAATTTACCAACTGATTCATGTTCTATAGAGCCAAAAGTTAAATTTACAGAATGGGTTCAAATTATTGAAGATTTATCATTATTAGGTTCAAATGTTGCCATTGCTAAAGGTTTCCCAAGATTACATATCCCAAGTAAAGATGAACCTTCATTATCTGAAAGCGAAAAATATTTAATTGATTTATATCCTATTCAAATGAGTGCTGAAGTTACTGATGATTATGGTAAGAAAAGTGCACTGACTACTAATTTTGATACATATACATTGATTTTACAATTAGGTGCTATTTTGAATACTGTTCCACAGTGGAAAAAGACACATAAATTAAGAGTTGTTGTATTTGTTGAATATGCTCAAGATGTTGAAGATGAGAAAGTGAGAGTTAAATCATTATTAGAAATTTTGAGAATCAATGCAGAAGTTTTAGTGTTATGCCTTAATGGTGGTAATTTTAAAACTTATAATTATATCTCTAAAGGTGATACTAAGATTGATGATGAAATAAGAGAGCATGTTGATTTATGTCTTAAAGAAGATCCTTGGTGGTCTGCATTGAAAGAATTTAGAGACGATATTAAGAAAAACACTTCATCCAGTGTTTCTATTCCTGTTCCATCTGCAGCTAAGGATATTAAAGGTGGTTCAACATTCAAGACACCCAAATCTAGAATTGCTTCAACTTATGCAGGTTTTGGAGGTTATGGATCTGGGTCTAGAGGGGGTAATGGTGGTAATGGTAATGGAAATAATTCCAGTGGACTATCTTTTGATATTAAAAATATACCTTTACCTAAAGAATCAAGTAATATTACAAGTTCTAAAGTAATGAAGAATTTTGAAAGATCACATAATAGAAGATATACCATTTCAAACATGAACAAACTTGGTGTCTCATTGAGTATGATGACAAACAGAATCTTACATTCTGATATCAAGAGAACTATCACCGGTGGGGAATCAGATTCTGATGAAGATGATTCTGATTTGTATACAGATACAGATTCTGTTATATCTTACTCATCAACAAATAGCTCACAAGTACATAACAACACCACCAACAACAACAATAATAATAGTGCCACCACCAGTAGACAACAGTCATCACAACATCTGAATCAGAATTTTGATCAAAGTGTTTCTGCATCACAGATACAAGCGTATCCACAAATACAGGAATTACAATTACAGCAACAACAGCAACATACACAGAATCCAATGAGTCCAAAGATCAAGCCTCAGTTAGCAAAGAATCCTTCATCTGCTAGTCATTTGAGAACGGCACAGTTTATTCAATCTCAAACATCATTACAATTACCTCAACAGTCATCATCACTTTCCTTGCCTGAGAACGCGAATGATAGTAATTCAAATACCGGTACTAACACCACTTCAAATGTCAATAACACTACTACATATGGTGGCAATAATAATAATAATAATAATAATAATAATAATAATAATAATAATAATAATAATAATAATAATAATAATAATAATACCATTTCCACGACTGAAGATATACATAGGATTAATACCAGTAACCATTTACCTTCTCCACCAATCAGGAAATCTAGTCGTAAGATTCAAAGATCAGCTTTTTCTGCAGATACTATGCCTAAATCTCAAGTTATCGAAGATGCATTAGGAGATCAACCATCTATCTTATTTGTTAAAGATGCAGATAATGATAATGAAGCACATAGTACACATGGGAAACCAAGTAGGACACCTAGTGTCAAAGCTGGTTATAGCAATAAAAAAGATGATTCTAGTATTGTTGGTACAATCTCCAATGATTCTAACTCTGTTCATAATAGTGCACATTCTAGTAGGAGACAAAGTGTTGATTTCACAGGATTTAGTACTGTTAATGATCAGAATGATGAGAACCCTTCTTCTTATGACTACGCAGGAGCTGGCGGTAGTAGTGGTAATGGTGGTAATGCAGATGATTTATACGATGATTTAATTTTTTCGTTTAATGAGATGACTACCAGAGCACAATACTTAATCTTAAACGAACTGATGACTTCAGTTTCTAAAGATAGTAAACTATTATTTTCTAGTTTACCTATTCCAGATATCGGTACACATAAATCAGAAGGGGATAGTTTGAATTATATAAGGGATTTAGACCTTTGGTGTTGTGATTTACCTCCTATTTTATTAATCAATTCTAAAACCATGACAGTTACTACTGCTCTGTAAGGATATCGATCGTTCTTATCACTGAATCCTTATTTAAATTTGTATACTTATATTTGCATATATAAAATAAATCTAGCATACTATACTATATATATATTCAAGGGCTTTATGTAGCTATTGTAATTGGGACAACAGAACAACACCGAACCCTCATTCTTCCAGCTGCTGGAGAGCATTCGTAGAGTGAAGAGTGACTCCGGTGGATCGGGAACTGGAACTGGAACTGGAACGGCTGTTTCTGTTTTGGGCTTCAAAGAGCGACTCCGGGCCGGTGCGGAGCTGCGGAGATGCACCTGCGTTCTGGGATCCGGCCAGGCTCACTCAGCGCCAGGCTCCCATCCCCAGGAAAACATGCCGCTTCTTTTGCCTGAGGGCTCCGCACTCCAGGAGGCCTGTCTTCTGTGCCACGCGGGAACTGCCCGGCTGGGTGGCGGGATTCTTCTTGGCCGGCACTCATGCGAGCTGGCTTCCCCATATCACAAGACGGCATGCTAACTAACCCGACAGCCAGCCAGCCGGCCAGCGCACCCCGCACCCACGGCGCTGTCCACTCGCCATTGTCCGCCCACATCGCAGCAACGGCCAATAATGAAAAATTCGAAGAACAATAGCGTTCAGCTCATCGAATAATGAAATTAACTGTGACAAAAATTGAGCGAGTGAGTGAGACTTCTTGCTTGATATAATCAATAATATGGAGAACGAATGAGTAATAATGATAAGTACACTGATTTCTTTATGATTTTTGGAATACACTATGTTAGTTATACTGCTATCTTATGTGTGACTGGCTATTGGAAATTGGAAATTGAAATCAAACAACTCTCTTCTTCATCCCGCTCAGTTCTACCAATATCTAATGGATATATATAAATACCGACAAGATTTATCAAAAGAAATAAGAATTCTAACAATTATTATTTTAATTTTCAATATTTTTACTTAAAATTTCAATCATTTAATCATGCTTGGAAATACTATTCGTAGCTGTAATTCCACTACAGCTATAATTCGTAATAGTATTAAAAATTCAAATAATATTTTTACAAAAAATGCGTTAAGATATTCATCTTCAACATCAGCTATTGCATATAAACAATTACATCGTAATAAGAAAAGACCAGCATTACCAACTCTTGAGACTCCAACTTGGTCAGCAGATGCGGCTGTTTCTTCAATTATTTATGAAACTCCACCACCTTCAAAGGCACCAAGAAAACAACACGTTTTAAATTGTTTAGTGCAAAATGAACCTGGTGTCTTATCTTTAGTCTCTGGTACTTTAGCTGCAAGAGGTTTCAATATTGATTCTTTAATTGTTTGTAATACAGAAGTTAAAGATTTATCAAGAATGACTATTGTATTAACTGGTCAAGATGCAGTTATTGAACAAGCAAGAAGACAAATCGAAGATTTAGTTCCAGTTTATGCAGTATTAGATTATTCACATACTGAAATTATTAAAAGAGAATTATTATTAGCTAGAGTTTCATTAATGGGTCCAGAATATTTTCAAGAAATTTTAGCTCATCATAATGAAAATGTTGATATGCCTGATCTTTCAAAAGAATCAGCAAAATTTCATCCAAATAATTTACCACCTTCAGAAGCATTAAGATTAAAATATCAACATTTAGATGCTATTACTAAATTAGCTACTCAATTCGGTGGTCGTGTTGTTGATGTATCTGATAGAAATTGTATTGTTGAATTAAGCGCTAAACCAAAAAGAGTTTCTGCTTTTATTGCTTTAATTCAACCTTTTGGTATCTTAGAAATCGCTAGATCAGGTATGATGGCTTTACCAAGAACTCCAATCGATCAATTAATTGAAGAAGAAAATGCTGCTGCTGCTGAAAAGAATGCTGCTGATATCGTTGATATCTCTCAATTACCACCTGGTTGATCTTTTAATATTCATTATTATTAGAAAGAATATATACAAAGACTCAATTTTTTACATATTTCAATATATAATTTTATATACATATACCTATATATATATATACATATATATATTTGAATAGACTCAATTTTTACTGTTACTTTTAAATAAACGTAATTTATTATATTAAAATAATAATAATAATAATTCGAAATAACCTATACCCATAAACAAATAAACAAAATAAAATAAAAATTAAAGAATAAAATAACACAGAAAACAATTATATTTATCTAGATATAGTAGTTGATCCACTTCCTGGAATACCATCTAATTCTATATTTCCTAAAATAGAATCAACTAAAATATCAATCAAAGCATTAATATCAATTGGTACTGATCCAATAGTTAATACTTGACCAACAATAATTTGAAATAAATCTAAATCAGTAATATTTAAAGTCATTTTCTCTAATTTTGATTCAATTAAAATTAAATTATAAAAATCATCGTTATCATCTTTTGAAATCAATGTAGTTGTTGCATTTTGCCAATTATTAATTGAAATATCGCTGAATTTTTCACCTGTATATGTTAAATTTGCAAATCCTTTCAAATCATCAACTTTAACTAAATCTAATGTTATAAAATATGGTAATCTTATAAAAATCTTTAGAGCACCATTAATCATTGGCATTCCACTTCCATCATCATTATTAAAATCAAAATTTATATCTTCCATTGTAACATTTTTCAAGATTTTATCATTGATAATAACATTCAATTTATCAATCTTATAATTTACTGGAATATCAATCTTATTTATTAAATTATTGAAAAATTCACCATAACTACCATCTATAGATTCACCTTGAATATTAAAATTAACAACACCGTTATCTTTAATATCATTTATAAAATTGTCCAAGACAGTATCATTATTATTAGATTCACAAGTTTTAGATAATTTATTATTGATTATATCTTCATCAGTTCTAGATTCAATTTCAAAATTAATTGGAGTACATTGAGAATCAGATAACAATGAACCAGAATCACAATTAAAATCAAATTTTAAATCTTTGATAGATAATTCAGATACTTGAACTAATTCTTCTTTAGAACAACCATATAAATTCAACTTAAATTTTAAATCTGGAATTTTTAAAACAGGTAATTTTGGAACAAAATTAATTAATTTTTTAGTAATATTTTTAAATGGATTAATTAATGAATTAATATTAAATTTTGTTATAAATAAATTTTCTAAATCATTTTTAAAAAATTTAAAATTATCAATATTAAAATTATCAATATTAAATTTTTTAATTAAACCATTTGGAATTTGAAAATCAATTGGGATCATAATATTAGTAACTGGTATAAATCCATTAAATACTAAAATCTTAACATTTGCATCACCTTTTAATTGTAAATTATAATCTGAATCTAAAATCATTTTTTTAATAATCTTTAAAACAGAATCTGATTTAGGATAAACTGTAACTAATAATTTCAAATCATTTGTTGATTTATCTGTAATTTGATAACTGAATGGTTGAATTTCAACAGAACCTAAATCAGTTGATGCTGAAACTGCGTCTTTTTCATTACCATCTAAGGCTAATAATTCAATTGAATCAATTTTAAGATTAAGTTTCCTTAATAAAAACCCACCATTTTGGAAATATAATCTAGAAATTGTATCATCAATATTTGTATAATTATTGAACATTTCACATTGAACCGCAAGATCAATACCACCGCGATCGGTTAATCCTATAAATGAAACATCTTCAAGATCAAAAGTAGTACCTTCTGCTATATGATCACCCAAATTTGGAAGAACTTTAAAAAAGAATGTGGATACCAAGGAAATAAATAAAATTGAAATAGTGATAACAGGAACCCAAAATTGATATCTAAAACCAGGTTTGCCACTATTTTTTTTGATATTGGAACCTGGAAGTACATCGCCAACTGGATTTGCAATCGGGAGTAAAGGTGTTGTTTCTTCACTCATATTGATATGTGTTTTTTGTTGTATTTGTTGACTATTTTTTTTTTTTGTATCAATATTTTGTCCGACTTTATATTGTAATATATCTTTGTTGCCCCCCCAACTAATAATATTAAGCGGAGTATTGGTTCAAATGGTATACTCTGATGATTAGTGAAGAAACATTTTCACAGATATTCCTTCAAGTTACACTATTACAAGATTGTTACTTTCAGAAACGTCCGAAAAGAATAAAAAGAACAGGAATCAAGAATGAAACAAAAAGTTTAACAGGGGCTGAAACAGAGTAGAAGTTATCTTAACTATGCTAAGTACAAGGCTCATCCCATCGCTTTTTACTACCTCTGATATGGGGGGGGGATGCTTAGGTAATCATAAGATTACGTGCTTACGTAATGAGACTTACCAAACAAGAGCGGGATTTTCGAATTTTTCACTTTTTCTTTTTTTGAAATGTGCCACAATGGTGTACGAATGTTCATTTAGCACCAAGTTCTTTGGTGTCCAGGTGTGTTTTTTAAATTCCTTGGTGGCGGATCTTGTTCATGCTGTGCAACTCTCTTGCCGCTGAACTGAAATCGCAGGTGTTCGGCTGCTGGGCTGCTGGACTGCTCTGTGGCCAGCATTCTCTGCATGCTTGAAGATTGAAAAATTATCAGCGAGCACTTCTTAGTGAGTGCTTCTCAGCGAGCGATACAAGACGAGACGAGGAACAAGGACTGAACAAGGAAATAGAGTGGGATGCAGAGACTCGCAGAGTGAAGGTTGAAATCATCAATCAACATCGTCTATGGCTGGTCCAGCTTCAATCATAACAACAATACCAATCACTATCACTTCAGAAGGAATGTGATATGCAATCATATAGTATTGTCACGGATAGATTGTTGTTGTTCATCTCCAATTTGCAATTCTTGTTCATTCGATTGGGTGTGGGGTGTGGGGTGTGGGTGTGGCCACTTTCGAGCACACTGAAAAACACTATACAACAACATAAACTATTTAAAATCCATTACTCCACTCACGCACATTCTAACAGTTTCATAAATTTTCATAAACCATATCAAAAACAATAATAACTCAGTCTTATCAATTGGTGAATAAAGTTTGATTCAAGGATCTTAATTTTTTTTCAAATTAGAATTAAATTAAAATACATTAGAATCTTTACTATATTTGTATAATTAACTGACTGTTAAAAGCAAAACGAATATTTGATAGTTGATATTTTATTTACATCTTTTGTCAACTTAACTACTTTTTTTTTCGTTAATTTTTGTTGCTACACCAACTCATTTTATTTCAACTTTTTTCTTTTTATTTTATCTACTTGTATTTTAAAAACAATCCATATTTGTGTACCATATCCATTCACCATATATCACATATTAAAGTGACTATTTCAATATTGCATAGTATTATCATTCATTAATTTATAAAACATATATATTTTTTCATCAATATAAACTAATATCAATATGTCTGACTTGGAAGATTCCGAAAAGGAGAGAAAACCAGTTGGTCAAAATGAATTTATTGCCAAAGAAGCTGATGAAGATCTAGATGATGAATTAGATGAAGATGAAGAAGATAAAGATGATAGTAAAATAATAGATTCTTCAGATGAAGACGAAGATGAAGATGAAGATGGAGAAGCTGCAAGAAAAGTCAGAGAAGGTTTCATTGTCGATGATGATGAAGATGAAGACGAAGACGAAGATGAAGATGTTGATCAATCATCAAAACATAAGAAAAAACATAGAAGACATAAAAAACGTGAAAGAGTGAGAGACGATGAAGATGAATTAGATGAAGATGATTTGGAATTATTAAGAGAAAATGCAGGTGCTTTACCTCCACATTTAGCTTCTAAATCCAAATTCAAACGTCTTAAACGTGGTGGTGATAATAGTGATGATGAGGAAGGTGATGTCGATAGTTCTGGAAGAAATAGAAGATTGACAGATATGTTTTCAGATGAAGAAGGAAACGATGAAGATGAAAATGAAGGTGCCTCTAGAGGTAGACGTCAAGATTATAGTGATGATGAAAATGAAGATGATGATTTATTAGAAGAATCTAGAATAAGACAAAAAAATCGTGAACAAAACAATCAACGTCAAGATCAACAACAAAATAGAAATGTTGATGAATTTGAAGATTTCATTGAAGATGATGAATTTTCAGATGATGAAGAAGATAAGGATGAAAAATTAGCTAGAATGAGATCTGTTAAAGCCAATGTAAATAAAAATTTTGCCGCTACATCACAAATTGATCAAGATAAATTAGATGAATTATACGAAATTTTTGGTGATGGTGATGATTATGCTTGGGCTTTAGAAGCTGAAGAAGAAGAAGACGAAGAACAACAAGATGGATATGATCATGATGCCGAAGAAGATGAATATGATGAAGAAGGTAATTTAATCTCTAAAGGTTCATCATCAACATCTCGTAATAAAGAACAACCAGGTTTGAAAGATATTTTTGAATTTGCAGAATTAAAATCCCATTTATTAACTGAAAGTGATACAAAGATTAAAACAACAGATATACCTGAACGTTATCAAAAATTAAGAGAAAATATTGAAAATTATGATCTTGAAGATGAAGATTTTGAATTAAAACAAAACTGGATTTCAAATGCATTATATGAAGAAAAAATTTCAATGTTTTCAAATGATAAACAATGGTTAATTGAACCATTTCAAAAATCTGTTGCTCAAATTGTTTATTTTATCGCAAAAGATAATTTAGAAGTTCCTGTTATTTGGAGTTGTCGTAAAGATTATACATTACATACATATAAAGAAAATGGTCAATTAAGAGTTCAAAAATTATTAAATGAAAATGATTTATGGAGAATTGTTCAATTAGATATTAAATTTCATGCTATTTTTAATAAAAAAAATTCAATTGAAAAAATATTTAAAACTTTAAATGTTACAGATTCTTTATATGATGAATATATTAAGAATTTTAAAAATTCAGTTGATTTACAAGATATTCAAGATTATGTATTTTTCACATATAGTTCTGAATTAAAATCAAAATCTAAGACAGATGATTTAACTAAAAAGACAAAAACAAAAACACATTCTAAATATTCATATTTTGAAAGAATTAAAAGTGATAAAGTTTACAGTATTATTGAAAAATTAGGTATTGATTCAAATAAATTTGGTGAAAACGTTAGTGCTAATCAAAGAATTTATTTAACTGATGATGATGAAGAAAATCCAAATGATTTAATTAATAAGATAATTAAAGAAAATACTGAAAAAAATCCAAATTCATATTTTAATACTATTGAAAATTGTAAAAATGCAATTAAAAATTATTTTGCACATCAATTAATTAATAATCCAAAATTAAGATCAACATTAAGATTAGCATTTCAAAATTTTGCAAATATTGATGTTAAATTAACTGAAAAGGGTTATGTTAAAATTACTGATGATTCACCATATGCAGATTTTAAATATGCTATTAATAGATTACCTGAATCATTTAAATATGAACCAAATTTATTTTTAAGAATGTTAGAAGCTGAAAGTTTAGGATATATAAATATTCAAATTGGATTAAAAAATGCATTAGAAAATTTTAAGAATCATTTATTATCATTTTTATCAAGTGATGGTACATCTGAAATTTCAAATGAATGGAATAAATTACGTAAAGAATCATTAGATATTGCATTAAATAAATTAATTCCAATGGTTTCATTAGATATCAAAGAACAAATTAGAGAAACAAGTGAAAGATTATTATTTTTTGAAGTTAGATCTAAATTTATGGATAAATTAGATCAAGCACCATATCACCCTTTTTTCAATAATGGTACAGTACCAAAAGTTTTATCTATTTCTAATGGTGATGGTAAAAATGATGCAGCTGTTATTGCAGTTGCAGTTGATTTTGATGGAACTATATTAGAACATTATAAATTTGAAAATAATTATAGACATCCTGATTTTACTATTCAATTATTAAATTTAATTCGTAGATTTAAACCTGAAGTTGTTGCTATTTCAGGTTATACAGTGGCTACAAATAATTTATACCATAAGATTGTTTCAGTTATCAAAGAGAATAAGATCAATGTTGTTGTTGATGAAAATGAATATGAAGATACACCTAAGGATATTGAATTACCTGTTATTTGGGTACCTAATGAAACTGCTAGATTATATGAGCATTCTCAAAAGGCCAATGAAGAATTTAGTGATAGAACAACAGTTGCTAAATTTTGTATTGGTATTGCAAGGTATGTTCAAAGTCCATTATTAGAATATATTAATTTAGATGAAAGTATATTATCAGTTTCTATTCATAAGAATCAAAATCTTTTATCTAATGATAGATTAAACGAAGCTATTGAATCCATATTTGTTGATGTTTCCTGTTTAGTTGGTATTAAAATCAATGATGCTGTTAGATCACCATATTTATCATCAATGTTAAATTATATTGCAGGTTTAGGTCCAAATAAAGCATTAAGTTTAATCAAAGGTATTGAAGTTAATGGTGGATCATTGTTGAAAAGAGAAGATTTAATCTTGAAAGGTTTAACTACAAAGAATGTTTTCATGAATTGTTCACCATTTTTAGAGATTCCATTACCATCAAGATATGATAAAGAAACAGAACCATTAGATGCAACAAGGATTCATCCTGAAGATTATGAATTAGCTAGAAAGATGGCTGTTGATGCATTAGATTTAAGTGAAGAAGTTAAAGCTGAAGTTGAAGATGAAGATGGTGGTGTTATTGCAGCTTTATATAACGAAGGAACTGAGAAATTAGATGATTTATTATTGGAAAGGTATGCTGATCAATTAGAAGAGAATGGACATAAGAAGCGTGCCACATTAGAGTTAATCAAAGAAGAGTTACAAACTAATTATGAAGAATTAAGAAAGCCATTCCATATTTTAAGTGAAGAAGAAGTATTCCAATTATTAACCAATGAAACAAAAGAGAATTTCCAGAGTGGTATATTAATATCATCTATAATTCAAAGAGCTGATAATAGATATTTATTATCTGTGACACAATCTGGAGTCATATGTAATTTATCTAGATCTAGTATATTCCCCTATGGAGATCAAACCAGTCTTACTGCCAAATTTTCAATTGGACAAGCCATTCAATCTGTTATTAAGAGTGTTGATTATTCTAATTTCAGATGCGAATTATCTATGTTGAAAGAGGATATGAATAAAGCAGTTATTAAAAGGTTTGCTAAGAATGAGGGGACATGGGATTTTAAAGCTGAAAGAGACGACAAGCAATCAGAAGTTCAAAAAGAAGAGCAAGAGGAGAGAAACAAAAGGGTTATTAAGCATCCATTATTCCGTAATTTTGATTCTAGACAAGCTGAAGCTTATTTAGCCGGTAGATCAAATGGAGATTATGTTATTAGGCCATCATCAAAGGGACCTGATCATATAACTGTAACATGGAAGATTGATAATTTATTGTATCAACATATTGATGTTATTGAATTAGATAAACCTAATGAATATTCTATTGGTAGGACATTACAAGTTGGTGAATTTAAGTATCATGATTTAGATGAATTAATAGTATCACATGTTGAACAAATTCATAATAAAGTTGAAGAAATGATAAATCATGAAAAATTTAGGAAAGGTGGATTACAAGAAGTTAAAGAATGGTTAACTAGGTATAGTGAAGCCAATAAATCTAGATCATATTATACATTTTGTTATAATCATAAATCACCTGGATGGTTTTTCTTATTATTTAAATTAAATCCACAATCATCTATTGTTACATGGAATGTTAAAGCTATTCCAACTGGATTTTTCTTTAGTGGTAATGTTTATCCTGATATGACTTCGTTATGTAATGGATTTAAAACAGTTGTTGCTAATAAAAGAAATCATCGTGGTCAACAACAACAACAGCAGCACCAGCAGCACCAGCAATCTTACCAACAACCACCACAATCACAATCACAGTATAATCAATCCAGAGGAGGTAATTATTATAACGGTGGTGGATATAACGATGTTTATAATTATGGTCGTTAAATGATACTACAATATATATATATATATATAATTTTTTTTTCTATAAATTCTTACTACTATTACTATTTTTATTACTATTATTATTTTTATTACTATTTTTATTACTATTTTTATTTACTAATTTTTATTTTCATTCTTATTATTATTATTATTATTACTTGTTTTCTATTTATATTTGTTATATTTAAAAATGTTATTTATTGTATTTGAATATTTGTAAGTTCATGTAGAGTAAGTGAAAGTAGGAAACAATTCCGTACATACCATGTGAGAAATTATATATTTAGGACGGGCACAAGGACGGGCACAAGGACGGGCACGGGGAAGGATGCGGGCAGCGAGAAATCCAGAGAGTGATTTGAGAACGTTGCAACGCGGTTTGCTTGAATAGTTTACTATAGTTTACTGTGTTTACTGTGTTTACTTAATATCTGTCAGTTTGTTGGTTGTGGAGAAGATATATGTTCTATGGATTATGGTATTTAGGAATATGATATATGATATATGAGTGATCAATCAATTAATTAAAATAATAATGAAATTGATTAGATGCTTATATGAGAGATACAGGCAAAATTAGAGAGAATGAGTAAATCAATTTTTCAGATAAGTGTTAGAGTAATTACTATTATAACAATAATAGTCAATTCATATATTTATTTATATCCAACATTAAACAAAGAAAATTGTTCATGGAAATGTTATTATAAAAATGAAGAAAATTTAAATTTTTTTGAAAAAAATCTAATTAATTATATTCCTATAATTGGTGATTTATACTATCAGTATTATATTCCTGAAGATATTAGTTTGATACCTAGCGAGCCTAGGGATATTAGGTTATTAGCCATTGGAGATCCACAAATAAATGGTAATTGGCCAAAGACTAAGTATATTAAGAGATTAGATAATTTTGGTAATGATTATTATATTGGACATATATATAATGTTATGAAGAATAGATTAAGACCAACGCATGTTACAGTAATGGGAGATTTATTTTCATCACAGTGGATATTAGATAGTGAATTTTTCAATAGGACAAGAAGGTATATGACGAGGTTATTTCCTAGACCACAACAGGAGACGTTAGAGCAATTCAAAGTTATTGATAAGCATCAAACACTTGATTTTAGAAGTCATAAGGCATGGTTTAAAGAATCATTAGAGAATGGATTATTTGATTCTGAAGAATTTTATCATTATGAAGATGTATATAATTGGAGTAATGATGGTGAATTTGATGAGACTAATCCATTATTTATTAATATTACTGGTAATCATGATATTGGGTATGGTGATTCAACTTATCAGCATATGACAAGATGGAGGAAATTATTTGGTAAAGAGAATTTTTGGATTGAATTTGATAATGGTAAAGAATCAGCTTATAGGATTATTGTTTTAAATTCATTATTTTTAGATGGACCATTAATGCATGATGAATTTAAGCAAGCAACATGGAAATTTATTGAAGTATTGAATAAGCGTGAATATAATGGTAGTTCAATATTATTTACACATATACCAATGTATAAAAGAGAAGGGTTATGTGTTGATGGCCCTAAATTTGAGTTATATACTAAAGAGACATGTCTTGGTGGTGAATTTAGGATTGGATTATTAAAATCTCAGAATCATTTAAGTTATGAGACAAGTCAAAGAGTTATGAGTGCAATTTTTAAAGATAATGGTAAATCAGGTATTATTATGACCGGACATGATCATGAAGGATGTCAAAATTATTATAATTTTGAAAACGAGTCAAATGAATGGGTTGCATCTAAAGAGATTGATAGTGATAGGTATATTAAAGAAATTACAGTTAGGGCTATTATGGGAGATTATGATGGAGTTACTGGATTAATGACAGGACATTTCAATCATCAAGATAAGAATTGGGAATATAATTATAGTGAATGTCCATTTATTATTCAACATGTTTGGTGGTTTGCTAAGATCAGTGCTATATTAACTGTATTATTACAATCCATTAGTTTCCTCTTTTAAAAAGAGTTATACAGCTATATATATACAAGTATATACATACATCTAATAAATGAAAAATAGAATATGATCAAAGCCCTGTAAATATGAACAATAAAGAAACTAAGAGTAAACAATAGACATAATAAGTAAATATCAAAGAATCAAAGAATAAAATAATAAAATAATAAAAAATTTTCGTTCAATATAAAATCGGAGTATAAAAAGATGAGAATCCCCATAAATTTTAACAAAAGCTTTAAATAACTTTGAAATACTTTATGGTTCTTTTTTTCTCTATCGAAAGTTACCTCTGGTTGTGACGTTTGGCTGCTGGGAGTTCTGCCGGGTCTTATCCTAGAGCCGGCGGGGTGGCTGCATTGCGGAGGAGCGCGCGGCTATCTGTCTGCAGGTTTGCCTGTGGGCGGGGGGAGCCTAGGGCCGCCTATTTGTTTAGGGGCCTGGCTTCATCTAGCCGCGCTAGTACAACGCAAACGAGTCTTCCTTAATTCCATAATTCAGCGGCTGATCAACGGCCGGATAGAGAAAACACCAGCTGATTTCAAGAATGTAGCGCTGCTTCATACGCAGGGCACGCGGGCTGTTTCACTATGGCTGCGCGGGCTAAGCGTCCACAGCGCCTGTATCCCGTAAAATCAGCACATTTATATTTATCCACTTTATTGTTACTGTATTACTGTAATTTGTATTCTATTTATATTGGTATATCGTTTACCCCTACCGCCTGTCTGCCTCTTGTGCGTGTTGCTTGGCCACTCGTGCGGATGGCAAAGCTGGCCGTGTCTCTTCCGGCAGCCCCTTCAGATGGCGGGAATGATCCTTCGTCGATCCCTGGATCTTCGGAGCTGTCTGCTGAGACTCCTTCAGCGGTAACTGCCTGCCTGCCTGCCTGCCTGCCTGCCTGGCCACTCTTTGCCCCTTACTCAGCCTGTGGTCACTCTTTGTCTCTGCCTGATGACGTAAGCCGCGGCTTCTTTGCCGGCTCCCCCACGCGAGAACCCACAGAGCCGGATGATGAAGTTACGCCCCGCTGGGGAATCCGACGGAGAGCCACGCAAATCAGCGACGGCCAAGGCACCTGCCAGCCCCAGCAACCCACCGGCTAGCCCACCTGCCAGCCCACCGGCGGCACCCGCGCAAGCACGCGCAGACAGGCAAGGGGCCAGCCAGAGTTTTGATATTACTCTTTTGGTAATCCCCTAGAAACACCAACAAAGCCTAACAAAGCCTAGCAAAGACTGACACAATAATAATAGTGATAGTACATATTAATAGTAATAAATTATAATAATAAAATCTCAAATCACCAAATCCAGAGCCAGCCTATTTAATATTTATATACCCATACTTAATATACCCATACTTAATATACCCATACTTAATATACGCTAATTGCTCTATGATCTATCTATCGCTATCTCTGCTATCGTTATTGTTGTTAGATTACCTGAACTGAACTGTTACTTGACCTGTAAACTGTCTTCGTTCACATTCTTATTACTATCCTTATTATTGTTACCATTCTGGATTACATATTCAACATCTCACGCTTTGTAAACTTAACATCTGTCCTATTATATACTACTCTACTACTATACTCTATCTATGATCTGGTGATCTGGTGATGATGGTCCCTTAAACTTTGTATTGTGATACTTCACATTCATTCTTATATCGCTTATCATCTCTCTCTCGCTTCTTCTATTGTATACCTATATCTTCATATTATCTTATATGATTCATTTTATTATCCTTATATCTATATCTATATCTATATTACTCATTTAGTTAGATCAGTACCTTTACTACAATTCATATACCCATATACACATACCCATATATTTATATATATACATACATACATACATATACTGACTCTTATTTCATGCTTTATATTTAATATTTTCATATATCATATACCAATATCATATACCCATATCATACCCATATACAAATATCATATACCCATATCATACACTCATATACACATAAAATGTTTAAAAAAAAGGAAAAACCATTAACTTTAATGTTAGAAATATATAATGAAATTGCAAATAATTCATTATTAAATTTATCAAATGAACAAAATGGTAATTTAAATTTAGCTTTACAAGGTTGGATTAATTTATATAATTATTCAAATGATAAATTAATTATTTTAAATAAAAAAATTGAAAATTTAAATTTAACTCAAGAAGAATCTTACTTATTTGATGAAATTAATATCTTAAAATCACAATCTGATGATCATCTAGTACGATTAAATATTAAAATTGAATCATTGAAATCAAATAATAATAGTAATAATAGTACTAATACCATTACTCCTGCTACCACTTCAGATAATGTACATAAAAAGAAATCATCTGTTTCAACAACAACAACAACACCTTCTTCATTAAATGTACCAACTTTAAGAAAACCAGTACCACAATTGATGAATACAACAAGCAAACAAAAACCATTACTTAAATCTTTAAGAAATGGAAATGGTAATACTATAAATTCTTCTTCTCAAAATCTTTCATCTTCTCAACAAATACCGTCTTCCTCTTCTTCTTCTTCTTCTACCTCTACATCGGCAAATACTCAATATTTATCAACTTCTCCAACTAAAACACAGCAATCTCAAATAACTGCAAGACAAGCTGCAAATCTCATATGGGCTCCTTCAACAAGTTTATCAAAACAAAAATCATATACAAAACAACATACATCAGATACTTCTCTATTCCAAGATTTCGATTCAGATCTATCATCTCCAATATTACAATCTTCTTCAGCATTTCAAAATAATAATAATAATAAATCAAATTCTCGTCCTAATTCACCATCAACTTCAAATGATACTTTAACTCCAGAATTAGCAGATGAATTATATTTATCAAATTTAAAAAATTTAAGAGGTCAAGGAATATCAGCAAAATCAAATCGTAATAATCATATCGATGAAAATGATTTAAATAAATTGGCTTTTGCTATATCAGAATTAAATTCAAGAGATCAACAACAGCAACAGCAACAACATCATCATCAAAAGGTTAATACTATTCATACTAATCAAAAACAAATAAATAATCATATTGTAGTCCCACCACAATCATCTTCAAAACCAATAACAAGAAGTTTGACTCCTTCAGAAAGAGCAAAATTAGCATTGAAAAAATCAGCTGCTGTTAAATTATCAAGACGTTCAGCAAGTTCTCCAAATTCTTCTTCTTCATCAACCACTCAACAAGCATCCAGAACACATCATCATAATCACACAGCTTCAAATCCTAATGTAACTGCTAAATTATCAAAATCATCCACTACACAACACGTAATATACACAAATTCAACTCAAAATGGATCTAATATAGTGAAAAGATCAACATCACCGGTGAAACAGCAGCAACAACAACAACAACAACAGAGATCAACGACAACGACAACGACAAGACCTAAAATTCCACCATTAAACCCTCTTTCAAATAACAATAACTCAAGTAAAGATACAATCAATTCAGAATCTTCATTAAAGGATACTGAGACATTAGATTCAGATGAAGAACAGCATACTCATGATTTAGCAATAGAAGGTGATGAAAAAGCTGAAGATAAATTAATAAGTTCATTAAAAGGTGTTGACCCAATAGCTGCAAAACAAATCTTAAAAGAAATAGTGATAAAAGGTGATGAAGTTTATTGGGATGATATTGCAGGTTTAGAAGTTGCTAAAAATTCATTAAAGGAAACCGTTGTTTATCCATTCTTAAGACCAGATTTATTTTCAGGTTTAAGAGAACCAGCAAGAGGTATGCTTTTATTTGGTCCTCCAGGTACAGGTAAAACAATGTTAGCAAGAGCTGTAGCAACAGAATCAAAATCAACTTTTTTCTCAATAAGTGCTTCTTCATTAACTTCAAAATATTTAGGTGAATCTGAAAAATTAGTTAGAGCTTTATTTCAATTAGCTAAAAAATTAGCTCCTTCAATTATATTCGTTGATGAAATTGATTCTTTATTAGGTTCAAGATCAAATGAAAATGAAAATGAATCCAGTAGAAGAATTAAAAATGAATTTTTAGTTCAATGGAGTGATTTAACTAAAGCAGCTGCTGGAAGAGATCAAGGTGAAGATTTACAAAGAGTATTAGTTTTAGCAGCTACAAATTTACCTTGGTCAATTGATGAAGCCGCTAGAAGAAGATTTGTAAGAAGACAATATATTCCATTACCTGAATTAGAAACAAGAAAATATCAGTTATTAAAATTATTATCTCATCAAAATCATAATTTAAATGAATCAGATATGGTTAAATTAATAGAAATAACAGATGGATTTTCAGGTTCTGATATAACTGCTCTAGCTAAAGATGCTGCAATGGGTCCATTAAGAGAATTAGGTGAAAAATTATTATTAACTTCAAAATCTGAAATAAGACCAGTTGAATTAAAAGATTTTATTAATTCTTTAAATTATATTAGACCTTCAGTTTCAAAAGAAAGTTTAAAAGAATTTGAAAATTGGGCTAAAATTTTTGGTTCTTCTGGTGTTTAATATTTAATATATAATATATAATATAATTAGTTATATTTTTCTTAAAAAAAAAGAGAAGAGAAATGTAAGTTGTTTGTAAAAAATTAAATTATATTTAGTATATACGGTAAAAGAAATAAGTAAAAGTAAAAAAAAAAAAATTAAGAAAACAAAAATAAGAACAGATTAAATTACAAGTATTTTAATAATAATATGAAATAATATAATCAAGTTGATGATTCTATTGTTGATGGTGTTGGATTAGTATGATTTATAGAATTATTTTTTTTTCTTTCAGCAGCTCTTCTTTGTAATCTAATATCTCTAGCTTTAGTCTCACTTGCTTCTTTCATTAATTCTTCAAACATTTGAACATCAGATTCATCATCAGCATCTCTTTTAGCATCTTTAAATAAATTACCCATTTCAATCATAATATTAGCCCTTAATTTACGTACTTCAAGTGGAACAGATTTATCATTTAATACTTTAGAACAAACTTTATTTAATGTTTGTGCAATTTCAAATTTAGTAGATGCCCATGCAACACCAATAAATTTACCAGTCATTGTTCTTTCCATTTTAGCCTTTTCATATTCATCTATTTCATTTATTTCTTCTCCATCTTCTCCAACTGTTAATCTTGCAAATTCTTTCATTGTATTTTGTGCTTCTGATGCTTGTGATAACATATCAAACATACCATTAACTGTTGTCTTTTTTTGTTTAAATGATGATGAAAATTTATGTAACATACCAACAATTGGTTTTGATGATTTTAAAAAACTTTGAGCTTTGAATAAATATGTTTTACCAATAAGATGACAAATATCTAATCCAAATGATTCTAATTTTAAATTTTCAATTTCAATTTTAATTTTTTCTTTAAATTCATTTAATTCATTTGGATTAAAATTTTGAATTAATGGATTCATTTTTTCAATTAATTTTTGACTTAACATTTCAATTTTTTTCTTCTCTTCTTCTTCATGTTTCCTAATTTTTTCCATATCAAGTTTTCTTCTAGCTTCATTGAGTTGACTCTTTGTCTTTGGCTTTTCAGTTGTTGTGGATGTTGTAGAAGTTGTTGTTGCTGTTGTTGTTGTATTATTAGAATCTGAAGCAACAGAACCAGCAGATGCAGTGGCAGCATCACCATTATGTTTTAATATATCAGTTGAATCAGATGCCTTTTGATCATCAGTTGCTGCTGTTGCAGCTGTTTCGCCTTCAGCTTCATCCATTGTTTCGACTAATGTTTTCAATAAATTCAAGTCACCGATATAATCAACAAATGCTTCACCACCAAACATCATAGTGAAAAATTCAGATGGATCTTCAAATCCATTTTCAGGAACAGCTTGTTGTTTACCAAATGAATCATAATTTTTTCTTAATTCTGGATCTTTTAAAATTTGATAAGCTTCACCAACAGCTTGAAATTTAGCTGCTGCTTCTGGATCATTTGGATGTTTATCAGGGTGTGTTAACATTGCTTTTTTACGATAAGCCTTTTTGATTTCTAAATCTGATGCGTCAGGACTAACGCCTAAGATATCATAATATTCTGTTTCTTTTACCATTATGACTATTTCAAATTTGTTTTTGCTATTGATTTGAGATGCTTTTTTGATCTAAGTATATGAGTAGTTATATAAATATGATAGCTTTATATTCTCGTGTGTAATTAGTGGAAAGACGCGAGATATATATAGCTGGGCAGTAGATGAATAGATATTGGCAATTGTTGTTCGTTTAAGTATAAACCAATTCATATCATATCATTGGTAAGTTTTCTGTTCTGTTCTGTTCTGTTTCTGTATCTGTCATTGTTTCTCTTTGGGAGAAGGCAACAACAGCACACCACAACTCAAGCTGTGCAGCGCTGTCGCCGAATATTCCGTGGCGCAGCTTGTGTTTCACCACGGAGTTTGACTGTGGCTGAGCATAAGCTTCTGTGCTGGAGATATTCGTTATTGTGTTTACGGAGTTTTGAAAGTAGTATGTTTAGTTGATTGAATTATTAATTATAAATATAATAATAGTAAGTAAATTAAAGTAAAATAAAGTAAAATAATATAAAATAAAATAATAGAGAACTGAAAAAGTAATAGACAAAATGTATATATGTATATGTAAATGTATATGTAATCTACTCATCATCTTTATCATCATCAAATTTTTGTAAGTTGAATGAACAGTTAATATCCCATCTTGAACCTTCAGCTCCAAATGAAACGTATTTAACAAATTGTAAAATACTTGAATCTTTTAAGATAAGACTTAATTTATTCCAACATGCTTGTGAAGTGTATACTACACTATCATCATTTTCTGATGATTTATAAATAGCAGCATCGTCTTCATTTAATCTATCTTCTTTCTGTTCGCCTTCTTTACCAGAAGCATCTTCAGCGTCAAGTTCATTCTTTGCTTTCTCTTCTTCTTCTTCTTCATCATCGTCTTGGCTGTTCATGCATAATTCGTAACCACCAAATTCACCATTTTCCCAATTAGATGATGGAGTAAGGTTTAAAGTAGCTTCTAATATTTCATCCATTAATCTATCTTTATCTTTATTTGAATCTAATTGAGTAGCTAATATAAAATCTTGACCTGGTCTAAAACGACGAATTAATACTTGATCTTTAACAACTATTAATCCAGTAACTAATCTTAACCATTTTCTGAAACTTACACTTTTCAAAAAACTTGCTAATTCACATAATTTAGAACCAACTTGGTAACCATAATCACCATCATCATCATCGTCATCACCACTTTCATCATTAACTTGCTTTGATTTCTTATCTTTTTTTGAAATTTGCATTTGTAATAAATCAAAAATCAATTGAGTTAATCCAAAATTAGGCAATTCAGTAGAAGATAATTGATTAATTTTTTTAATTTCAGAAGCATTACTAATATCTTGTTCATTTAATCCATCTATATATAAATATCTTTGTTTATGAGAAGGAACAGCTAATTTCCAAGGAAATTTAATTTCAGATTGTTTTGTTGGCATCTTGGGGAATTCATTAATTTCAAAATGTTTTATTAAATTTTTCAAATAATTTGAGTAATTTGAATTTAAAAACATATAAATATCAATTACTGAATCATTTATGAATACATTATTTAATTTTAATATTGTTTCTGATTTTAATAATTCTAAATTCATGAATTTTTTCAAATAATTTATATCATTTTCAGAAAGTTTATTATTATCATCATTTTCAATATTTTCATATTCTTTTATTTCTAATGGACTTATTTCATTTAATAATACTTTTGGGAAATCATATTCTTTTAATTCTTTTGATTCTAATTGTTGTAATGTTGATCTAGCTTCAGTTATTTCTTGTTCACCTTCCATGAATCCATCTTCACCTCTTTGTGGGATATGAAACCAACCTTGAATTGATAATCTCTGTTTATCAACTTTAACTTCTTCAACATCATGGAAACTATGTCCTGGTTGTACTTTAAAAAATGCAATTTGATTAAATTGTGGTATTAATTTTGAGTGAATATCTGATTGTGGTACATTTGGAACCACTGAATCTAATAATCTTAAAGCACCACCATAATGTTCTTTCCAAATTTTACCTGGTTCAGGCATATACAAAATGAAACTAACTCTACGTGAACCAATAACATCATCATGTGTTAATAAATGACAACCTTTAGTATATGTATTAATTGAAATATCAGTTTTAATACCACTTAATTTACCACAACCAGTAACATAAGAAATATAATCTCTAAAATTTTTTGAATAAATTGCAGATCTTAATTTATATAAATTAGGTAATCTTTGTAAATCATTATTTGATAATCCAGATAAATTTGCTAAATCACCACTTTGATAAACTTTATAAATATCAGTTTCCTTTTTAGTAAAATTAATTTCATTAATAACTTCTTTTCTTACATTTTTTAATAATTCATCATTAAAAATATTTTTAATTGTACCCCAATTATATGGTTTTGAATTTAAAATTTCAAATTTTAAATTTTCTTTAAATTCATTTTCAAATATTTTTTGATTTATATAAAATTTTGATTGTAATTCTTCTTCTGGTGTTTGTTTAATATTTATAACAGTACTTCTTTTCAATTTTTTACCATTATCTTCTTCTAATTTAAAAGAATTAGAATTTGTTCTTTTCTTATCTGATGTCATTTTGTACTGATTATTTAATATTACCTTTTAGATAATGATATTATATTATATAGAGAAAGAAAAAATTTACCATAATATACTTTATATTTATATATATATATAAGGTATATCGAACTAAGTGAAATTTTTGATATGGCTCGCATCTTTTACTTAAGAAAATATCACCGCTCATAATTTTTGCTCGCATACATAATTTTTTTACGATGAGGTAAATGAAAAATTGAAATAAAAATTAAAAATGAGATCATGCATAATCAAAATCAGATGATTATAGATTTTATTATTATGTACAGACTAAACAGAGATACTATATATAATTTATAAAATAATTTAATTGCTAACAGGTATTTCAATTTTTTCAATTAAATATAATTCATTACTTGCAGTTCTTAAAAATTTAATTCTATCAATAACAGTACCAGCAATAATAAAAGATTTAATACTCCAATCACCTTTTTTATAAATTTCAGGAATTTTTTCAGATAAAGAAGGGAATAAGAAATTATAAAAATCTTTATATTCTAAAACATCATCTTTAGTAATATTAATTGAATTTTTAATATCAATAAAATTATTTTTAATAAATTTTAATTCTGGTTTTATATTATTTGGAGGTAAATTATTTATTCTTACAATATATAATAATAATGATTGATCTAATAAATTTTTTTTAATTAAATCATCATAATTTGTAATACCAAAAGTTAATAATAAAGAATTAACAAATTGTTTATCATTTTTAAAGATTGATTTAAAAGATAATGGTTTATAAGATTTAATTAAATTTTTAATTAATTTATCAATTTCTTCTAAAGTTTTTTGAAATAATAATTTTTGATTATTTTTAAAAATTTTTGATAATTTAATTAATTTTAAATCTGTTATAAATTCTTCTTGTTGAATATCTTTCTTTGTCTTTTCAATTTTTAATAAATTAATTTTATTTTCAACTAATTCTTTTAATTTTGATAAACCATTTAATTTCATTCTTAAAGTAAATAAATTATTTTCTGATTTTAATTGCATTAAAGAACTTAAAAAATCAATTAAATTTAAAGGTAATGGATTATTATAATTAATTTCAAAATTAATAGCATTATTTGTTAAATTAATATTTGGTAAATTAATTTTTAATTTTTTTGATAATTCAATTGAATTTTCATCAACTTTTAAAGTTAAAAAAGTATTATCAAATTTATTATGATCAATTAAAAATCCATAATTTAATAATAAATCAATATTTGAATTTTCACCATAATTATTAAATAATTCATTATTTATTATAGAATTTTTAAAATCATTTGATTTAAAGATGATTGTATTATTTAAATCATCATTTTCCCATTTAATATTTGAATCATTATTATGATTAATTAAATCAAAGATTGGAATTAATATACAATCTGATAATGAAAAATTTTTAGAATCATTATTGAATAATAAATTCGGGAAAGATCTTGAAGTTAATATACAATGAGACCATAAATAAATTGGGAAATTAGTCCAAGAAGTGAAATTTGTATTATTGCTGTCATTACCATTCAATTCATTATTTAAGAATAATGAAATATCTTGATTATCTTGAATGGATTCTTTTAATTTTAAGTAATGTTTTAAATCATTATTAATTTTAGATTGTTCCAATTCATTATTAGTATTAATTGAACTAATTAAATCAGACCATTCATCTAAGATATTATTTAAATTTAATTTTGTAAAATATAATAAATCAGTATTTTCAAATAATTTTTTTTCAAAAAGATTAAAAGTATATGGTAAATAACCAATTTTTTTCAAAGAATTTGGTAAAATGTTTAAGTATGGTTTATAAAATTCAATTAAATCTTCATCTTTATCATTATCATTATCATTACTTGACTGTGATTGATAAGAATAATAAAGTTTACATAAAAATAATTTTAATACTTTATTTCTATTTTTATCTTTAGAATTTGGGAAATCAATTGAATAATTTGTATTATTTTTAAAATAATTTAAAGCTAAATCAATATTAATAGTTAAATCTTTAGGAATAGTAATTAATGAATCATTTGTAGATATATTTATATCGTTTATATCCTTTGTAAGTTTGATGTTATAACCTAATTCATTAGAGTATTCAATTTGAAAATTACTGTTTAAAGTACCGTTATTTGAAGTGAACCAGTTGATAAGATCGCCTTTGTATTTTAGTTGTTGCTCTAAGTGCAACTGATTTGGGGTAGACATCTTTAAGAATCTTTATTCCGTATGTTATATTAAATTATATTGCTAGTGAGGGATTTAAATTTAAATTTAAATTTATGAAATTCAATAATTGAATAATTAAGTAATTTAATTTGCCACTGTTTTCAACAAGGAATGCGGAGAGTGGAGAAAGTGAGGGGAAGCTACAGCCAAACAAGGGAAGCAACATTTCAGATTGTAGTTTGTTGTTAAACAAGGCATTTGACATTTGACATTTGACACTTGATATTTGTGATGCCCATCCATAGTTAGCTATTTAACGAGGGTGAACGTGAACGTGAACGAGAACGGCGTGCTCGAAAACTTTTCTGTAGCTCAACTGAAATTGTCCGCTGCAGTTTTGCAGTGGAGTTTTCTGCATTTCTGAATTCTTCTATAGAGAGTCATGGGGATTTCCTTAAGGACTTGCCACATATTACAAAACCTTGTGTGCACGGGTGTGATCTTCTCACCAGAGGCCACGGGTCACGTGCGCATCCCGGTTCAAACAACGTTGCAGAATCCCACGCATTGGGAAACTTAAAGCGGGGATCGCACTTTAGTCTTTAGTCTCTAGTCTTTACTATTGCTCTCACTGATATCGGGGCATTTGCTTTATCATCTTTGATATATATATATATATTAAATATAATTATACAATATAATTATATAATATAATTATATAATATAATCATATGATTTTCACTTATGCATACTCTATATCTGAGAATAACAGAGATAATCATTATGGTTACAAACAACTATAATCAAATTAAATCTCACAGTATATCAATATATCAATATATCATATATCAATATACGAATATATCAATATACGAATATACTATTGAATATCATATGTGATTAACAGATTAATAGCCATCGGTTATTTATTTATTTATTCTATATACCTTTATCTTACTGTTCGGGTAATTATTTCCCCTCAGTTAGTCGGCCGGCAAGACGTCAAGCGGGCCAGCAGGATGTCGCTCCGTCGGCACACTTTCTGTCTCCTTCAGCCGTACGACTCGCAAGATACGCGACGCCCGGCAGCCCACACGCCGCTTATCGCTGATCCACTGCAGCCAATCGGCCAATCAATCAGCCAATCAGCCACCCGCCCGCATATTACCGACTCCAACTCCAACTCCAACTCCAGCTCTAATTGCAGGTATTTCCTTGTCGTGTTTTCTAATAATGGTAACTCTAAACTCAATCAGTTCTTTAAATATATATATATATATATATATACAAATCTTTCTTTATACTCATAATATTTAATTATAATTCAAATATATATACACATATATATACAGATATATATACACATATATATATATATTATTATTACTGTAATTTGATTCCAGTTATGTCACAATTAACTAAAAAATCAAAATATACATCACCAATTAAAAAATTTACACAAGGAATATATAAAGATGCTCCACAAAATTTAAAATCAACAATAAAAAAATCATTCTCTTTTAAAGAATTATCAAATAACCAGAATAATAATAGTAATAATAGTAATAGTGATAATAGTTCAAAAGAATTAGAATATGATAATACTGAAAATGTACTAGAAGACAATAATGATACCGATTCTGTACCTAGATCAATACCTTCACCTGTACTAGTATCTTCAACATCAACATTACTATCTGATTTAAATAATAACAATGATAATGATAATAATAATGATCATGATGATTATATGAATAACATTGAACATTTATTATTAAATAAAAATGTAATAAGAATTAGAGTTAAGATAAATAATAGTAATAATAATAATAATCAAGATGATGATGATGATGATGATGAATCAGAATTAAAATTAAAATTTAAAAAAAATTATCAATTAGCAATTAAACAATATTTAAATAGAAATTTTAATAGATCTTGGGAAATTACATTACCTATGATTAATGAAATAATAAATAATAATGATAATAATGATAATGATAATGAATTTTATTCTTCATATACAACAACTGATTTAAATGAGAAGCAAATATCAAATAGTGAATCAGCAAATAGTATTAATTCTTCAAATACTTTATCATCAACTCCATCAGTATATAAAACAATTGAAATAGATGAAGATTTAATAATTGGTATATTTAAATTATATTTATCATTAGTTGATTTAATAATTAAAGATAAAAATAATTTAAATAATAATAATTTAAATAATAATAACGATTTAAATTTTAAAAAATTTAAATTAAATTTTGAAAAAGGTTTAATTTTTAATCAAATTTTAAAAATTTATAAATTTAAATATAATAAAATTAATCCTGAATTAATTTTAATGTGTTTTATTATTGAATTATCAAATGATTTTAATATTATTGAATTAAATTCACAAATTGAATTATTTTTAAATAAAATTAATGTTTTACCAAATGGTAATGGACTAAAATTATTTGAAAATTTATTAAATTCTTCTTCTTCTTCTTCTTCATTAGAACAGAATCAAATTGATAATAATAATGACTTAAATTTAAATCTTTTATCATTAAGTCCTAAAATTGAAAATAATGAATCATTTATTAATAATAATAATAAATCATCAATTGAAAAATTAAATAAAATTAAAAATTATTATTTAAATATTGAAAAATTAATTGAATTTTATTGTTTCCATTTATTAATTAAATTAAATAAATTTGAAGAATCAAAATTAATATTAATTAATATTTTTAATTCAAATGAAATTAAATTAAATTATTATTTAAATAATTTAAAAATTGTAATTAATAATTATAATAAAAATTTAAATTTAAATTTAGAAAAACAAAAAAATAAAGAAATTTTGAGAAAAAAACAAGAAAAAGAAATTATTGAATCATCTAAGAAGTCAACAATTGATTCTAAATCTACCAGCACAACTAATAATATTAAAAATACAAAAATTTCAAAAATTAAAGAAGTTGTTAAAACTGATAATAATAATAATAATAAATTAGTGATTAAAAAATCATCATCAAGAATTACTGATAATAATACTACATTAACTAAAACATCAACATATTATAATAAAATTAAGAAAATAATAAATAATTATTCAAATTTAATATTAAAAAATAATAAATCAATTAAATTTTATTCAATTATAACATTTATAATAACAATTTTAATTTATTTTTACAATAAAAATAATAAAAATTTATCAATTTTAAAAATTTTAAATAATTTTTATTTAAAATTAATTGAAACTTTTAAAATGGCATTTAAAATTTCATATATATAACTATTCACTTCACTTCACTTCATTTAATCTTCATTTACTCTTCAGTTCTTTTAATTTAAGTATTACTATTATTAGTATTATTAATATTTATATTACTTTATTCGTAAATCAATCAATCAATCAATCAGTATGGTAAGAAAATAAGAAGTGCACGGATGTAAATAAATGGCTTATTTTAAGTATTAACTATATTCTTGTAGCCAGACATTTAAGAAGTTTTAACTGATATTATATTATATGATATTACACGAAACGATTAAATACAATCAATCAATCAAATAAAATAAATTAAGATACGAGATAAGTAAAATAAGTAATTAATTGTGATTTGGATCTAGAACAAGTGTAAGATTACTAAATAAAAGTTGTGCTATGACTGATATGACTGACAAGATATGACATGATATGATATGATATGATACGATATGATGACTGATATATATTTATGTGAATGAATGAATGATCAATTCGCATGGAATATGAATATGGGGAAGTTATAGCAATATGATATACATGACATATATCGTATCGTATATATATCGTACATATGATATCGATTTATCTATTTTAGTAAGCTCTAAGAACCTAGACCAAAAAATTAGAACACAAGCATTTCAAATATGACATATTCAGATTAAATAAAATGATAAACCCCGCTAAATAAATAAATAAATGAATTGAAGCAGCTTATTTCGCTTGCTTTTTCATTTGCGTGGCTCGATGACTTATCTCTCGGGATTCTGGATTGCCTGCCTGCCTGCCTGCCTGCTTTCTCGCCCGTTGAGGAATCTGGAGCCAGCAGCAGCAGAGGGGTGTGGCTTCCGCCCTGCATAGCCGACGGTGCATATGCCTTTGTCTTTACGCCCCCGCTCTCTGCCAGCCAGCCAGCCAGCCAAGCAGCCAAGCGGCCACGTCCGTGGATACGGCCACGCATACGGCTCCATCGGCTCCATCGCATATACGAATCTCCGGTTTCTGTTTCCGCAGGTTTCTGGCTCAGCCACCGCACATCCCCCGGCACACCCCCGGCACATACTCACCACTCGCCTGGCACTTGCCACATCGCCACCCGCAGGTCTGCACTCTTTCACGTGGCTTTCCAATGGAAACTTTTCCCTAAATGGAAGCTCTAAGGTTTACGTTAACAGAGATATTGTAGCAAGTAATGGAAAAACCGTTTTAGTCATATTAATTATGAGGCACATATCACATATTTCCGCACATTATTTTCAAATTGATTGTTTTTTCATTTTTTTTCCATTTTTGTTAAAACAATAATTGACAGGCATTAATATTGTAAAATCGGTAAATTCATTATTAAATTAAATTTAAACAATATAAAAATAAAAGTATTAAATTAAATTAAATTAAATTAATTGAATTTTTTTTTCTTTTTTGTATATAGTGAGTCAAAACCTGAAAATAAATAAAAAAATAAATAAATAATATGTTTACTTTTAATTTTGATTACCAATCTTTTCTTTTAACTTTTTCATCGCTTATATCTTATATCTTATACCTTTTGGTAAAAGTTATTTGCTTTATAATATTCTAGACCTATCTTATCTTGAATACTTAAAACTAATAAGTCTCTCGTTGCATTAATTTTGACGTTGCATTCAAAATTGTATTAATATTGAAAGGCATATAAATATATATAAATATATATATATCTATATATATCTATATATATATCTAAATATACGTATACATATATACCTTTTAAAAATTGACAATGTCTTTGCATTCATTACAGGACGATATCCGTTCATTCACAGGAAGTAATAGTCAATCTACGATAAATAGCAACATGAGCAAAACACATGAATCAACTACAAATAATATAGAACAAGATAATGATGATGATGATGAGTTTCATGAAACAAATGGGGGTATTCATATTGATTCTTTTAATCATGAAAATTTATCTAGATTATCGACATTATCAAAAACAGTTTCACATTTAAATGCTAAAAAAATGGAAAATTTTAAAATTGATTTAAATGATTTTAATTTAATTAATATTTTAAATTTTTTACAAAGAAAAGATGATGAAAATGGTTTAAGTAATAAATCAATTGATTTAATTTTCAAAAATTTTAAAATTATAGGTAAAAATACAACAGCTTCAAAGTCAAAGAATACTTCTGATTTACTTTTATATCCATATACTTTAATTAAAAATTCAATATCAAATAATAATAATAATAATAATAATAATAATAATAATAATACCGATGATGGCTCAAAAAAAGTTTTAAAACAATCAAAGACAAGACAAATTATAAGAAGTATTACAGGTTATATTAAACCTGGTGAAATGTTATTAGTATTAGGAAGACCAGGTGCTGGTTGTTCAACATTGTTAAAAGGTTTAACAGGTGAAACTCAAGCATATTTGAAAACAGAAGGTTCAGTAACGTATAATGGAATTGATCAAAAGACAATGATGCAAAAATTTAAAAATCAAGTCATATATAACCCAGAATTAGATGTTCATTATCCACATTTAACCGTTGAACAAACATTGAAATTTGCAATTGCTTGTAGAACTCCAAGAGTAAGATTTGATAATGTATCTAGAGAAGAATATATTAATTCAATCTTAGAATTATGGTCAACTGTTTTCGGTTTAACGCATGTTTATAAGACTAAAGTTGGTAATGATTACGTTCGTGGTATATCTGGTGGTCAAAGAAAAAGAGTCTCCATTGCTGAAGCCATGGTTTCACGTGCTTCAATGTACGCATTTGATAACGCTACAAGAGGTTTAGATGCTTCAACTGCATTAGAATTTATAGAAACTTTAAGAGCAGCTACAAATATCACTAGATCTACATCTGTAGTGACAATTTATCAAGCTGGTGAAGCCATATATGAATTATTTGATAATGTTACAGTATTATATTCTGGTCGTCAAGTTTATTTTGGTCCAATTGATAAAGCGAAAAAATTTTTCATTGATATGGGGTTTGAATGTCCTCCACGTCAAACAACTTCTGAATTTTTAACTTCTATTACTGATCCAAATGGTAGAACTGTAAAGGAAGGTTATGAAAATATAGTTCCAAATACATCTGCTGAATTTGAAAAATATTGGCATGAATCAAATGAATATAAAAATTTATTAATTCAAATTGAAGAGTCAGAATCAATGAATAATAATAATGTGTCAAGACAAATTAAAAATTTTGAATTAATTAAATCAATTGAAAAATCAAAATATACTTCTAAAAATTCTAAATATACAATTGATTTCTTAAATCAATTCATATTATGTTCTAAAAGAAGTTATATGAATGTTTGGAATAATTTAGCATTTACAATGATTAATTTATGTTTTAACGTTATAGTTCAATGTCTTATCATTGGATCATGTCTATACGATTTACCTACTAATTCAAATGGTATATTTTCAAGAGGTGGTGCCATATATTTATGTCTTTTACATTTTGTCTTTACAGGTTTATATGAGACAATTGAAGCATTTAACGATAGAGTAATTTTACAAAAACAATTTGGTTATTCATTTTATCATCCATCAGCTGAAGCATTAGCAAACGTATTTTCATTAGTTCCAATAAGAATTATATTTATTACAGTTTTCAATATTGTTGTTTACTTCTTAGCTAATTTAAGAGTTAACGCTGGTTGTTTTTTCATTTTTGAATTGTTTATTATCTTAACCGTTCAATGTATGGCTTGTATGTTTTCAATGATTGCTGCATTATCTTATAATTTAGATGTTTATATGACTATTGCAGGTTCATTGGTGGAACCTGTTTTATTATACTGTTCTTATGTTATTCAAAGACCATCAATGGTTCCATGGTTTAAATGGTATTCTTATATGAACCCAGTGTTATATGGATTTGAAGCATTGATTACATCTGAGTTCCATGGATTGAATATACCTTGTTCTGAAACTGATTTGATTCCAAATGGTGAATCGTATGATAAATATCCAATAGATAATAAAGTTTGTGCATTTGTTGGTAATAATGGTGCTTTTGTTAATGGTGATGAATATTTAAAATTATCATTTGAATATACTTATTCACATGTTTGGAGAAATTTTGGTATATTGATTTTATTTACTTTAGGTTTTATTGTTATTAATTTAATTCTTGTTGAAATTTATCATCCTGTTGAAGCTTCAGGTGATGTCTTAGTTTTCGTTGAAGGTGGTTATATTCCACAATTAGAGACCATGAATGATGAGGATGAGGATGAGAATGAAAGTGGAAATAATGAAAAGACTGGTGATATTGAAGCTATTGATACTTCTTGTACAGTATCACCAACTAGACAAACTAATAAAATGTCAAAACAATATGCCCATGATGAAGATAATAACAAACCAAAGATAAAATTAGGATCTGGAGATATTTTCACATGGCAAAATTTAGATTATGTTATTCAATACGATGGTTCAGATAGAAAATTATTAGATAATGTTCAAGGTTATGTTAAACCAGGTACTTTAACTGCATTAATGGGTGAATCAGGTGCTGGTAAGACTACATTATTGAATGCATTATCTAAAAGAACAGAAGTTGGTATCATCACTGGAGATATGTTAGTCAATGGTGATAATATTGGAACTTCATTCAAGAGACAAACAGGGTATGTTCAACAACAAGATGTTCATGTTACTGAATTAACAGTTAGAGAATCATTAATTTTTGCAGCAAGGTTAAGAAGGCCAATAACTGTTTCTGATGAAGAGAAGATATCATATGTTGATGAAATTATTGAAGTATTAGAGATGTATGATTATAGGGATGCTATTGTTGGTACTCCTGGATATGGATTAAACGTTGAACAAAGGAAAAAATTATCAATTGCAGTTGAATTAGTGGCAAAACCTGAATTATTATTATTTTTAGATGAACCAACATCAGGTTTAGATTCACAATCTTCATGGGCTATTGTTCAAGTATTAAGACAATTAGCTAAAGCAGGACAAGCAATATTATGTACTATTCATCAACCTTCAGCAACATTATTTGAAAGTTTTGATTCATTATTATTATTAAAAGTTGGTGGTAAAACAGTTTATTTTGGTGATATTGGTTTAAATTCTGAAATTGTTTTAAATTATTTTGAAGATCAAGGTGCACGTAAATGTGAATCTCATGAAAATCCAGCTGAATATATTTTAGAAGTTATTGGTGCTGGTGCAACTGCCACTGTTAATGAAGATTGGAATGAAATATGGATTAATAGTGATGAATGTGAAAAAGTTTCTCAAGAAATCAATAATATTATTAGTAGTAGTAGTTGTGGTGGTAATCATAAGGAACGCATTGGTGAAAATAGTAGTAGTAATGATGCTAATGATGAAAATATATTAGAATCATATTATGCTACACCGTATTGGTATCAATTAAAATATTGTATATTAAGAGGAGGATTACAATTGAATAGAAATGTATCACATCAAGTAACAAGATTTATTTATCTTTTAACTACTGGATTATTTGTTGGATTTTCATATTGGAATGTTAAGCATACATTAATAGGTATGCAAAATGTTATGTTTGCAGTTCTTTTCGCAATTACTACAATTTATACAGTAGCAACTACAATTCAATCTGTTGCTATTACAGGACGTGATATATTTGAAGTTAGAGAAAGTAAAAGTAGTACATTTCATTGGTCAATATTATTTATTGTTCAATATGTTAATGAATTACCAGCATTAATTTTTAATTATACAATTTTTTTCATATCATGGTATTTCCCAATTCAATTAGATAATTCACCATCAAGAGCTGGATTTTGGTGGTTTGCAATTTGTTTTGTATATCAATTTTGGTTTTTATCATTTGCATTAGGATTAGCATATATTTCACCAAATGTTGCATCAGCATCAATTTTATTCAGTTTTTTAACTACTGTTTGTATATTATTTTCAGGTGTTTTTCAACCTGTTTCATTTTTACCTGGTTTTTGGAAATTTATGTGGAGAGCATCACCATTAACATATGGAATGGAAATTAGTCTTGTTCCATTATTACATGGAAGAGAAGTTACTTGTGATAAAATTGAATTATCATATTTGAATCCACCACAAGGTATGACATGTGGAGAATATTTAAGTGATTATTTTCAAGATCATTCAGGGTATGTTTACAATAGTGAAGCTACAAGTCAATGTGGTATATGTAAATATAGTATTGGGGATGAATATTTAGAGAGTATTAGTATGAGTTGGAATCATAGATGGAGGGATATAGGTATATTATATTTATTAACTGTATTTGATATATTAATTACAATATTATTATATTATTTAATAAGAGTTAAAAAAATTGATTTTTTTAAAAGTATAAGTTCAATTTTCACTAAAAATAAAAAATGAAAAAAGTGATTGATAACTTTTGATATATATATATATATATATACATAATTTATATAATTTATAGATAAATTAATTAGTTTAATAATAACAATAATAACAATAATAACAATAATAACAATAATAACAATAATAACAATAATAACAATAATAACAATAATAACAATAAATAGTAATTCTAAATAGTAAATAAAGTACTGGGGGGAATAAGCGGTTACCGATGGGAAAGTGGGAGAGAAGGGGGTTTCCTGAAATGGAAGTGTCTTTTGTGGAGCAATATTATATTATATTATCATATAGAATAGTATATTATTGTATAGTATACTATACTATAGTATACTAGTATAGAATAGTGTAAAGTACGTTAAGGGATAAGAGAAGCGTGTCTGGCTGGCTGGGTGGATTGCTGGCTGGGTGGATTGCTGGCTGGGTGGAGGAGACATGCACAGGGATCAGCAGCCCCATATCTCGGCCTCTAAGCAGACGTGCTGCGGTGATTCGGTGCAGATACCGTGCGGACACTGCTGGGCCATCACATATGCTGTGCTGTGCACACGCTGTGCTCAGAGCGCTGCACGTGAGCCGGGTGGTATCTGTGAGCCTTGAGAGCCTTGAGAGCCTGCAAGATCTGTGGCGTGCGGTGTCTCTAAATCGGCTGTGTGCTTACGTAACACGGGAGAGAGGAAAGAAGCGATGTGGGGCAAACGGAGATGAGGAGAGTGTGAGAGCAGGGGAATAGGGGGCCACCCGTGGAGCCACAGCCCTCAGCCAGCCATCCAGCGGCGGAAACCCGGCAGCGGCCAGCAGCGGCAATTTGTCCGCCAGTGCGTACTCGATGTCAGTGACTCAGTGGTTACTTGAATATTCGGATACTTGGTTATTTGGTTAGCAAGCGCACTTCCTGCTCCTGCTCCTGCTCCTGCTCCTGCTTCTGAGAGAGCTGCAGAGATGTGTGATTTGCCCATTGTCTGCTGTGTGCTGCCATTGTTTCTCGTCGCTGTTTGCCTGTATTCCTCCTATCTTGTATATAGTACATTGTATATTGTATATTATACTATATTATATTATATAGTCTATGGTATCGTGTATCTGTGTATCTGTCTGTATCTATCTCTGTCCCCCTATCTATCGCTTTATCTTATCTCTGCTGTTGTTGTTATTGTTGTCATCGTCATCACTTCACTTCACTTCACTTCACTTCATCACATCCTCTTCTCTACTCTTCTCTCCTTCCCTTTGGTTTCTTTCTATCTTCCTGCGTCCATAAGCTGGTTTCTCCGTTCTACTCTTACTCTCTCTCTTGCGTTCCGTTCATTTATATGACTCGTCTACTTCTTACGTCTCTCCAACCTCTTTCTCACTCTCTTCTCCGCATCGCCCGCCTTCCCTCCCTTCTTTGCTCTTTGCCTCCCAACAGGTAATTACACTTAACTCATATATATATATCAATCATATAACTCAATTCAATCATTAATAAATCATAATTAAATTACTCTAAATCAACCTTTATATTCCACTTGATCTGCAAAACCATTCAATTCAATTCAGTTCAATTCAGTTCAATTTATTTAAATATATAAATACTCAATTCATATTCTACATCTTCAATCTTATCGATCCTTTATCTTTATCTTAATCTTATATAAACACAGTCACAAAAATGAAATCACAATTTAAAAGCGAACATCCTTTTGGTACGTATATTAATCAAATCTCATCAATCGTTTACTCATATAATTATATAATACTAACATCACTCACTTATTCATTCAATCCATACAATCCATTCGTTTATTTAATTTAGAAAAAAGAAAAGCTGAAGCTGAAAGAATTAGATCTAAATTTGCTGATAGAATTCCAGTTATTTGTGAAAAGGCTCCAGGTTCAGATATACCCGATATAGATAAACGTAAATATTTAGTTCCTTGTGATTTAACAGTTGGTCAATTTGTTTATGTTATTAGAAAAAGAATACATTTACCTTCTGAAAAGGCAATTTTTTTATTCGTTAATGATATTTTACCACCAACTGCTGCTATTATAAATACAGTTTATGAAAGTAATAAAGATGAAGATGGTTTCTTATATTTCTTATACTCTGGTGAAAATACTTTTGGCGATATAGAAGGCGTTGAAGAAATTACTGATCTTGATTTATAATCTTTATCCATATCCTCTCTTTCTTTTCCCTCTTTCTTTTTCTCTTTCTCTCTCTCTCTCTTTATCTCGTTATATCTCCTTTTCTCTATTTTATTATTCTGGTGTTGCTTTTGAAATGAATTAATTTTCAATTTTCTAGTCTTTTTTTTATATAAAAATTATTTGTCCTCTATTTTATTTTATTTTATTTTATTTTATTTTATTTTATTTACTTCTTTTAATTATTAAATAAAAAATCTATCTTTCATATCGTATATCATTAAATCTTTTAATAGAGAAATCTTATTATTATTTACACGAATTTCCTCCTTTATTATTATTATTATAAATAAATAAATATATATATATACACAAAATATTATACTAATTCTAATTCTAATTCTTTTTTAATTAATCTTTCAAATGTACTAGGATCACATTTACCTCCACTATTCCTCATACATTGACCAATTAAAAAATTAATTTTTTTAATTTTACCCTTTTCTTTAATTTCATTGACTACTTTATCGTTATCTTTTATAACATTACAGACTATATTAATTAACTCTTTTGAATTATTATCATTATTAGTATTACTACTATTAGAATTCCCTGATTGTCCATTCTCTAAATCATATTCTTTGATTAATTTTAATATTGGTTCATTTTGATCTTGTGGATTATTAATTAAATGAAGTAATAATAATTTTGTATTATTATTATTTATTATTTTTTTATCATTTGCAATAATTAATTCAGATAATTTATTAACTTTAATTAAATTTTTATTAAATTCTTTATTTGATTTTGATAAACAACCAATTAATTCATGTGTTAACCAATTTATTGGATTTTTAGAAACTTTATTTTTAATAACTGTTGATTCATATAATTCATTATAATATTCTAATAATTCCTTATTTGATATTAAAATATTTGCATCCCTTAATTTTAAATTATATGGTGAAGATAATAATACTTCTAATCTTTCATCTATTGTCTTTGGCATATTAGGTTTAATATTTTTAACTAAATCATCAATATTTAATCTTATATTGTTTAATTCAGGATCTGGCATATACCTATATTCAATAGCACCTTCTTTACTTCTAAGTTTAACAGTTTTTTTACCATCCCAACCACGTGTCTCTCGTTGTTCAATTTTACGACCTTGATCAAGTATCTTACACTGTCTCATATATTCATACCTTATAGCATGTGTAACTGCACTTGTAGTTGGTAAATTCTTCATTTCAATTCTAGCATTATCATCAACACTTATATTAACATCAACTCTCATTGCACCAGTCTCTAATTCACCAGTACAAACACCAAGATTTTTTAAAGTATACTGAAATTTCTTAATAAATGCCTTAACTTGATCTATATTTTGGAAATCTGGTTTAGTCACCATTTCAATTAATGGAACATCAGCTCTATTAAAATCAATCTGAGATTTACCATTGTTTAATTTATATATTGATTTACCTGTATCTTGCTCTAACTGCAATTGCTCAATTCTAATCTTGCATGGCTCCTTCAATTCAGCACCATCGTATTTAGGTAATAACTCAAGAAACCCATCTCTGGCAATGGGATTATAATGCTGTGTTATTTGATAACCTAATGGTTGATCACCATAGAAATAATGTTTTCTATCAAATGTGAAACAAGGATTAATACGACAGTTTAAAGCTATTGATGTCTTAACTGCAAATAACACTGCCTCTAAATTAAGTTTTGGTTGTGTACCTGGTAAACCAATATCAAAAAATGAAACTGTTGTATTTGGTGATGTTGATAAATTTGGTGTATTTGATAAAGAAAATAATTTATTTTTTGTATTTAATTGTGAATGAATCTCTAAACCACACTTTAATTTTCTTAAATTTCCTAGCTTTGACATCTTGCTTCATACATACATGGAATGTGCTGTATTAACTTTAAAAAACAATATCATTCTTTCCATGAATCATCACGACGATATTTGATACTCTGAAATATATGAAATAAATGATTTGATTGTTATCCTTCAAATCTCAGTTTTGGACGAAAGACCAATCGAAGAGACTCCCGCTGCGACTATCGACGCGATACTTACTCTCTTTCTCTCTCTTTGTCTTTTAACCATTCAATTGCGTTTTTCATAATTCTCCGATCTGGAAATAAACAGTATAAATAATTTACTTCTTCTCTTATTCATATTCAATTTATATACAATATTTAAATGACATTCACAGTACTCCAATTATTTCACATTTGATTAAAATCACGAATGGAAGCTTTACTTTCAAATACTGTTACTTTCATATACGAAAACAATGTCCCAAAGGAGTATTCTGTAGGTATAGATTTACTGTTTTTTGGAACTTCTCCAGATTCAAAGACTGATAAACAAAGCGAACAAACAAAGTATCAACCAAAAGGTATAAAACTTGTCCCCGCTGGGATCCATATTGTTCATTTAACTAACTCTCTCATTAATTATAGAATAGCAAGATACGTTGAGTGTTCAGAAGGTGACGTTTTCATAATCAAATTCAATGATACTAGTAGTGGTACTAGTAATAACAATAATAAAAATGATTCAAACACACATTTATCATCTTTAGATATAACTTTTTTTAAAAATATAAAAAATGAATTTGGTAGTGGTAATAATAATAATGATTCAAATAAATTAATAAATGAATTTAATAAATTGATCTCAATTTTACCATTTATGATTAATTTTGAAAATTGTTTAGAGAATTTTAAGATTCCTTTTCCTAATAGTCCTAATTCTAATATTTACACTATAAAAAATTGGTCGGTTCTAACTCAAGGTTTGTCAATAAACAAAATATCCAAATTTATAATTAAAGCTTCAGACATACAAAATGGTAGTAGCATTGAGATACTCAACGATGTTGTTGATGTTGATGCTGAAAAAAAATCAAGTGAACTTATATGTACAGATGACTCTTCCGTCGATGAATATAAAAAACTTCAAAAAGTAATGGGATTAGATAAGGAGCAAAATAAAAGATTTACAAATGATGAATCTTCATTAAACCTATTGAATTTAACTGATTTAGATTGGAGAAATACAATAAGAAAACATAAAGGTGATCTATCTAATATAAAACAAATAACAAAAGATTATTTGGATAAGACTTGGTTTTTTAATAATACATTTGGTAACAATAAATTCAATTTTTTAATTGAATTAAAATTTACATTCTTGAATTCAATTGTATTAAATAATTTTAATTCTCTAAATCATTGGATTGAAATGATCAAAATAGTACTGAACATGAAAAATTTCTTCTTATATGATAAAGACCCAACAAGCTATCAGTTTTTATCCCAGTTCTTAAGTTTAATATACTTGCAATTATCTATTATCCCATTAGAATTAGTAAGTAATAAAAATGAATCTCAAGAACAACAACAACAACAACAACAGTCTTTGAATTCAATAAGTATAGAAAAGAAATTGAAAACTGATTTTTCTAAATTTTTATCAACTTTAGATGAAATTGCTAGAATTGATTTACAGTTAAGTTATAATTCAATTATACAATTATTAGAATTAAAATTTGATATATTTGTTTATCAGTTACTTGATGAAGAAGATGATAAGGATGAAATTGAAGAAGATTTCATTCAAGCTGTTTACGATCAAGAAATGGGAGATGCTAACGATTTAGATGATGATGATGATGATGATGATGATGATGATGGAGATGATTACAACAATTACAGCGAATATTTACAATTTGATTAGCGAATGAATAATTATATTTATTTATAGGCGATCTTATAACTATATATATTTTGTTTATAAATATATAAAGGAAGAGATGAAAGAAAAAAATTATTATTTGCGATATAACTATTGTACATTATTTATAACTAGTGTAGAAAAAATTTAAAAATTATTTAGAAGAGTCTTGAATGGTTTTGATAATAACAGATTTTAATTCATTCAAGTCACAATCAGCAGAAACTGAAAACTCTTTGATATTTTCCCAATCATTTGATTTAAATTGAAGTAAATCAATTTTAAAATCATTTGGTTTAACAACAGATTTATCATTAACTTGTAAAGAATATTCAATATCATTATTATTTAATATATCAGATTCATTTATAAATAGAGAAGTTTGAAAGTCATTGAAATTTTTAGTACTTTCATTTTCAATATTAAATCTTATAATAATCTTGAATTTTTGCTTTTCTGTTTGTTGAGTCTCTGTAGTTTCTTTTGCCTCTTCTTTTGAAGATTCAGTATTTTCTTTCTTTTTTTCCAATTTTTCATCAATTTTTTCTTCAACTTTTTCTAACTTAACAGTCACCGGGCTAGTGGTAGCAATTGATTTTGATTCCTCTTTGGAATCCGTAATAGATTCTTCCTTTGGCTCAATTTTCTTATCATCATCTCTTTCTATAAGATCATTGATATTCATTCTATTTGAAGATTGAACTAGAGAAACTCTAGAAACAGCTGGCTTGATATCCTCTGCTGGAATTTTCACAGATTCGGATTTCACTTTGATGACTGATTCTGGGGACTCAGATTTAACTGTCTCTTTTTGTATTGGTTTTGAATCAGTAGCTACTGGTGTAATTGGTTTTATAATTCCCTGAGGTTGATGCAACTGTTGCTGTGGTTGTTGTTGTTGTTGTTTTTGTTGTTTTTTACCTTGAGTATTAACAAAGAAATTTATTGAATTTTCTCTTTTCAATAACATAATTCCATCTTCATCAAATACTTCAAAAGAATCCTTAGTTAAATTAAAAGTTTCACATAAACCTCTAAAGTGTGTAGTGAATATACAATCTAAATGTTTCTCATTTTCACAAAGTTTAGCTTCTTTAATAAATGAATTTCTATCTTTATCTTCTAAATCTGAGCTGTTTGAATCCATAAACGAAACAGCATTTCCTGGTTTTGTATTAGATTGGAAAACTAAATTGAATGGTTCTTTGATTGGATCACAGTGATCATGAGAAGTACATAATGGTTTTAATAACCATAATTGCTTCTTTCTTTTAAATTGAATATCAATTCTGAATTTACAATGTTTTTTCTCTCTACGTCTGTTGTTAATAGAAGATGGAGATGAAATATTTTGTGTTTTGGAATTTTTCACCGTTAAATTATCCCTATTTTCAATATTATCCGTTTCTGAATCCACAGTCTTTGTAATACTTCTAGAACATTGTAATATAACTCTGTATTTATCATTTCTTAAAGTTACTAATTTATAACCATGTAAGAATCCAAAATATTTAGCAATATCAATTAGTATCACTTTATCAGAACAGTAAATCATTGGAACTGGCGACATTAAATTTTTATAATTTGAATCTAATTTAATAGATGAATTTTTAAGTGATGTAGCAGATGGTGAAGTTGCAAATGATGAAACTTCATAAGGTTTTGAAACTTTACGGCGTTTATCATGTGAATTCAATAATAATGAAAGATCTGGTGATCTGTTTTGTACATGTTTGTAATTTGTTGCTGAAGATGTTGAATTTCCTGGACTTATTATTAATTCACCTTGTTGTCCCTCTGGTGAGTGTCTCTCTAATTTCTGTTTTTTAAGAGGACTTTCTTGAATATCACTTCTAGGACCTGGGTAGCGTGTGTATTGGATATTATGTGTTGGTGCTTGACTATAGACATGATATTGTTCATTTGTTGGTGTTGTTCTGTTTGTAAGTCCATATGATGAACTTGCTTGGTATACACCACTTGGTGTTTCGTATGACACTTGAAAATTTGCAGGTTGGCCTTCTGAGTGAAAAACACGTTGATGAACTTGAACCTGTGATGGATGTGGTGCATCAGGATGGCTCATATATGTTACTCCTGGTTGTTGTGCATGCGGTTGCGGTTGTCCCTGGTGATATTCATAAACATTTTGAGGAAGCATATGAGGACTGTTTTGAGATGTATATGACTGAGCATGTTGTATGTGCTGTGGCCTTTCATATGAATAATAACTGTACTGACCTGGAGGAGGAGGTGGTGGTCCTGTTGATTGTGGGCTTCTGTACACTATTTCTTGGCCTTCTGTAGGAGGAGGCAAACGATGATGGTGATGATGAATTTGTTGTTGTGGATGTGGAACTTCTAAAATTGCGCTGGTTGTTTTTGGTGTCTGATGATATTGTGGACGATCATGCATAATTGATGATATTTGTCTGTAAGATCTAACATGTGGACCTTGTTGTTGTATATGTTGAACATGAGGTGGTGGAATCTCTGAATATCTCAAAGCAGGTAAAGGTTGGCCACCAGAGTGTGGTTCGTATGACATCTGAAGCTGTTGTTGTTGAAAATGATGTTGATGTTGAAGTTGTTGTTGATGTTGTAACTGCTGTTGGTGGTGATGTTGTTGTTGTTGTTTTTCTATTGGACTAGCGGAGTACGGAGAGCGAGTAGAAGGGCGCATTGATCCGCCTTGTATTTCTTTTACTGGGTGGAAATGAGGGTCCATTTTCTGAATGACAATTGATGAACTAAAATATTTTGTTCTTTCTGGTTGATCTATTAATTGTTTTGGAGTATTTTCAACTGTTATTTTTGAAAGTTTATTTGAAGTTTGATTGTATAATGATGGAAATTTGATTGAATGAGGTTGAATGGTATCTGATTTATGTGTTTGAAGGGAAGGAGAATTGTTTAACATATTTGAAGAAATTGTTGAAAACTGTATTGAAACCTTTGATTTTTTTTTTTTGTACTTGTTTTTGAAGTATATTTATTCTTTTTTTAAGTTAATTCAAAAGAATAAAAATAAAGGTACAATCTATGAAAAAGCGTTTGAAGAACTATCAGCTAAAAAACTTTTTATATAAGTATTATAAGCGGATATTTTATTCAAGTATGTTTTTTTAAGAAAGTGGATTTGATGTGTTTGAGTTGTGAGATATTGGAATTATAATCCAATTGTATATCTTATAATAATGATAATAGTAGTAATCAATTGAGTATTTGGTTTAGCAAAACAATGTAGTTGAAATATGGCTCTGGGTTGAAATAGGAAAGCAATCTTTATAAGTAGATAAATAGTTAAATATATATCTATATAAATATGTATGTACCTGTGGAGACGCCTAGATGTATATATACAAAAATGAAATGTGACAATGTTTTATGTGAATGTACTATCTGAAAAATAAAGATTGATTAGTTTGTTTCAAAATGTCCCAGCTTTATTTTAGATTTTTCTATATATAATATGTATATGGAGTAGTGTACTTTTAGCCACAGAAATAAAGTTTGTACGTTTCTTACGTTTTAATTTTTATTTCTTTCAGTATTTAAATTCAAGCTGAGTTACTTAAATTATGTAGTATAAATGAATTAAGGTAGCCGACAGGAAGTGGAAATATATGTAGTATTTATTCACCTCAGTTATCTAAACACTTGTGAGAAATAATCAGGAATCGTACTGAAGATGACTTTTAGTAAGGTTGTCTGTTAAAGTTTTGTGATTAATGGACTTGCTTTTAGCTTTCAGGTATAGTATATATTAAATATGCTCGCAAGGAAAATTTTAAATATATATATGTTTTTGTATGCAAAATGAAGGAATCTTAAATTGAATGTGAATTGGTGTATTGTGGATTGCAAAGGTTGTATTATTAGATGAAGTAGAGTCGTTGTAGGTTTTAAGAAATTCTAGGATGTGAAGATGTATAGTCATATATATATATATATATATATATATATATATGTTTGTTGATGTATATATGTATGAAGAACTATAACGAAAAAGGTTTAATCAGGTGAGGTTTCTTTTAATTTATTTCAAAACGAATATCTTAATTAGGTGTTTTGTTAAAAATGAAGATATTTGTGTTCTTATATACAAGTTAGCTAAGTTACACATTAGTGGATTACGCAAAAGAATAGATATATGTATATACTATATATATAAACTTTTTAGTTCTCATATTGATCGATGCTAATGAATTAGGGATACGGCTAACCAAATTGACTTAACAAAAAAATACTTAAAAATACATAAAAAATACATAAAAAATACATAAAAAATACCTAAAAAATACATAAAAAATAAAAAAATAAAACAAAGATAGTTAGTTGTGTATACAAAGAAATGTTGTGCTAACGAATATTTTAAATAAAGTACAAATTATGTTTATTGCGCTAATACAAGATCGCCCTTAGGAACAATGAACATTTTAAAGCTTATGAATAGATCCCGATTTCCTGATAACAAAGATGTGTATTTGTTGTCTTTTATTTTTGCTTTCTTTTTTATGTTATTTTGCTTGAACTTTATTTTTTTTATTTTTTTTAATTATTTTAATTTTTTGATTATTTTTAATTATTTTATTTTTAATTATTTTATTTTTTTACTTTTTTATTTTTTTATTTTTTTTAATTTTTCAGATTTATTTTATCATTTTTCCTGTGTACTTTGTCATTTCCCTGAGATTTCACAGCAAATTAAGGTTTCACATTTTGATGTAATATATAGTTAATTGCTTCTTCTTCATATAAATTTGAAAAATAATTAATCCTTATTTCTGTACCGTTAGAGTAATCACCCTAAATATTGGTTTATTTACCAGAGAAAAAATTAATGAGAGCCTTCCTATCAGACAAACACAGCAGGAAATTTGTATCAATCTGGAAAGTGACCCAAGATGGAGGTAACGTCCAAGAATAGATATATATGGTTACCTGAAGACATATGCACTGCAAAGCTAAGGCAGAAGAAACAAGACTTTAAAAATGAACAGAGCATGCATGTAGCCTACCATAAGAGTGAAAGGTTGGTAAGCTGCTTGGGTTATCCGGAGTTGAGTAATATTCGTCATTATCTGTTCAATCAGGTCATATAATAAAATTACTCGTTTGTTTAATATTCTAATCTTCATAGTTTATAATTTTATGGTATATAGTTTGTGGGTGATGGAGTTGGCAAGTCCTTCCCTCAGAGATATGCGACATAAATGGTGCCCATTTTTTTTTCTGAGCTTAGAAATAGTAAAAAATAGAAAATAATGCCAAGATTTTTATACATCTTGTTTTTCTTGTACCGTTTATCTTGCCCCGTTGGTGAGTACTCTTTAGAATGATATCCTGCTGTTCTTTTCGTATTTTGACCTTGCCTCTATAGCATCTTTCCTGTATATTAAAACATGTCACTTGTATAATTAAATTTAAAGTTATCATTGATTCAGCCTTTTTCAATTCTTATAAACGGTGATCCAGGCTCTGAAAAAAAGATTTAGGTTGCTTCTGTTTTTTTAGTTCACACTAAGATATTAGGACAATTTATTAGTGAAAATGGGAGAATTAAATAATGATATTGTACAACGGGTTAGTGATATGTCTCGCACCAAATATGAGAAAGGGCTGCGTTGTGTGTTTCTAATTGACTAAAATCTCTTTTCATTGGTCCTGTGAATAATTACTATATTTTTGTTGGCAATGATCGCTCTGTCAGGTAGACAGCATTTCAGTGAGTTATGCAATTAGGGATCGCCCGTACAGAACGCTTAGAAGCAAATGGTACATCGTACGTTATTAGCAATAGGAAAGCAGCTACGTGTGATGCTCTGTCAGATACACACCCGTATACACATATATTTAGGTGAGGACATATAATATGAGATCAAGCGTTGGCGATCAAACTCTATTTCGAGTGCATGGAAACGAAGTGAAATCTGTCCTCTCCCTCGCTATAAGCCAATGCCTCCATGCCAGGTTCCCGCATCTGTGTACTGGGGCTGTTGAATCTTGGGTCTACGGCTCTCCGTAGAGAAGAGAGGTGGCTGCAGGCCTCCGCCAAAGTTTTTCTCTCGGCAATGTACACAAGCACCAGCATGCGCCCTTCCATAGCCGCCTTTAGCGTTGGCTGCTGCTTCTGGGCTGCATGGGTAATAGCAGCATAATTGAGTGTACACGTATTTGGCTGGCTGTTCGGCTGTAGGGCTATCACGCTGTTGGGCTCGGTGGCTGTTTGGATGTTGGGTTGAGTGGTTGAATCCCTGAATGCCTGCTTGGCTGTTTGGCACCCTCGACGGGAGGACATACTACCGAAAGAGAGGGGGGGTCTCGCTGTTGCCCTCGCAAGGCCTGCCACTGGCTGCAACCCTTCAGTTCATAGTCTTTTCATTGCCTGATACGATGGGGGCTCGTAGAATGGGTACTTCCGCGCACTAGCATGAAGACATACAATCTAAGTCGGAGATTTAGACTTAGTTTCTGATCAGGAGATGAATGGTATAATAATGTCTGTTGTGCTACGTGTTTGAAGTAACAGCTCAACACCCGTCTAACTTACTGTTCTGTCATTAAATGAAAATATTCTTGCTTATACGGGAATGAATCCTATAAAATAAATATTCAATCAAATATTGATATATTAGCTATCCGAGTGTTTAAATTTTTTTAAAAACCTGACTAACTCGTAATGTTTTTGTGGTTCACTTAGGCGCTCATCGCAATCCCACATTTTCTTAATCGCCATAACTACCCTACCTACATAAGTCACCAGTGTGATACTTTAAAAAAAAGGATAAATTAGAACCTATCTTAAGTTATTTTGGCTTTTTGCTTTTTTAGCTTTTTTTTTTTGTTTTTTTATTTTCTTATTTTTTTAAAACTATCAATCGTATAGAGACGAATATCTGCCCTCACACAAGTTGCACATATTACGACCACCAGAAGAAGAAGATTTGCAAAAAAAGAAAAATAATCACTATAAGAAAACTTACTCAAGTTTTCAATTATTACAAACTATCAATATCAATAGTGATACTAAAATTTGTGAGTTTATTAGGATCGGATTTCCTGTGATATGAGATTGGAAGCACTGTGATGTTTGTAAAATGTCTAGCCAAACTGTAAAAAATATAAAGAATAAAGGCTCTAGAGAATATATAGTATATTCCATATAGGTCTAGGGCATATGGAGAGCGTATTAAGTAAAATTATCCATAAATTACTTCAATAAGGAAATGATTACATTAATATACTAGTTTAATGGGTTCTAAAACTTGAACCATGTAATTATTTTGAGACAGTAGTACTAAGGGGGTGAATAAAAAAAACAAGACAATTCATGTATGATTTAAATAATGTAATCATTTTAAAAAGAAATTTTTTAAAAATTAGTACAGCAGTATCGAACTATTTTATTTTAGTGAAACATCAAATTAAGATCTAATTCAAAAATCAGTGACTGGTGATTTATTGTAACAAGCTTACTTAGCTGCAATATAAAATTCACAATATATAAAAGAGGGCAGATAGATACAAGCAAATTTTAAGAATGTTAAAAAACGTTCAAATTTTATTTTAGTGCTTATATTTTAATAACTAAATATTAATAAAAAATTAGGTTCTCCGATCACCATAGAAACACAATCCACTAGTCTGATGGCTTGGAACGCTAACTTCGGAAATAGTAAACTCTATTGAGAAATTTAGACTGTGTTTCTCGGTTTCTAAATTAGTGGTATTTTCTATTAAAGATGATCCTGATTATGTTTTAAAGATTAAATAGATATATTGCACACTAAAAATTTCCATTCCATACATGCTTTGTTTGGTTCTTTTATTTAATTTTTCTGTTTTTGCAATACCAGGGATTAAAGTGGCCCTAGATACGTTCCACAATAGCAAGACTGAGTACAGTAATACTTAGCAAGACTAAAGACAAATATGGTAAACGTAATAAACGTATGTTCACGCTTGCGCGCTGTCCATGAAAGCAGGCAGAGGTTCTCGCATTGTCAGATACAATTGGCAGATCAAACTTGATATAGACTAATTAATATTTATAACGATAATAATATCTGCAGTGAGACTCATTATCTGCACGGGAAAATTAATATGGTCACCGATTGATATATTCGAGGATCAAAGAGAATCATTGTAATCTCAGCCGGTAAATTGAAGTCGCAGCAAGCTGTGTACGTCTCGCTATGCATGTACCCAAAATCAGCACTTAAACTAAATATTCACCTTTGATTTTACCCCTTTCCTGTTATAAAGGCCTGTATTAGAGGGTTTAAATAATATTTTGTAAAATATTAGTTTCACTGGTTCTATTGATTATTTAGGAATGGCTTGTTTTGGCACATTATCCCATAGTCCAGAGATATTTTATGACTTTTTTTTTTCTTTTTTTAAAGCTGCCATCATACATAAACGGGAATAGACGGCTGACTACTTTTAATTCTCTATTGGATGATCTGCAATGTCTTGTGAATTTAATAAAGCGAGTATGTATTAGTTTGAAAGAGGTATTTCACTCCAAGACATTTATATTTTTAATATTTTGTAAATGGTTATTATTATGTGTCTGTAGCTTACATTACAAAATTAACAACCCCAATATACCATATACGTACCTGTTCGCAAAATTTACATAGGTGATCATACAACTGTCTTTTAATAAATACAGGCTGGAATCAGTGATTTTAAGGGTTTAAAGACATAGAATACGAAAATAATATGTCTAGCTAAATAATATGCCTAGCTAAATAATATATCTAGCTAGTTATATTATTTTCCAAAATAGTGGGAAAGTAGAATGATTATGTGAAAACAATTTTTTGTGCCCTGAAAATGTAAGACAAGCTTCTCGTGTAAATTGTGAATAATTATTAGTAAAACAACAATAAGATTTCTGGTGTGCCCAATTTATTTTCACTTTATCAACGTGGTATCTTCTTTTCTGTCAGCATTCTTTCTTGCTTCTCGAATTGACATTATTTACGTCAATCAAGATTTAAATTGAGTTTAAACTATTAAGCGCCGGTGAAAGTGGTGCCAGATGTGGATTTAGAATAATTTATTCAAAGCTTATCAAAAGTAGCGTAAATAGAATATATCGATTCAGCAAAAGAAAAATAGGAACTCAACAATAGCACTAGCGCAGAGAAGAATGTAATTAATTAAAATAATATACTTAACAACAGTGTTGTTATAAAACTAAGCCAAGGAGGGGTTAAAGCAGAGAAAATAAAAAGGGTAAATCAGATCTGAGTTTACAAGAAAACAGGATCAGCAAGAAGAAATCAACTCTTTACATCTAGCATTCTGACTTTGTTTCAAGGTTTCAAGCTTTTTTTTCATTTTCTTGGTAGATAAGCATACGGAGTAATAAACATGATAAAATTTCAAAAATCTCTCCTAACTACTGGTAGATTAATTTGTGGTTCGACTACTCGTGAAACAAACTTTACAATATACTTGAAAATAATCAGATATATATTTTAGAACCTGTTTTATGCATATTTTATGTACCGATGAAGAAGCAGGAATCAAACAATTCACAAGATTTATAATTATAAGTGCGCTTCAAGAACGCACAGGAAACTCCACGTATACTGTACCTTCTCGCTGGTGTTGAGTATGACTACAATGGATATTGCAAAAGAGTGAGCAGAAGAATATGCATATTATGTGAGATACATGCATATTGCATAACACACCCTCGTAAAATATGCGCTATATAGCTTGGTTGCTTTCTTTCTTTTTTTTTTCCATAGGAATTTTTCATTTGTTTGGTGGATGAGATCAGCGGGGGCTCAAGTACATTTCTGTTGAGCAAAAGAGTCGTATCTCTGGCAGCATGCTGGGGAAAGCGGTGCACGTATGATGTTGGCTTCTAGTCCTGCCCGCTGTTCTAGCTGTGCCCGCTGTTCTAGCTACAGCATCTCCCTAGGTGGGTAGCTCAAAGTCTGTATGGCTTGGTTTAGGCTCAACATATTGAACCCCATCAAGGAAAATCTCTTTGTTCGTATAACGCTTTCTTGAAATAAAAATGCGCCTGCTTGCTTTGAAAATTTTATTTTAATTAGTACTTGCAGTATTTTTAAACGTTATCATTTCTCTTAATATTATAAGTACTTGTATGTATGCTTCAGAAAGTTGCAGTTTACTGAATTCCAAAAAACTTGGGTGGGTTCTTCGCTTAGCGGTATACTCGGCATAGTCGACTTTGTTTTTCTTATTCTGTTTCCTTCTTATTATTCATTACTTGTCATTAAAATTGCATATATATATTTTTGAAATATACAGCTTTTAATGTATAGATTAAGATTTGTTTGATTATTTATTTTATACATGGAATTGTTGCTGGATTTTACCTCCGAAACTTTGCTTGACTCGTATCGGCAAACAATATACTTCATTGAAAACTTAACTTTTAACTTTATTATTACTGCTTTCTTTTTTTAAACTAATAGAATAGAGATATATTTGTCCATAATTGAAACCACTTGTTTAATATAAGAATAAATGTCATCTAAATGATAGTATTCCGTTTTATTGTGCTCATTTTTCACTTTTTATTGAACTATAGAACTAGTTATTACTAAAAATTGAAAAATTTTTAAGTTATAAACTAGTGTGTTTCTTCGTCAAATTTGAAATTTCCTAGAATCATTGATTAAATTTCAAATACTCGTATATTTGTAGGGCTGCATCAATATTACAATATTTTATATGGTTAAATTGAAAGATTATTGAATAAGAATAAATTCCAATAACCATTGTTTTAATTTGTATGACTTGTCTTTAAATTGTGAATCACGAGGGGAGTACCTAACTGTTTGGGATTATTATGCTTTTTTATTGCATGTTTTATTAAACAAATTTATCATGCATAATAATTCCTTGTTATTTCTAACTTTTTACGAGGTCGCGATTAAAAGTTGGAATTTCATTGATATCTATTACGCATTGGCGATTGCATAATTTGTGTCTTCTTCTCTCAGCAAATTCACTTTGTAGAGGTGAATTTGGTGGACAGTGCTTGGTCTTGCCTGTTTATTGCTTGCTAGCTTGTTTGTTTGCTTGCTTTCTTGATCGATTGATCGACTGGTTGACTGATTGATTGGTTGATTGATTGGTTGATTGCTCACTTGCCTTGTTACTTGTTCAACTGGACTCGGTTGGTTCCAGTTCTCGCCCATTTATATGGGTACTAAAAATGACACTAGTACTATGCATCATATGTATGTATGTACGTATGTATGTTTCATCTTTTTTTTGTTGGAGGCGGTCGCAAGTCATGCATATTCTCTTCGCAAATTCAATCATATACAGAACAGATCTTTCATCTGGTTATTCAAGAAGCAAAGCAAACTACAAATAGGGTAAAAGAAAAAAGCAAAATGCAACAGAAAAAAACAGTTATTTTCGAAAGATCAGATCTTAATAGCACAGACAAAAGACACCACTTTGTCTGTAATGTTATGACTTTTTTTTTTAGTAAAGTATATTAATTCAGATTAATAGTCAAAGGAAAGTTGGGTATTGGTTATTGATTTTCTAATACTTCGTTTTAGATTAATAGTTGAATACCTTCTGATTCACTCATTCACTCAATCACCCAATCACTCATTCACTTACTCGCTCATTTGCTGACTCACTCGCTGACTCACAACGTTGACATTTCATTCCTGGCACCTTGAACTGCAGCCTCAGATTAAAACTCTGAGTTCGTTGCTGCTACCTTAGGATATGTGTCTTTTGTGCGTTGTACAACGGGCATGAATGATATTTTAAAACAAAAGAAAATATAAACACATTATTCGTATGTTGGTATTTGAGTGACAGCATAATGAGGGAGTCAGCGAAGGTTTAAATAAACTTTTATAGTGACGCCATATTTGAAAAAGATTATGACTTTTTACTTGAATATAAAAGCCTTGAAATAGGTCAAACAAAAAATACAAATATGTGTAGAACAAATGAAGAAAAAAATAGTTCAAGAATCTCATTAAGTATGGGGTAATCATCTCCATACCTGGCTGTTCTCAACAAAACGTTTTAAGAGCTATGGTTATTATCTATTATTATATCGTAAAGTTTTGCGCTATATGGGTAAAATATGTACAGAAAATGTGATCTCCTTCTGGTTTTAATACAGAATGACTATAGTTTGCATTTCATGCATCAAGGTATTACTAGTTCAACTATATCTGCCCGTCTGGTGTGGCTAAAAGGTACTCGGTGCGTTTAGTTAGCCTAGCAGCAAGCATCTCATGATAAGGCGTCTGTCTGTATTAGTGCATCTCTTCATTTGTGCCTACTCTCAGTATGTGAGTATTATACCGTAATGCTAAACCTGTTACAACAAGATTAACCCTCGTACTCTGCTACTGATCCATTTCATATTCTTAATACCTTTCTGGAAATGATGGTTCTTTGCTTCTGTACTATTACTATTACTGTTACTGTTAATAATGTGCTATAAGTATACTATTATCATACTATTACCATACTATTACTATCGCACTCAGCACCTGTCTTTTCCCCACGCTCTTTCCACTGTGATACAAATGAAATTTGCCAGAACTCCGAAAAGTTCATTTCCCAGCGCAGCCTGTACCGTTCAGCCCATATTCTTCTTTCCTGTTAGCACAAAGAAAACAAGAATCAATATCTAGCTCATATTATTTATTTGTCCTATTTGTAGCTCAGTCTCTTTGTTGTTCCTCGCTTGCACATGGAGAGTCTGTATCGAATGGCACTTCTTCTTCTCATTTCGCTTACAGCTTCTCAGAGAGATTGATAGTTTTGTTTTTGTGTGAATTTTTTAGCCGAACAAACTGACCTGTTTGGAATTTTAACATTGTTAAAGTTACGTGCTATATACTTAAATATTTGATAATTCCATTTTTGAATCAGCAATATGTTTTAAAGTTAATTGGCAACTTGAAGAGAGTTTTTCTGTGGAGCGTGAAGCATGAAGCACCATTTCATGTGTTACGTGCCAACTCATGTGTGGCTCTTAAAACTCCCTCGGCTTGATCATGTTCTCATGTAAGGGGGAGGAGGAACTACGTTGCAAGCTACATGGTATATACTGAACTGGCTCCAGGCTTCTCCGTAGCTCCAGGATTTTCCAAAGCTGACATGCCATACCATACTCCCGGATTCTTCTGGCTCATTGGATGCCACAGGACAGAGTTTGGGTGTACTGCCATTATTGAGCCTTGGCTCTGAAATTCTGTCTGTTTCTAAGTCTTTCCACCTGACATTTTGCGCGGTTCCGCAGGGGAGCGTCTGTTTTAGTAGCAGAAGCGCAGAGGGTTAAACCGCCTGCCGAGCTGCTTACCAGACCCCCAGATACCTTGAACGATACAACATCATACATGTATAAATACCACTACCAGGCTTTCAGAGTGAAGTACATTACAGTATATTCTCCGCTTGTCAATACTTAACCATATTTTCTTTTCTGATATCGCCTGGTTGGATTAACTAATTCTTATAATTATTAAAATTGCATAAAATCACCAGTTACTTATTAATCACCGCCCTAAACCAAAAATTACTAGCCGTGTGAGTTTATGGTTGGTTTACTAGTATATATGAATCAATATGAATCAACAATATCAGCGCCCTAAGAATATTAACCTATAATATCATACTAACACTACTACATTCTTTTATAGTATGACTGATAAGCTATATTTTGCGAGTATTAATTAACAAAAATGGTTTTAAGGCTTATGGCGCCTCTGTAATTTTAAATTTTGAATATTTTGAACAATGAAAATGAACTTATATTTTATTTACATTTATTTAAATGTTTATAATATTCGGCAAAAAATGCACAGCAATTGAATAATTCATTCAAAAAAAATTACAAAATAGATTATATTATATTACATTTGTATTACTATATCTCATAAAAAGGTCTCATATATTCTGTCAGAATTTCAACTTATTGCTATTAAGCCTGGTATTATATAAGGATCTCATATACATTTTAGAGATCTGCAATGTAAGGTGTAAATTACCCTAGATAAATTGTTTAGTTATTAGAATTTTTTTCAATGATTAGGTCTGTATTCTGAGTTTTGTGTTCTGTTCTAATTTACTTTTTTAAAATCATTTGTATATATTTTGACATTTTATAAATTGCTATCTTGACGTCACATGGCATGTCATCACCTTGATTTTAAATACTTTAAAACGATAGTGGTCTGATTTAATCATCTTTTGATCACTTTGCTTAAATGACACCCCGCAAAATGTGGGAACAAAAAAAAAAAAGAGGTTGACTTGCATATATTAAATTTTTAGCGATGATAGTTACTAATTGGGCTGAGAATTTAGCATATCAATCCGATATATGTAATCATAGTTCCAAAAAGAAAGGTAAACTACCCACGTATTGAATCATTTACATATGATTTAAATAAAGTATAAAGTGAAAAATAAAAGAAAAATATCATTAATCGTTTACATAGATTGCTTGCTTGTGATAAATTTAAATTTAACATGGGTTTTCCCACATTACGGATAAGATATTACACCATGAACGTTTTTTGTTTTTTTTTCCTTTCTCGTGATATAGTTTGCGCACTTAGCAGCAGTGAAAACAAATAGGTGGAAAATAATCTTCCAAAGTAAAAATATAGTAACAAATTATTATGATATAGCCTTCTTATCGAAACCATAATCATTTGGTAAAAGTATATTTATTGACAAAAAAAAAGAGGAAAGGTAAATTTTATATAATTTATATGCAGATAAACCCAGTGGGGTTATTAATTAGTAAAGATGCAGATATTCAGACTATGTTTTTGTGGTATAGTGTTTAGCTAAATGGCAAGTTTTAAACTTCCACTCCGAGGGAACGTGATTCTTTTTGTGTGTGTTTGTTACTTTTCTCATGTAGCAAAGACTTCAGACTTGATTGATCCTTGATGGGTAGTTTCCTGGTTTGGGGGGAATTATGAGTAGGCCAAAGGATGAACAAATAATATACCAACGACGTGATGCTAACCCGTTAAGTGAATCCCGAGACAGCGCTTCTCCAACATTTCCCAAGCATCCTCTACCCACCCAGAAGCCTCCTTCCTGTTTGCTCCTGGCAAAAACACCCGCGAGGCACAATGATCCTGTGGAACGCTGTCAGGAATACCTTAATCCGTATTCTCTCCACCAGCTGCCCACAGCCACTTAAGCACAGAAGCACGTACATACACTAATAAATTCATAATTACAAACAAAGACATAAATACAAATGATTGATGGCTAACAATCTACGTTAAACAATGTTTACAATACATATATTCAACAATATACACCTCAATGTATACTTCAATATGTACATCAATCTATACATTAATATACGTTTTAGTGTATACATTAGTATATACATCAGCACGTACATACGTGCATAACTCCTTCTTGTCTAGGGGCATCTGTAAATGTACGAGCGTTAATTGTAGGGGAAAAACTAATCCCTCTGTAAAGTTGATGTAAATTTAGGACACGCCTGCTGTCCGCCCTTCTCAGCTTCTTAACGCTGTCGTGAGTGAATCCCACTTTAAACAATATCATTGAATACTAGAATTATGCATCCAGCGCCACATAGTTTTGTAATTTTCCCCATTACACATATTTTACACCGTTTGGTATACGTTTGGTCTACGTTTCCTTAAATATTGTTGCAGAAATTGCAGAAATTGCAGAATTGAAGACGTAAGAGAAAGAATATATTCATTAAATTAAGCTATAAAATAATAAAATATTCACTTAAAGTATGTAAATGTAATTTTGAGAAAATCAGACAAATGGGCGATCAATTTACCCAATATTATTATTTTCTGGGAAACCTCGTTATTTCATTTTTGGTTTAGGCCGTTGATCATTTTCTTTGTCAATAAAATGTTCCTGGCGATCATGTTTTGACCCGTTTTATAAACAGTGATTTTCATTCATTGTAACGTAAATCTCAGCTCGGTAATCATTTCTTTTATTAAGCCTTGTTAAAGGCAATAAACAACAATTGGTAAACTGAAAAGTTCTAGAATTCTATTGTCTTTTTCTTGTTCATGTATATCCTCCAATTAGATGCACACTATCCGTTCGGATAACCTTCAGCGCATTTTAATTCACCCAAAATCTTACCAGATCTAATAGGTAGATTGCATAATTTATCAATTATGAACTCACCGAGATGAACTGTTATTTTTTTTTTCTTTTTAATATTAATATTAATAATAAGTGTCATTAAATGTTTTTTTTTATTTTTTTATTTTTTTATTTCTAATTTGTTTTTCTGTTTTTTTTTCGTATTAGTACTTTCTTGTTCTTTCATAAATGGATCACATAACATGAATGAGCCAAGCCTTTCTTTTTTTTTTGTTGGTGTTGTTCCTGTTTCATATTTCGGGTTTTTGTTGATATGTATTGGTCAACCTTTCAACCTTTGGCAGTGTTTTATAAATGAATGGGTAGTGATTTACAAAAAGAAATTTAAAACAAATATTATTTATTAAATATTTTAAGGAATTTTACACTTGACAGGTGTCTTTTGTTGTATAGATCATACTTTTCAACTTCCACCTACTCATAAATCTTATTTGGATTGCGTTTACAATAGTTACTAATTATTTAATTGACAATTAAAGATAATTAGTCCGTGACCTTTATAATTAGTCTTTCTTTTGTTAATTTTAATCAATTTCAAAATTTCTCTTTTTTTTATTTTACAAGGGCTTTCTTTCCTCTCTTAGAGGTTGATAATTTATTTTCAATGCAATGCAAATTGCTGAATCTTAAAATATACAAACCATATATGTCATAAATGTCAATGTCGTCATTCCAAAAAATCTTTTAAGACATTGACAAAACTTTTTGTGGCTATTATTAATGTTTATTATTGTATGAATATAAAATTTTTATAGATACTGCCCATTTGTTATATTATGATAAGCTGAAAAATACACTTCAGGGGATATTATAAGTTTTACTTAACTGAAAAATCAAAAAAAAGAAAATTATAAATGATTTACATTGTTTTGTATGAGTCTCTCTTGTTTTAAAGGTCATTGATTTTAGGTTAATATATCAGTTCTAGAAACTGAAGATAAATGATGATGATATAACCTATATTAACAACTACCTCATTTATATGCATCTATTATAAATCTTATCTCTTGTCGTTTGTTTTGTCTTGTCTTTGACACTTTTTCTTTTGTGGGCTATTTCATTAGAACAATATATTTACCTGTTTTTATGTTGAAGCACCAGCCAGTAATTATGATTCTGATCACATGAAAATTTTAATTTAAAAACAGTCTCAGTTATGATTTAACACGATATTAAGTATTATATGGTCTGTGAGTTTTATTAGCGAAGCTTATAAAAGATATAAGTAAAGTAGCACTTAGTTAGTGAATTAATGAACTTAAAATTATGTTAAAATCAACAGCCAACATCAGTTATTTATCGCTTTCGGAATACGAAAACTTAATTTTAGCCGTTTGCTCATCTTCGATTAATATCAGTGAATCCATTACATGTTTAATGCAAGTATCTATGGTTCCCTGATGAAGTGTGTCTTTTAAGAAGAGAGATTTAATATTTTATACCTTGTGTTCTTAGGATGATGAGGAGAAATTAATTTATATGTCAAAGCAAAAAAAGAACATATTAATTATAACTTAGAGGAACAGGTTGCTATAATTTTGTTGTGCGTTTTTTTAAAAAATTACGCTTTTAAAAATTGGAATAACTCTAATATATAGCACACTGAATTCCGTAAATGAAAAAAGTAAAATAGTATAGTTAAAACCCAATAAATGATTCAAATCCGTAGTTATGACATATATGTAACAATTATCTCTGCTGTGCTCCAGAGCTGTGAGCCTGGTCTTATTGTGCGCTGCAGTTTTGAGCTGAGCTGTGCTCTGCTGTGCTTCTCCAAGCGTATGTGGTTTAAACAAGCAAAGCAGAACATCAGGGGAAGTTTTGTTTGCTTCAGAGAGTCGTTGTGATTTTTAATATCCAGCGGCTCTCTGTTGGCCCGTCCAAGCCCACTTCTGCCCGTCACCCACTGTACCTTTTTTAGGCGCTGGTTAGTTTACAGAGATTTCCCCACAAGAGGCGTGTAGAGGAAGCCAAAGAGGAAGAATAAAAAATAAAACAAAAGGCCAGGCAACGATGACTCCATGCCTCTTGGGATCTCTTGGGCATGAGATTAAGTTTCAAAATTGCTTTATTTCACCAGTGCACTGTCTTTTGTCACTTTAATAATACAAGCTTGTATATTTCAGGGCAATCGGAAAAAAAATAAGAATATTCCTTGTTGCTGTGTTGTTCTTTAATAAACCCTTATTCGAATTAGGGTCTGTTTCATCAGTACAAACTGAAAATATATATCAATGGTGATTTGCCATTTAGTGTACTTTCGTCACATTTCACCGATATCAAATAGCTTTGAATCTTGTACAACTCAACCTCTCCAATATCAAAATATGCCACGCCTGATCACTATATGACATGGTGATGGTCTAAATACTGAGCCCCGACTGTAATAACGTGGAGTAATTCTTTTGCAACTTCGTATACTCTATTCCTCGAAGATCAACTCTTGATTTGGGTTTTTAACTTTAAAATAACGAGGTTTCGAAGAAATTTCACTGGTAATATCAGATTAATAAGGTTAGTGACGGCAAATCAAGTGAATCTTTCTTATGCTTTTAATCGAGCTAGATTATGGAATAGAGATTATATGTGCTATTACTTCTTGGTCTTTCTATTACATGCGTCGTCAGGCCACTCCACTTGTATCTGTTTTTTTGCTTTTATGAGGGGAGCTTAAAATCCCATGCCGTGCGCCAAACAAAAGCATTCTTCTAACCCGCCCCACTGCAACCCGTCTATCCAACAGTCCAAGAGAAGCTCTGGCTTTTGTGGATTCTACTCCGAGAATGGGGAATTTTCTCAAATACAACTTCTAAAACTCATCTGTACTGTTCATGTAGAATGGGATGAGTGTAGCGAACAGCCACGTAGACTAGAGTGCTGAAAAGTTCAAAATAATCAACAGCAATTGTTTTCAATTACCTAGTCATGGCTTCAAATATTAGTCTATGGCAGGTAAACTGTTATCAAACATTACACTATTTAAATTGATCTCATTGAAGGCAGAGATGAAAATTCTACCATGTTTAAACCATGCGGAACAAGCAAAGCAATTTGATAGTAGCTCTTGTTTCTGCTTTCTGATATCTGCGTTCTGCTATTGTCTATGTACTTTAGAGAGAATTCAGACAAGTTCAAATATATATGGCTTAGATAATAATAGTAATATGAAATAAAAGCCACTTCTTTTTGATTGAGACATTTAGGAAATGTCTGTATTCTAAATCTTGGTATCCTTTATAACAGCAAAACAAATTTCACATAAAAGGGGACATACTACATTCGGTTACTTCACACTCAGAATACAGTTGACTCTCAAAAGATCAGTAGAGATGTTAATATCTATGAAGTCAATAAAGTACTAACTGACTTCATTGAATTTAAAAAAATTTCCTACTTTTATTTTATTTAACTATCTTTTGTTGGTATTCTATAAAATAGAACTCGGAATACATTTTAATAGTAATATTTCATTTAAAAACATACGTGGTCGGATATTCACTCCACTGATGGCTGTATGCCATGATTCTGTATTGTTCCTTATTTAGTCTCCCCTAATTTCCAAATCAGTAACTCTGTCTTATGATGCTAAATATCGATCAATGAATAAAACCTAGAGAGAAAAATCAACAACCATGATTTTCTATTGTTCTTCAAGCAAATATTGATGGTGATTTACTTGACTTGGGTACATAAATCTATTTATACAGTATATAAGCATGGAAATTAAATACATAGCTTCATTAACAACTGGATTCACCAAGTACACAATACCTCTCTCTAATTTGCTTGTAGTCGTTGATCTAAAGGAATGTGTTTTATTGATAAAGATTTGTACAGATTTTCAGCTTAGTTACAGAATTGAGTTACAGCGTGTGATTGGAATAAAACAGTACAATTGAAATCTATACAACAAAAAGGAAAAACCAAGCAATTATCAAATTTATTGATACCATTCAAAGCTTTGAGGCAGATCTATTATTTTTTTGTTTGATATGGTTTGCTTTTGAGAAATTTCCTTTTTTTCACCTTTACCTCCTTATCTATTGAATTGTTATCACATCGCTATCACATAAAGCCTATTTCGAAGCCAAGTGGTATATAAGCTAAAATACACAGTGGCGGAGTATTATGCAAGCAGATATATTTTGAATGGCATAAATCTCATCTCCAAAGCCTTTTTATTGAATGGTGAAAAAGATATAATCAGAGATCAATACGTTTAGTGACCCCTTTAAAACCCAGAAATCAACTATTCCGATGAGAGTTTCGAGCGAGAATTATTATAGTGTTTAAAAGTAGCAAATTACGGGAGACAAAAAGCCTTCGTATGCATGTATACAGCTAAATCGTTCAAAAAATTGTATCTATTTTAACTCTATTTAAGATTATATAAAAAGGTAATTACTCTTTGAGGCTTAACCCCATTCAAAGACACTAATACAGTAAAACAAAGTGTACGGGCTGTCGAAACTTATTTCCCGAACCCTCCGCCCAGTGCCCGTGATTCAACACCACGCATTCTTTAAGTAGCTAGATTACTACGAATCCAGTTCTTTGATTTTCTGACTAATTGTTTTTCTTTGTTACTGCGATATGATTTAAAGTAAAATCCAAACAAATTTATGGCGTAATCGGTGCCATTCTAAGCTAAAAGATTCTTTCCGCTAGTTTTTGAAAATTAAAGTATATATCAATCAATTTATTCATTTTTTTTTACATTTTCTTAAATTTATTTTGTGTTAAACATGTCTGCTGCAATATCCACCACAGTACTTAAAAAGATTTTGTATTTATAAACAGAAAGTCTAATTTTTAAGAGACTCTAATTTATGTTGTCATTTTCATTCTTAAATAGCATATTTACCTTCAAGTCTCAAAAGTTCTGTTTTCTCTATTTGATATTTTAAATTGTATGCACTGATTAAGGAAAGGCTTTAATTTTTGTATTTATTTCAGTTTTAAGACTGTGAATTATTTGAAAATTATAATACCGACAAATTGATTTTATGTGGCCCCTCTGCCTTCATGATCTTACTTTGATATGATCTTACCCCAGTATTAAGTGGTAGAATCAGCTTTTTTTTATAGATCTGTAGATTTTTATGTTCTAATAATATATTGTTGGAAAACATATTTATACGATCGTCTTGGTGACAAACAGTAACAAAATAAAGGCGTATATATATTTCAAAGCCTTGTGATTATCATATAACAAAAATGTATTTAGATATATGGCGTTAATTATACATTTACTGTGGACAAGCTGGTCTTGTTCTACTTTGATTTCAGCTAATCACTTTTCAGAGATATATTAGAGACAATCTTTTTTTTTGTTTTATAGAGTTTCATTCTGTTTATTTTTGGTTTCACACAATCTACATTTTATTATATTTTATTTTTTAGTTGATATTTGGTAATTGAAAACTCTTGTAGTTTAAAACTCTTGGTATTTTTTTTCTAGACTGCTTTTTAATTCCTGTAATCAGAAGATATATGTATTTTTAAACACCTTTTATTTCTGTCTGTACCAGAAAGCTACAGACCGGCTTGAGGATCGTGCAATATTTGGCATATACATATTTCGGCTGATTTATATTCCTGCTTGCTGTTCTTAAATAGCCGCTAAGTATGGTATAATGAAAGGGTATATTAAAAAACAGGAATTGTCCCTGTGGATGACATAAGGGCTTTTCAATTATTTCCTTAATTAACTTTAATAAACCTACACTTTGAAGCAATGTGAGTAAAATTAATCGCATAATAAATGGTACAAACTTATTTCATTTTTGCCTTCTTTTACTCATTTGGCACTCCTGTATATATGTATGGTATGTGACATGACACTCTAAATCTTTTTTAATTATTTATTTATTTATTTATTTGGTGAGGTTACAGAATTAGAAATACAGTAATTAATTGATTAACAGATTTTACAGGATGCGCGGATTCTGTCTTATTCTGGCTATGAAAATTCAGAAACATCAATATTTATTTGGGTTGTTGTACATTTAAATTAATAGAATAAGGTCCCTGGTGTATATCACATGTTAGAGCTGAATAATATAAATATGTAAACTGTCTTAAAAATTTGGAATCTTTTTTTTCTTCTATACATTGATTTTTATTTTTTTATTTTTTTTAATTTTTTGAAACAATTTGAAAAACAAAACTGATTTCTATGTTTAACACTTTGTGCATAAGTACAGTTGTTAATTTAAGGTTAGTTGTGAATTAACAGATTTTTTTTTTTGTCATTTATAACAAAAAATGATTTGGAATGCTGTTCCTTTAAATATCTTGCCTTGTAAGACAGAATTTTGAAAATTACCGAATCTCCTGTTATATAAGAGTTAGAATAAATTTCAGGTTACATATTTGTTCTGTGAAACCAAAGCAACTGAATTAAACGGTAACAATTGTTAACCGATTTTGATATTGGCTATGTTAAACATAACAAATTATGTAATACTTGTAGTACCAATAGCAGAAGTGCCTAACTTCAAAGCTTCTCGTAGAGAGAGAAAGTTTGAATTTAAGATGTGATAATGGCAGATTTCAAGAAGATTTAAAATAATTATCCCAATGTTTTTTTTTTAATGAATGGTTGGTTGGTAAATTTGCAAACATATTAAATAAGATAAAAAGTTAAAGGCAAGTGATTGAACAATATTGGCCAATTCCCAAATTTTTGATCCAAAGTTGATGTTTGTTCTCAATATAAGATAAGCGTACTCTTTCTTTGATATGATATATTCAATTAGCACATTACATCTTAAAACTCAATGGTAAAAAAAGCAATACTGTTGAGTTTGTGTTTGAAAATTAATAAAATGAAGTAATAGCGAAATGAGGAATTAAATTAGTCTCTTTCTTTTTCTTTTTTTAAATTATATATACTCATTTTTGTGGTTACAGTAAGATAAAATATCTTCTCTAAATCTTTATATCTCAAATGTGAACATGAATGATACTCATAGTTTTGTGACTTTTGGAAACCAATTGCAGACATTAAAAGATGATCAGTTAAAAGAAGTCAAACAAATACAACTTAGAAAATATATTTTTAGGGGTCTTAGTATCATGACAGGAAACCCAGTAAATAAGATGAGGAATTAACTATTTTGTGTCTAATTCATTATTATATTTGTATTCTACAAATAAATAAACAATTCTTTTTACAAAAACCCGCAATGAATAATTTATAATTTAAATTTAAATTTTATTTGATTATAGTATATCATGATATAAGAAAGATTAAATGAAACGCCATTTCAATAGAAAAGATTCCGAGTAGCCAATAAAATGTAAAATGAGAATAAGAAATAAATAACTAAGTAATATGAAATAAGTAAGAAGAGATAAATAAGAAATAATAAGTTGAAAAAAAATAAGAAAATAATAAGAAAATATTTAAATAAGTGATAAATGAATAAATAGGTGAATAAATATATAACGTAACACAATACAATACAAAACAACAACATGAATAAAAGTAAAAAATAACCTATAATAAGTGAATGATAAATTTATAAACCGTAATTTTCAGAAATAGAATAAAAAAATAAAAAAATGAAAAAGAGTAAATTAAGTAATTAATAATAACAAAACAGTGGAATATTTGAATAAAAAAAAAGATTTTGAAAAACACAAAGATTAGCAGAGTAATAAACCGTATAATGTAAATGAAATAAAATGAGCCAAATGAATTAAAAATTGAAAGAAAAAAAGAAAAAAAACACATAAAAACAAAAACAAAAGAAATTAACTCCATACAGATTTATCATTACCCCAAATATTTTTATTTAAAAATCCGATATTTAAATCATTATTAGTATTAGTATTATTAAGATTTAAAGTATCAAATGATAAGAAATTAGAATTTGTAGTATCAGAAATAGAATTGAAATTAGAGTTTATGGTAGTATTATTTTGAGTATCGGAATTAACATTGGTAATAGAATTAGAATTAAAATTAGAATTAAAGGTAGATAATTGATTAAAAGATCCGTTGACATTATTTTGATTGATTTGTGGTTGGGTACCATTGTTTAAGAAATCATTAAGACTAGATGAAAGGTTTGGCAATTTATTAAATGGGTCAAGCATTGGTGAAGTGGAAATATTTGAAAAATTAGTATTAGTATTATTTGACAAATTTGAGTTATTTGAAAAATTAGAATTATGAGAAGATAAAGAAGAAATTGAACCGTTCATATTGTTATTTGTATTAGTATTTGTATTAGTATTAGTATTAGTATTTGTATTAGTATTAGTATTTGTATTAGTATTGGTATTAGTATTATTAGTGGTGGTGTTGATAGTAGTATTGATATTGTTAACTGGTGATGGTGAAATTGAGTTTAATATTGGTGAAGGCAAATTTGAGTTATGATCGATCAAGTTATTTTGATAAGGAGCTTGAATCGAATTATTTGATTGAACATTCATTAAACTTGGTCTTTGTTGGAAAATATTAGTTTGGACTGGTAATGATTGCACTTGTAAATTAGGCTGAACTGACCATTGTTGCTGCGGTTGCTGCGGTTGCTGTGGTTGAAGTTGTTGTTGTTGTTGTTGTTGTTGTTGTTGTTGTTGTTGTTGTTGTTGTTGTTGTTGTTGTTGTTGTTGTTGTTGTTGTTGTTGTTGTTGTTGTTTGTTAACAGAAGCTAATACAGATGCAACAGCAAGAGATATTTGGTCATTAGTTACAAAAGAAGTTTGTTGTTGTTGGCCTTGCAATGAAACAGGTGAGTTAACTCTACTTTGATGATCGTTATATGATGGTGGGTTAAGTAGTGGGTAAGGTAAATTTTGTTGTGGTAGGTATTGTTCATATTTATCAAATTGTTGTGGTTGGTTTGGTTGTTGGTTTAAGTTTAAGTTTTGGTTTTGCTGTTGCTGTTGTTGTTGTTGTTGTTGATGATGATGGTGCTGTTGTTGCTGTTGTTGTTGGTGATTATTGTGTTGACGTTGGCGTTGATTAAATTTATTACCGTTATTTTTCTGTTGATTAAAATTATTAGATTTAAAATTTTGGTTATTGAAATTTCTATTAAATTTTTGTTGATTTGAGTATTGGTTGTTATTGTTTGCAATATTATTATTATAGTTATTATTATAATGATTGTTATTGTTATTATAGTTGTTACCACTGTTGTGGTTATGGTTATAGTGGTTATTGTTGTTACTGTTATAGTTGTTACCACTGTTGTTGTAGTGGTTATTACTATTGTTATGATAACGATTATTTGAGTTGTTAAACTTATTGAAAGATCTGTATCTTGAGATAGCTAAGTCTATATCATCGATCTGAGAGCTAAATGGAATATCTAAATCAATATCGGACATGATCAATAAGTTTTCTTTAGTGATAGTAGTGATGTAACATAAGATGCAAAAAAACCGGGTGGGGGTGATGAAAGGTGAAAATTAATGAAATAAATCTAATTAAAAACACGAGAAATAAGAAAAGCAGAGCAAAGAAAAGCAAAGAAAAGCAAAGAATAAAACGGTAAATAAGTTATGATAGTGACAAGGAACCAAGTTATAATCACTTATATTATAGATAGTGTACAGGAAAGTTAAATATCGAAATGATTCTTAAAAGCCAACACGATCAGATTCAGAGAAAGAGAAGGTATCGATTGCACCCTGACCGAACATAATTTTTCTGCCTTTTAACGTTTCACGATTTTGTCACTTTTACATTTTCTCGTTTTCCGTTTTTGTCTTCCTTTGTCTCTCTTTGTCTTTTTCTTCTGCCGGCCTGCTGTTGTGTGGGCGGAGGCTGGCAGGCGGGCGTGTCTGATCGAGATCTGCGGCCTGGAGATCTGTGGTCCCCGGCTGCTTTCCCGGCTGACAAGTGTGCTGGCCCGTGCGTCTAAATTGGCCAATCAGAGCGCAGGATCTGCCTGAGCTGGCCTGGAACGGACACGGCCTAAAGCTCCTAGCTGGGCTGCAGTATTCCACCCACAGCCAGCAGGGTCTTTCCGCCTACATCAGAATATTCGCCGCCTTGCTTACCGCGGGCTACGGCGTATTTACAAAAAGAGCGGCGGTGCTATAATAATACTAAAACTATATGTACATCAAAAGTTACAACTATAAATTAACTATAAATTAACTATAAACTATAAATAATAAATAATAAGTAATGAAACTCCGTCTTTGGTTTAAATCGATACTTTTCTCTCTCCATTGACAATTTGAATGATATCTCTCTGTGATATGATACCTTTCAAGTAATTACCCTCACAGTTAAAACAGACAAAGATGATCTGGATCTTTAACTTATCGAATATCTCGTAGATCGTCAATATGGATAACTTACTATGACACACTTGCTGATCTTTGTATAAAAGCGAACTGAAAGAGTGGTAGCCATCTATACTCTCTGTACTTGTAAAAGTAGCCCGTGTATCCATTGGCACAATTCCCTCTGTCTTGATTGTCTTCAGGCGATTGTTTAACTCAAAGTAACTCACGTATCCTAGTAATTTGGGCTCTCGTTTCGATTCGAGAACAGGGTAGCAGTAATGTGCAGTAGCATCGCCATCATGATCATCCTGAATATTGTTATTATTATTGATGGCATTATTATTATTGTCATTATTTTCATTATTAGCATTAATCAATTTACTGATATCAGCAAGTGTAAGTTTATCCTCTTCGTAAATAACAACAAGATCATCGAGTTTCGTAATTATTTTATCACAACTGATCTTACTCAGTTCAGGATTTGTCATTTTTTCAACAACGCCATTGATCAAATATGGTCTATTAAAGATACTAGTAAGCCATAACTCGTATATAGACTTGTCTAAAAGAAAATTACTAAAAGATCTAGACACAAGCACTCCAATCATGATAGGTAGCACATATGTCAATGCACCAGTCATTTCAAAAACTAAAACAACAACAGCAATACTCATATTGGTAATAGATGCTAAGAAAGATGCACTACCGACAACAGCATACGAAGCAGGTGATATCTTAATACATTGTAAAGAGCTAGCAGCTATTTTCATACCTTCGTTTTTAACAAAACATTTACCTAATGTATCAACACCAATGGCTTTAATCTGAATATATTGCGCTATTTCTCCAAAAATTCTACCAACTAATCCACCAATGACTAAAGATGGAAATAATACACCACCGGGGATATTACAACCATATGAATAAGCTGATAACAAGAATGATTCAACTGATATGAAAAATAATATACTCACTAATTTAATTGGAAATTTAGTCATATCTTCTTCGTTATTCAATTGTGAATATTTACATAAACTATGCTTAATCTCTTCATTGAAAATTGAAATCAAAGGATTCTTAGATGTTTCAGTTGAATTACCACTAGATGACGATGATGATGATGAGTTTTTATTCAAAAATTGACAATCTGTATATAAAATTGTTAATATTTCATTTAATGGTAATGAACTCATTGTAAATAAATATGTTAATATTATTGTAACAACGGTTAATGAAAATAATTCAACTAATTTTAAATTTTTTGCATTAATTGAACTATTGTTATTGTTATTATTATTAAATGAATTACGAACTTTACAACAATAAATATTTAACCTTTTGAAAAGTGTACCTAAACTACCATTGATTAAAGCAACTAAAATAAAAGGTAATAATTCAATGAAAACCCAATTTTCTTCAATTCCAATGAAAAAAGGTTGATTGACTAAAAATTGCTTGAATGGGTGGAAAGTTTGCACTACAGTGATACTTATCATTGAACAAACAAATGAATTCCACATCATCTTATCAATTGGGAAAAAACTTTGAATTTGCTCTAATTCAAATAAAACACCTCCAATTGGTGCATTGAATGCAATACCAATACCAACAGATACAAATGAAGATAATAATTCTCTTTTAATGGCTTCATTACCATTGATATAAGGAATCCAATTCATAACAAAATCACAAACACCACCTGAAATATGAACTAATGGTCCATCTGTACCTAACCATAATCCACTGGAAATTATTGTCACTAATCCAATAATTTTTGAAAAAATTAAATTAACATTGAAAAAATCTTTAATAACAAATCCGGATAAAATTAATTTCATATCTGAAATATCTTGATGATTAGAATAGGGATTTCTCTTTGAATAAAATAAAAATCCAATTGTTACAAATATTAATGAAATTATTAAGACTATTATGAATACATTAATCTTATGGAAAAAGGATAATGGATTTAAAAATGAAAAAATCTTAACTGACCAATTTTCCCAATTTTTACATTGAATTTTACAATGTAAAAAATTATCCCTACAATATCCATATTTAAAATCATGTAACCAAATTGAAAAAAAATCAATAAATATTGAAAAAAAACCCATTATTAAACTTGATATTATTAATATTGCCCATTTTGAATTTGTATGTATAAATTGTCTAAATTTACTTGTTGAATCCTTTCTTAATTGACTAAATTTGCTAAATATTGCATACTCATATTCCCAATCAATAATTGCAAAATTACCATATTTTCTTCTACTCTGGCTTAAATCACTTGATGTTTCAAATTGATAGTCAATTGTATCATTATTAGATTCTTCTGGGTGATAATTATATTGTGGGTTGGCATTAACTCTATCCCTTTGATAGGTCAATATCGGCACATTTCGTAGCTCTGGGAATCGCCTTAAATCCTCTCCGTAGAAAAATTCATCACTCATACTAGAACATTGATCAATCGCTGGCTAAAATTATATTCCTTATACACAATATGATTGGAGTATAATCTATATTTCATTCTTACATATATATACATATATATATATAAATGATGTACTCCTCCTTCTTTGACTCCTTCTGCGCAGCCGTGTATTTCCTTCTGTCTGGACAGCGAAACCCTTCCGGCTCTCTGCCTAAATTCCGATCAGTGCTGTTCCGGGTAATAAACAAGCGCCGCGGCTCGTGATGCTTTAAAACAGTCTAAGTACTATTATTACAACTACATCACCTTATCACTAATATTAATTCTAAATCTAAAAATTACAATAATTATATATATAAAAAATAACAATATGGAAACAAAATAAATGAAAAATCATAAATAAAAAAATTTCTTTTAGTAAATAAATATAATTAAGTAGAACAAACAAACATGTTATTAATTCATCATAATGGAGTACCATTCTCTTTGATATACTTGTTAATTGGATCCTTTGATGTTGAATAAGTAGTCATGTTATTTATTATATCATTGGAGAAAATGTCTCTTAACCTTTTCTCATTCTTATACCAAGTCTTTATTAAGTAACACATCTCATCGGTTAACACTTTACTGTACCCTTCGTACTTCTCAAATGTTGTACATTCAATCTTATCCTTTAAAGTATAGTATAATTTACTATACGATATTCCGCTCTTAATGAAAGTATCAATAATTAATCCAACAGATTCAGGCTTGGCACCAGGACCGTTGTATTCTTCATCATACATATATTTAGCTAATAAATCAAACAATTCAGAAATTGGGAATAAAGTTTCAGTATCGTTCAATCTCGATCCTAAAATGACAAATTTGTTTGTTAAAGTACTGTAAAAAGGTTCATTTGTAACTGAATCTTTATTTATAACTTCTTGATTTTTAATACATTCATAAAACCATTTGTTGAAAACTGCTTCCCATTCAGATAAAATATCTTCTGAATTTCTATAATCTGAAACTTTGAAAGTAATTAATGATAATTCGTAATAACCTAATGGTTCGATGTAATCATTGTACAAATCACTAATTGTTAAAACTTCGCCATTTAATTCATCAATGGCTTTCTGTTTGGCAATATCGCTGATTCTTTCATCACTCAAGATTAATAATAATAATTCGTCTTGGACATTGGCAACCATCATTAAATCATAGACTTGTTGTTGCAACAAAATCATGTCTTGTTGTAATCCAGGAGGACATGAACAATTACAGAATCCGTTGGCCCTAGATAAGAATTGAATTCTATTGACTAAATCAACTTCAAAATCACTAATTGATAATTCGTACAGAATTTGAGCAGCTGCAAAATAATTTTGTCTTCTGGATTGATAAATCCATAATAATTTTGCCATTTCTAAATCTTTTGTTGAATATGATTCTAAAAATTCTAAAATATAAGGCGTATCAATATCCAATAATTTTTCACCAATACCTTGTGAAATAAACCAAAGATAAAATTCATAGTGGAATAATTTATCAGAAAATTTAAAACAAATGTTGTAACAAGTATCTCTTAACTGTGAATAGAATGTAATTAAATTACCTTCGGCATCAACAAATGCATTATTTGCATCGTTTGGATTGTTACCGGTACCTTTACCATTAACAGAAGCACTAGTACTACTTAAAAATTGAGATGTTATACCTTTGTATGTATTATTGGAAGTCGTATCTCTTTTTGAAATTTGTTCTATACTTTCAATAGCCTTGGAATCGATAGCAATTAATATTTCAAAAATTAAATTGTAAATTTCAATTCTCTTGTTATAAGCATTTTTCTTTAAATCATCTGATAATAAAGTAGAAGAAGATGCAGTTGTTGCTGAAGATACACCACCATCAGTAGAATATTGTAATGCTAACTTACTTGAATCTGAGTTAGTAGCTAAATTTAATAAAAATTCGACAGCTCCATCATAATAGTCTAATTGTAACATGATTGTAATAGCTTCAGTTATGGTTTCAGAATTTAATGAGTTTTTAGTTTGTTCTAATAATTTAACAGAAGATTGTAAGTATTTCAATTTCATTTCATTATCTCCAGAATAATCCTTTGCCTTTTTCAAACTTTCAATGGCTTTAAAGATTAAAACATCTCCAGTTGAACAGAATGATCCACATCTTTCTTGTAAAGTCTTAGCAACAAATTCAACAGAATAACCACGAACGATACTTCTATTTATAATTGAAGATAAAACTTCTTTAATTAATTTTGTAATATATGGATCTGTGGATGTGAAAAATTCACTAAACGTGATACAACTTAAATCAACTTGAGCTTGTAATGAAAGGTAACTCATAATTTCAATGAAATTGGATTGAACACTCTTATTTGAAGATAAATTTGATGAATCATCGTCTAATAAGATCAATAAAAATGATAAACCTTCCTTTAAACTAGATAATAATTTAAGAATTGCATTAAAACCGATATGATCAGCTTGTAAACAAATTTCTTTTTCTTTTTCTTTATTTAATTCATAAACTGAGTTTGGAGGTGATAAACCAGGGATATTTTTCTTATTTTCTTCAAAAAAGTTAATGATGATTAATAAAGAACACAAAAAGTATTCAATCTCTGATTTTTTAATAGTTAAATTAACTATTATAGATTTTAAATCTTTTAATTCTTTAACTGAATTAATGTCAATAAATCCATCATTACCATATTTGATTTTTGGATTCAATTTGAAAACTTCTTTATTCCAAAATTCCCTTACTAATCTAGATAGTAAAATCAAGACACCATAAAATCTATCACTTAATTCAACATTGTCAATAACTGGAGTCAATAATTTATCAAGTTTTGAATTTTCACCACCAGATATATACAATTTTGTAGCAATATTTTTTGATAATTCAGATTTACCAAATTTACAAGCTAAATATAAGGCCGTTGAACATGCTTCTTCACTACCATATTTGAGTGAAAAATCTTTGAATGTCTTGTCAGTTAAACTATCTTCTAATATAAGATCTGGAGTTCTGTATCTATAGATATGTAAACCTGTTGCTGTCAAGACACCAATTTCTAATGGTGTCTTGACGTATTGTGAAGCAAAATCATTGTTATAACCTCTTGGTTTCTCTGTGGCGTTAATTGATGAGGATAATTGGAAGATGTCGCGAATTTGTGTAACATCTGTATTTAAAAATTCAAAATCTTCAATATATTCAAAAGATTTCTTTAAGATACCATATGAAGGAGTTGATACAAATAATTTATCATCAGATACACCGAAATACATTCCCGGTGATACAATTTTTGATAATTTAGTATTTAATAATAATGAGGATGTTTCTTGGGCTTGTTTTAATTGTTGTGGAGTAATAAAATCATAAGGTAATGAAGAAGATATTGGTCTATTCATTGATTGATTCATACCATTTTGGCCCATTCTATTTGATTGACTGAAGTTCAAGTTGTTGGTATTATTAAAAGTTTTCTTATCTTCAGATGAATTTGAAAATGATAAGATTGTATTACCATTTGAAGTTTGAGCATGATTCATAAATTCATTCTGTTGTAATTGTTCATGTTGTTTCTTTAAATTTTCCACAGTTTCAAAAAATTTGGAATCTGGTGGTGGGAATTTTATATAAACTGTAGTTAAAGTAACTCTGTCACCCCATGTTGTACTACCATTAATATAAAGTCTACTACCGTTATTCATACCTGCTATTAAATATAAATTGTCACTTTCTTGTTTAGAGACTATATTAATACTTATTATTTTGAATTTTGATCTGTTAAGCAATGGAGATTGTAAGTTTGTTGTTGATGTTGATAATTCTTTTAAGATATCTAATGGAGCCTTGAATACACGATTACCTAATTCAGTCTTACCGTTAACTATTTTTAATCTATAAGCTCTAATTATAGATTTAGAAGATAAAGTATACAAGATATTTCTGGAATCATCAACTTCTAATTGAATTATAGTTTCTGTTTTATTATCTTTATTATTTAATGATGCAGAATTGATAGTTGGTTCAGTTAAAGTACTTACACCTGGTATTTTTGTTAATAATTTATAAGCAAAAGACATATCACCTATACTTGATTTAGTTAAACATTCTTTACCACATTTTGTTTGAAACCATTCTTCGGTATTTGAGTAATTTAATTTCCAAATATTTTCACCATCACCAATACCCGTGAAAAAAATTTCATTTGTTTTCTTTAATACTGTGAATTTATTTGCCATTAAACCAATTGTTGAAACTGACATACCTGTATTTGAAATATCTAATTTTTTTGGAGTATATTCAATTGCTAAGATATGAATATCCATTGAGGTAGAAACTAACAGGACGTAATTAACACTATCTACAAATACATTTTTTTTAGCTTTAACTAGTTTAACCGTTAATATAGGATGTGTAAATTCATCAATTGTAAAATAATCTTGTTCACCTATAACAGATTCATAATTCCAAATAATTAATTTATTATCAATTGAAATCCAAGCTTTTTTAATTTCTGTGAATAAACCCATATTTTTAATATTATTTGAATTTGAATATTGTTCTAATATTTCATCAGGTATATTGTAAATATTTGTCTTTTCGAATCTTGTAAAAGGTCCTAATGATTCACCATTTTTATAATTATAACTATCGATTGCATAAGCAGTAAGTACTTGATTCAAAGGTAAAGTATTATTATCTTTTTCAATTGCATTTGAAATACATTGATTTGCTAAGAGTAAAGGTGATGTTGTGGATAATGATGGCATATCAATTTTTCTTGATGATTTACTAATTGAATCGTCATTTTTAATGAACCCATTTGAACCAGACATTTGGAAACCATAGGAAGAGTTCAAACCATTAGATGAAGGTCTAAACGATGATCCAGTTTGTAAAGCATTTGATCTTCTCAAAGATTTTTGTTTCTGTAACTCGGATCTCTGGATAGCCTCATTTTTAAGATCATTAGGCTTTGATACTCCTAAGACGTGACTAAATTGAGTGGACATCTTGATCAAACGTGGAAGGAATCAAATTCTAAAGTATAGATCAAATACGATAAAATATAACACAATTACCATTTAAATTGATTTATTTATAAACAAGTTGAATATATGAATGAAGTTGTACTGTTAGTTAAGACAGAATCAGTAGTATTACAAAGGCGATGAGTTGAAACTGCTCTGATTTCACCGTACATCATACATGGATCTTGGTGTTTATTTTCCTTGTATTCGCTCTACCTATTTATTTTTTTCCTCTTGTTATATTTTCATACTTCCTATATTGTATATGTTCTTTTTTTACCTTTTGTCTCAGCTTTGAGAAAGGCATTATTAAACCCGTGCACTGTCAAAATTAACTTAATGTCCGGGTAATTTAGAAAATGGTATTTATTTGCTTTCATATTATAAAGATTACGTAACTGTTTTGGTAATTACCTTATTTGGCATCGGCTATTTATCTCTCTTAGTTTGTTTATATGGCTATAGAAACTTTGATTTTGATCTCTTGGCTTTCTATGATTCTACAATTACTTGAAAACATTTATTTAAAAAAAAAGATAAAATTCTATATTTGTATAATATTACACGATGCTATAAATTAAAAAGAAGAAATAAAAGAAGGGATGAGGATGTAAAAAAAATTTATGTACATATATGATATATATAAGGAGAGAAGTATTAGGATATGATGAGGTATAATGATGAATTTAGGCGAGTAAAGGTTGGTATTTGTTATAGACTAATTCAATTGATTTTAAGATTTCATTTTTTCTTTCATCCTCAATCCAAGAACCATTAACTGAATTTTCAGCGATTAATCTCCAAGAATTAATATCCAAACCAAATTTCTTTTGAATAACAATATAGTTATCTAAGATATAACCACCAAAATAAGCTGGATCGTCAGAGTTAATTGAGAATGGAACACCATACTCTAATAATACTTTAATTGGTAATTCAGCAATATCTTTAACTGCTTGTAATTTTAAGTTTGATAATGGACAAACTGATAATAAAGTTTTGTTATCGGCTAAATGTTGTAAAACTTTTGGATCTTTTCTAGAGTTAATACCGTGATCAATTCTTGTAACTTTTAAAGAATTGATTGAGTTTGTAATTCTTTCTGGACCACCTTCTTCACCAGCGTGTGCAGTTAAACCAACAGATGGGAAATTAGTTCTAACGTGTTCATAACATTCAGTGAATAATTCAGGTGGGAATGGAACTTCAGAAGAATCTAAACCTAAACCGTGAATCCAACCGCTTTCAAAATGAGGTTTAGCAGTATGAATAGTATCTAAACAATCTTTTGGTGGTAAATGTCTTAATAAACACATAATTAATTTAGTTGAGATACCTAATTCTGCTTCTGCTTTATCAGAAGCTCTTTTCAAACCGTTAATGACGACATCGAATGGGATACCACGTTCAACGTGACCTTGCGGATCGAAAAAAGTTTCAGTATGATGTAAACCATCTTTATGAGCTTTTTGAAAATAAGCCCAAGCTAATTCAAAGAAATCATCTTCAGTTAATAAAACTGACATACCAATATAATAATGATCTAAGAAATCTTGTAAATCTGCAAAATTATTATATCTTTCAGATAATTCTTCAATTGTACTTGGGAAAGTTTCAGGTAATTGAATATTATTTCTTTTAGCTAAACTAAATAAAAGATCAGGTTCTAAAGTACCTTCAATATGAACATGATGTTCACATTTTGGTAATTCTTTAAGGAATTCAAGCATATGACCGGAACAATCGTGTTCAATTGACATTTTTGTAGTTATTATTTTGATTATATTAATATGTTATTAATTATTATCAGGATTATAATAAAGAAGAAATTGATTATTAAATATATAAAGAGAGGTTACAGTCTTATATATATAAAAGAAATAAAAAAAGCGGAGAAGAAGTCTTCAAAAAAAAAATTGAAAAAAGTGAAATAAAAAAATTTACAAGAATGTATAAGAAAGTAGAAGAAAAGCCTAGAAAGGGGAGATGCTGAATAGTTTCAGGGGGAGGGGGCAATAATAATAAAAAAGGAGAATGAATGAGCAACGGTATTGAAATAAAGCCGTAGGAATATAAGCTTAACTTAGTATAGTAAGTTGAAATGAGACAAGTAAGTTAGCTATCAAAAGACATAAAAATATGCAATATTGTACAATAGATATAATTTTTAATACAATGCAGCACTATAGTAAACCAATGTAAAAAGAAATAAAGGAAAGATTCAAATACTTAAAAATCCAAGCAAAGTAAAAAATTATCTATGAAAACCAAAGAAAAAGAAACGTTAAAATATATTGTTCCATATAATAAAAAAACGAGAATTCTTGGATTTTTGGGAGATAAACTGCAGCATCTAAGGTAAGTAAGTATTATTTTTGTATGAGAAATAGCAATAAAGTAAGAAAAAGGAAAAAAATTTTGAGAAAAGTGAAAATTCTGCAGTATCCGCGGAGCTAACCGCGGGTCACATAATGCCAGCTAATCTTCACAATGCCTTATACAAGCAGAAGAAAAGAAATACATCTTTCGTAGATACCAATGTTCATAGAGGATTAATTATAGTGAATTTTATGTGTATCTATATATATATATATATGTGTAGGCGGAAATTTGCTAAATATAAATCTATAGAAAAAAAACGAATATGCATTCACTACCGATACTATTGTTGTTGTTAATCCGGAGTTGTTAAACCGTTACTTCTAATCGGAAACTTTCTTTTCGATTTGCATTAGTGACAATACAAAATTAAAGATTAACATTTTCCCATTCAGACAATTAAATAGTTTTGAATATTTGAAATATAAAATGTATTGAATCTTCCAAATTCATATTACAAAGAATAACTCCGATAAAAGGATAAAAAAAATATAAAATTTGTAATTTTAGTAGTGTCCTGTAATCCAATATATTGATTATATTTAAATTTACTCAAATATAAGAACTAATTGAGAACAACATCATCAATTGACTTAAAACAGTTAGGCGATTAAAATTAAGCAGTTAAGTGATTAAAATTATGGACTTAAATGAAAGAGCGCCAATATCATAATATGAAAGACCAATAAATTTCAAATTATAAATTATAAATTCATATGGTATCACGTGAAACTATGTATTATTCCGTACACCATCATATTTCTCTGTTTACCCTTATTGTAGATATTGTATGAATTACCTAATCCGGTAATAATTAGTGATATGTAAATATTCAATGGCAAATTATATAAATATAAATATAAATAAATGGTTATTTTATATTCTCTTTTTATACTTCTTTTTCTTAAGCATTATATTTATTTGAAGTTTATCTGAAACTTAATTATGGTGGTTAAGGGTAAATTCAGTAAGAAACCACGTAAAGTGGTTCAACCAAATAGGAAACCACCAACTGATAAAATTGGTAAGATAGCATCACTTACCAAGATGTCAGAAAGGGATAAAGCATTAGATATCTTACATGAGATATCATTGAAAGTAGCACCAATAATGAGGAAACATAATTTCCAAGTTGGATTATTATGTGAATTTTATCCTAAGGATAAAAGATTATTAGGATTAAATGTTAATAAAGGTTCTAAAATATGTATTAGATTAAGGTATCCTAATAATAACAATTTATTTTTACCAATGAGTGAATTAATAGGTACAATGTTACATGAATTAACTCATAATTTATTTGGACCTCATGATGATAAATTTTATAAGCAATTAGATGAATTAAAAGAAGAATTTTATGATATTCAAATTCGTGGATCAATTGAATCAACAGGTTATATTGCATTTAGTGAAATGTTAGGTGGTTCTCAAAATATTATTAATCATAGAACTAGTAGGATTAAAAAATTGAGTGAAGTTAAATATAAATCTGAAGTTAATAAATTAGGAAGTGATTTAATTAGTGATAATAATAATAATAATAATAATAATAATAATAATAATAATAATAATAATAATAATAATAATAATAATAATAATAATAATAATAATAATAATAAAGTTAAAGATACTAGACCATTAAGAGAAATTATGCTTGAAGCTATACAGAGAAGGTTAGAGGATAACAAGATATGTCATAATGAGAATGAAGATGATAAAGAAAAGGAAAAATTAGTGCCAGATGAGAATGATTTAATAGAAATTATAGATGATGATGAAGAGGAGGATCAAGGGCGGAGACAGGAGAAGCAGGAAGATGATATGGGAAAGGAACATAAAAGTCAAGTGGTTGACTCAGTTTCTCATAAAATCAACAAAAATATACGTAATGAAAGGATTGGTAGGCCATTATCTAGTTTAGTTTCGAAATATGAGAATAAGAAAGTGAAATTGAAAGAGAAAGTGGAGGTGAAAGAGAAAGAGAAAGAGACCGGTATGAATGGAAATAATAATAGTAAAAGACGTGGGTCTTTTAATACTATTGAAACAAACAATAAAAAATTTAAAATTAATAGTAATAATAATAATATTAATATTAATACTGGAAATTCAAATAATATAATAGAAATTTTATCTACGGATGATGAAAATGATAATGATAAGGGAGTTATTAATGATACGAGTATTATAATAATTGACTAAAATAACTTTAAAAATACTCTAGTTTACTTTTTTTTTCTAGTAATGTAATTTAAATAAATTTTAAAAGACGGTTTAATAATAGTAATTTTAATAATAAATAGTTTTTTTAAGTAAACTTATATTAAATTTGAAGTTAAAAAAGGAGAGATTGATGATGGGGGTAATAATAAATGATAATAAGAACAAACAAAAGAAGAAAAAAAGGAGAGGAAAAAAAGGAGAGGAAAAAAAGGAGAGGAAAAAAAGGAGAGGAAAAAAAGGAGAGGAAAAAAAGAGAGAAAAATGAAATTAAAAGTTAGTAAGTAAATAATATAAAAGTCACTAAATACTTTTACTATGGGAATTATTAAGTAAGTAATTAAGTAAAAAAGTACGAATTTTTAGATTTGGAAATTAAAATTTTCTAAGTAGTAATTAAAATAAGATGTAAAAATTAAAATAAGTAAAATTAGTAAATAAAAAATATCAAAGAAGTAAATGAAAAAATAAGACAATAAAATTATAAGAATAAAAAAATTGAAAATTCTTTGTAAAAATACCAAACAATATTATAAACTTAATTTTTATATTTGTAATTGATTATGATGTTGGCAGAATTAAATATTTATTGTATAATTAATCTTTCTTTAATTAAATTTATTCTTTGAATTAATATTTACTGGTATCATAAAAAAAAAAAGAGACTTTAAAACTTATTATAATAATAATAAAGCAATAGCAGCGGCACCACCAACAGAAGCACCTAATGAAGCAAAACCTAAGTTAGCAGCACCGGTAGAGACAGAAGTTGATTCAGTTGAGTTACCAGTAGAGTTTGAGTCATCTCTTTTAGCGAAAGCTGGAGATGGGTCTGGGTTGAAGATAGTTGTGGTGGTTCTAGCTTTGGTCTTATCGAATCTACCCCATTTGTGAGTACCAGTGGAGGATGGACTAGATGATGGTTTAGTCTTGTTGAATCTACCCCATTTGTGAGTACCAGTAGAAGAAGAAGTTGAAGCTGGTTTAGTCTTATCGAATCTACCCCACTTGTGAGTACCGGTGGAGGATGGACTAGATGATGGCTTAGTCTTGTTGAATCTACCCCATTTGTGAGTACCAGTAGAAGTTGAAGTTGAAGCTGGTTTAGTCTTGTTAAATCTACCCCATTTGTGAGTACCAGTAGAAGAAGAAGTTGAAGCTGGTTTAGTCTTATCAAATCTACCCCATCTATGAGTGTTTGTGGTAGTACCATAAACTGTTGTAGTAACGACATTATCATCATCAACAGGAGCTGGAGCTGGTGAAGCAACAGCAGCTAAAGTATTTAAAGCAACAGCAGATACAATAACAGTTGAAAATTTCATTTTGTTGTTTTCTAATTATTATTATTGATTATTGAATAATGATATTATATATAAACTATTATAACTTATATATTTATTTTATAAACTATTATATATATATTTTTATATAATTATGTCAATTGAATATTGAATATTGAATATTGAATATTGAATATTGAATAATTAGATAATTAATCAGAAGACCAAGAAACAGACAAACAAACGGTTTGCGATTGTGACTGAGATAGCAAATGAGTGATGGAGATTGAGATAGTGATGATAGTGAAAGTTGATAGTGGGAGTGTTGATAGTATTTGTTTACTGGGATGGCTATAATCTTATCGGAGTGTGTATTAGTGAACTGGATTGATTGTAGATGTGTATAAAGAATGATAATGGCATAACCTAAGAGAGTGTAAGGCTTAAACCATTGGTAAATTGTTGATCAAGAGCCAGGTTGAAGCGAATAAATGAATGTGAATGTGAATGTGAATGTGAGTGAGTATGCTTTGTTAGTTAGTTAGTTAGTGGAATTGAGTAGAATTAGAATTGAGAAGAATAGAATAGGTTTGTATATTACTGTATTCAGAGCAGCATAGAGTAGAGTCTGACAGTACATTACAGTATAGAGCATAAGCAATAGTGGAAGAGGTGGAAGCAGCAGCCGGGAAAGCCTCGGCCAACGACAGCCAAAGATAGCCTGAGACAGCCGCGGCCAGATAGAGCGAGCGGAGCAGAGTCAGAGTCAGAGTCAACGGCTACGCTGGAACTGTGGAACTTTGTTAGTATGGGATTTTATGGCATTTATGGGAATTATGGGATTTATGGGAATTATGGGAATTCCGCAATGGGAAGCGCTCGCTCATTGTTGGCTTAATTGGGATTAGCAGAACTCGAGTATTCTATTGCCATTGTTGTGTGAGTTGTTTGTTTACGTATCGAGCAGGCTGCTGGCTGGCTGGCTGGCTGGCTGGCTGGATATCCAGAAGGCTGGCCGCAAGTTGGCTGCTTTGGGCATTCTGGGAGAGCAGCCACTTCTCCTGGTAAATAAATTCGCTTACGGGAAAATAGACGCTTCCTACGGGGTACGTGCCATTCAAGACTGACAAGCAGCTTCTCCACGGTGGAATCTCCACGGTGGAATCTCCACGGTGGAATCTCCACGGTAGAATTTCGGCCAATTTACCCTATAAATTATCCATCCATACCATACAACCATAATATACTGATATACTGATAAATTGATAAAGCAACAACAAATATAAAATAACAATAGAAATGATATGCACAATACTGCATAACTACAAGTATTTAAGTGTTGTTTACTTCCAAATTAGGATGTATTTAACAGAAAACAGAAAATAAACAATTAAATCTAATAAAATTTTAATTTTTTTATATATACAAATAATCTTTCGTTTAAAAAAAATATCGCTCAATTACGTAACTGCTTTATTGATTGATAATAACAAAAAGAAAAGAAAAAAATAAACAACAAAAGCTTTCTTTTTCTTTTTTGTTCTCTTTTCTTTATTAAATTTAATTTAATTTACTCCGGTACTATTTACTATTTACACGCTTTTCGTAATACCTACCTTACTGATTCTATCCCGTCTATCCCGTCTACCCACATTCATCGACCCAGGCAATAAATACAATAAATACAATAAATTCATTCATCCAATTCTAAATTGAGAAATTGTATTACTTAATTAATACCTCTTTATATACTATTATTATTAAAATTACCCTACTTAAATTAAATCACACACCAAATTCAAAATAATACTAAAAAATTTATTTTTCATATATATTATTATTATTATTATTATCATTATTATTACATATATATTATTGTGATTATTATTATGTCTTTTTTTTACTTCTTATAAAATAATTGTATAATTGAAATTAAAATTACATAATTTTAAATTACTTACTTATTTACTTACTTATTTTCTTACTTACTTAATTTTCGGCTACCACGGAATATATTAAATATAACTTACTTAATTAATTTAATTTAATTAAAATAATATATACACCACTACACCATTTAAATTTTTCATTTTTATTTTCAATTTAATAGCCGCGTCTTTCGACTTGATTAAAAATATTACCATTGATGATCTAATATGTTATGTAATGTAATTTTATTTAAGATGAATAAATTTAAAGTTTAAGGAAGATTTAAATTAAATTAAATTAAATTAAAATAAAATAAAATAAATTAAAATAAATTAAAATTATAAAAAAGCAACAAAACGATGAAAATTAATGAAATATGATAAAAGTAACTAAGTAATTAATATAAAATTTAAGTGAAAAATAAATGATAAATGAGAATGATGATGATTAAAATTCAATTGAAATAATAAAATGATAAAATGTAAAAATGATAAATGTAAAATAAAATAAAATAAAATAAAATAAAAGAGTTACAATAAAATTAAAATTAAATATATAAATATAAATATAACAGATAAGAAAGAGAATAAAATAAAATAAAATAAAAGAGAGGAAAAGAAGAAGAGAGAAGAGAGGTAAAAGATAATGAAAAATATTATTATAAAATAAAAGGCAAAAAAAAACATTAACAAAATAAAATAAAATGAGAATAAAATTAAAATTAAATTAAATTAATTACAGATAAAAATAAAAATAAAAATTAAAAAAAAAATGATATGAAATGACTAAATAAAATTAATTAAATTTTAATTAAAATTAAATCCACCTTGTTGCATATCATTATTACCATTATTATTAAAACCAAAACCAAAAGCTTCATTATTTTGTTGTGGTTGTAAAGCATTAACTTCTTCATCATCACCATCAGCACTAAAATAAGCTTCAACAATAGAATAAGCTTTTGAATAAATTTTATCATTTTCATTATTTTGACATTCAAAAATTTTTTCTGCACCACCAGCTTCTTCAATAAATATAGCATTTTCATTAAAATTTGAATTACGATCTTCTTTTTCTAATTCACCAATTCTTAAAATATTTTCTAATGCATCTAATGCAACTTCAATTACTTTATTATCAGCAATAGCTAATAAATCACATAAAGGTTTAATACAACCTTGAGAAACTAAATAACTAATTTGTTGTGGTCTTGTTAATCCACCTGATGAAGCATTTGAAATAGCCCAACAAGCTTCTTTTTTAGTTTTATAATCACCACTTGCTAATAATTTAATTATTTGTGGAATTAAATTAGCATCAATAACAGATTGAATTTGATCTGGACTACCAGCTGTTATATTTGAAACTGTCCAACAAGCTTCTTTTCTTATTGATTCCTTTGGTGAACGTAATAATGGAATTAAAGCTGGTAAAACACCTGAATTTATAACAACTTGTGTTTGAATATCATTACCTGTAACAATATTACCAACAGCTCTTAAAGCTGGAGTTTGAACTAATGTTGATTCATGACCTAATAATTCAACTAATCTTCTTGGAATTCTAGCATCAACAACAGATTGAATTGTTTCTGTAGTACCATCAGATAAATATGAAATTGCCCAACATGCATCAATTAAAGTTTCAACATCAACAGAATAAATTAATTTTGCTAAAGTTGGTAATGCAGATTTAACAATATTCCAATCAGGTTGTGGATTTTTACCTCTACATAAATTTGATAAAGTCCAAGTTGCAGTTCTTATTAATGACATTTTTGAAGATTGAAATAAAGATAAAACAGGATCCATTGCATTACAATTTAAAACATAATCTCTATAAGCAGAAGAATCACCAGCAACATTACCTAAAGCCCAAATTGCTTGTTCTTTAACTTCAACACTTTGAGAATATAATAAATTTACAAAAATTGGAACAGCACCATTTTCAACAACAACTTTTGTTTGTTCACTTGAACCTGAAGCAATATTAGTTAAAGCCCAAGCAGATTCTAATTGTAAAATTTCAGCACCACTTTGCATAAATTCAACTAATCTTGGAACAACACCACTTTCAATAACTAAATCAATTGGTGGATTATGTTCTTTTGATAATATTTGTCTAAATTTAATAGTTGATTCAATTTGTCTTTCTAAATCATTTGATGATACATCATTCATCATTTTTGGTAATTCTTCTTGTAATTGACTATAAAAAATTGATTCAGTATTTGCATCTTCTTCTTCTTCACCTTCAGAATCATTTAAAATATCATTTTTTGTAATATTATTATTTGAATCTCCTATAGTTCTTCTTTTAGTTAATAATTCTTCTCTTTTTTGTTTTCTTAATTCAACTTGTTGTGTTTCTCTACGTCTTCTAACTTCATCTTGTTGAAATCTATTTTTATTTTTGAAATTTGCTTTTCTATAATCTGGAACGTATCTAGATGAAGTATCTTCTGAATCCATTTTTTTTTTATTTATATATATATATATGAAATTATTTAATTATTTATTTATTTATTGTTATGTTATGTTATAATATGATATGTTATTCTATAAAATTAGTATTAATTATGAGATATATATATATCCAAATATATATATATATTAATATTAATATTAATATGTATGTGTTAGGGATAAATGGGTGATGTATAGATGGGTATAAATATCTTATTGATAAAAACTGACTTATACGTTAAAATTTAACAAATATGACAGAAGATCAAATGAAAATGAAATGATTTCCAGGAAAAATAACTTGTTTGTGAAAAAAGATTTAAGTAATAATAATAATGATATCAATTAAAATAATATAAGTTTACCTATAGTTAAATATATAGAGACAAGGAAATCGGTATTACAATAAATTTGTGATGAATCACAAAATTTTTGTTTAGTAAGATGGATTAGGAAACAAAGATGTTTTGTTGCTGTAGTGTGATGTAAGTAATATGAGAGGGATCTGGTATAAAAGTGAAGTGATCTGGTATGATGTGATAAAGGTGATGATGAGTGTGATGAGTGTGATGAGAGTAGATGAACTGAACAGGGTAGAGAAGGATCCAGAAGGGATAGAATAGAAAGATAGGGGTAAGATGTGATGAGTTGAGATTGATTAGATGAAATAACTGTTCAAGATCTTTTTTTTTTCCTTGTCGTGCGTGCTTCTTTACAATAATAAGTGGAAGCTCAGAATGGCAGGGAAAGATTTCTGAAAACTTCTCAAGGCCTCTCTGGATTTCCCACAGCGCAGACAGACACCGGCAGCAGCAGCCGGCTTGCTGAGGGTAAAAAATGCGCTCCATTCTCAGGGGTTGCGGTCTGTTCAGCAGCGGGACAGAGATCACCCAGCGGCCAGCCAGAGATTGGCAGCCAACAACGACGGATGTCAAAAGTTCAATAAGGGGCAGGACCATGTGGCTGCACACGCACGCCAAACTCTGCGATCTCCAGACTCAGGAGCACCACCCACGCCGCGCCGCACCGCGCCACACAGGACCCCTTGCCCCTTGGGATCCCGTGGAAGCGTATGGAAAAGCCGGCTACTCAGTGTGGCAAAGCGAAAGAAAGTGTCTCAAGGAAAAACAACAGCTTCCCTTTTCTTTTTTTTCTCAGTGCTCCAGAGTTTGCCCCTGTCTCTCGGTCACGTGCGTGTTTTACTTCTGCAGTACTTTCCCACCTACTCTGTGTTTGTGTCCCTCTCTATTGGCTCAGATTTTCTCTATGGCAAAGGCTTCCAATATTATAACCATGGTATATTTCCCACTCTTTATAATCTGAATCTGTATATTTCGGCTTCTATTGTGTTAAAACGACGGTAACAAGTTTTCTGCTAATACTGAGAACCATTTTGGGCAATTTGATTTATTTATTTTTTCACTTTCCATTCTCAGTTATTTGAAATTTCTCCTTCTTCAACGATCATTGCCGTTGGTGCACGGATTGTATATGGACTTTAAAACTCTTTATTTCCGCACTCTTCATTCACTCTTCTTCATCTTATATTTAATGCTCTATTTAATAATCCTATGATCTAATTACATTCAAGTTGATACAATTTTCAACAAAGTATATTGAACACAATAAAGATACGCAAAATAATGTTGTCAAGATCAAATAGAATACTGAATAGAAATTTCACTCATAATAATTATAGTAATATAATAATAAATAATAATCATAATAATAATAATAATAATAATAATAATAATAATAATAATAATAATAATAGTATAATAATAAATAAATTAATATTATCTTCAAAATTTCATACTAGTTCAAATTTAAAAAATGAAATTAGATTAGGTGAAGATCCAGTTGAATATTTAATTAAACAAAATCAACAAGTTAAAACAAGAATACATGGTTCTTATATTTTTAGTAAAATTTTAGATAAAAAATTTAGATTAGGTACAAATTATTTATATGATAATCCATTAACTAATTTTCATGCTGGTGCTAAAAGGTCAGCAATTGGTTTTGCAGTTATTGGTTTATTTTTTGCTCATTTAATGGATGCTACTGGTATTATCATACCTGAAGCTTCAATATTATTATCTGTTGTAAGTTTAATACCTTTCCCAATAGTACAATTATTATCAAGACCACATGTTTCAAGAATTTATAGATTATATGATACTTCAAAACCACAAACTTTAGAAAATTTAGTTGATGATGAAACTTTAATTTTTCAAAGATTAGATTGGAGAGGTAAAAAGACATTTAATGAATTAATTAAAGTTAATACTTTAAGATTACCAAAACCTGAAGAATCAAGATTTGGTTGGGTTAATTTAGTAAGTGAAGATTCAAATACTAAATTAATTAAATATTTCAATGTTACTGATGGTATTGGGGGTATAAATATGGATAGAATTTGGTCAATTGCAGAAAAGAAAAGTGGTGTTGATAATGGTAGAAATTTTTTTGAAAAATAGTAATACATATATACCTCTGCATTTCACTAATCCCTTTACATATTCATAGTTAACATATATATATATATCTAATATAATTTCACTTGTATAAATAAAATAAAATATTATTATTATTATTATTCTTACATTAAAATAAATCAGTATAAAATGTTCCATATTAAATAAATAAATCTCTAGTATTATTAAATCACCTTCCTTATTAGTAAATACTATGCGCTCTAACGGCTTTACACTTGCCCGAAGAAAGATTTACTCGCGGGTATCCGTTATGTATGTAGGGCAACATGATTGATAGATAAAATTAAGCAGAGATTGAAATTTAAATGTTTATTATGATATACTTCTTCAATTAACTTGGCATTTACTTGAATATATATAAATGACTAAAACTCTTTTTTTTTTTTTATTGGACATTTAAAAGATATTCATTCATTCGCTCATTAATTCATTAATTCAATATGAAAGTTGTTATTCAAAAAGTTGCATCTGCGTCAGTTACAGTTGATTCAAAAATAATTTCATCAATAAATAAAGGATTAATGTTATTAGTTGGTATATCAACAGAAGATACAAAAGATGATGTTGAAAAATTAGCAAATAAAGTATTAAAATTAAAAATTTTTGAAGAATTAAATGAAAAAGCAGATACAAAGACAGAATGGTTAGGTAAACCATGGCAAAAATCAATTATTGATATAAAAGGTCAAATTTTATCTGTTTCTCAATTTACACTTTATGCTACAGTTAAAAAAGGTACAAAACCTGATTTTCATAAAGCTCAAAAAGGTGAATTAGCAATTGAATTATATAATGAATTCTTAAATCTTTTAAAAAATGGTATTGGTGAAGAAAATGTTAAAGATGGTCAATTTGGTGCTATGATGGATGTTGCATTAATTAATGAAGGTCCAGTTACGATTGTTTATGATACCAAAGATAAATAAATTAAGTTATAATCAACTTACACTTAGATTTTTTACTTCTTACGATTTTTAATTCTATATATACTACTTAAAAAAATATTTTACATTGTTTATTAAATTATATATTATATAAATTAGATTAATTAATTTTTTTTAAATAATCTAAATGGTGATAAAGCTCTAACTGGTGAAAAAGCACTTCTTGTACGACTGGTTGAAGTATCTCTACTTGAATCTCTTTTAATTGATCCCATTCTATTAAATCTAGAAGTTCTAGATTCAGTTGGATGTAACAAATTTGATTCACCATTACTTGTAATAGGAGATAAACTATTTGAACTTAAATTATCGTATGATTCAAATCCATTTATTTGTCTTATTTCATTATCTGTAAATTTGGCATAAACAGTTTTACGTAATTCAGAATCAATAAATTGAAATAATCTATCTTTATAAAAATTTATTTCAAAATTATTTGGAATTTCAATTAAATTTGAGTTTATTGAATTTAATGAAAAAACTGAATTTGAATTTGTTTCTTCATTATTTGATGATTCTAATGGAATTGCATGTAAATCACTATTGGTTGTAGTTGTCGTTGTCGTTGTCGTTGTATTGATACCACTTGAATCCTTATTTTTCTTTGCATTGTCTTTGGCAATCTTAATCTCCACTATATTTACATTTGATGCAGGTTGTATTGGAGGTGATGCCGGCAGTGATAACGGAGAAGAAGATGATGATAAAGTTTGAACAGATGGTATTGAAGGAGTATCTACAAATTGATAATTTGGATTAACTACAATAACTGGGATAGTTGAATATTGTAAACAATTTTTAGACATTGATTTTGAAGAAATCATACTTTTAAAACCAGATTTTTGAATACCTCTAGTACCAACAATTAAAATAATTGGATTATAATCTTTAACAGTTAATGAAATCATATCTGCAACTCTACCTATTCTAAATTCTAATACAATTTGAATTTTTTTATTTTTAATTTTATTTAATTTTAAAATTGTTTTCAATATTTCTTCACCTTCTTTTTTATAATTTTTTTTTGAATTTTCAGGAGATTCAAAAATTTCTTTTGTTATTACTCTAAGACAAACTAAAGTATCTCCATCATGAATCATTTTATCAATAGCCCATTTTAAAGCTATGAATGAACACTCATTTTCATCATAACCAACTAAAAAAGTTCTTGATGTTCTTGAATATTCATAATTTTCATGTTTTGAATTTAATGTGAAAGATCTTGGTTCAATTGTTAAATTTGGATTTCTTAAAGTATCAAATGAAACTGATTTTACTTGCTTTTTAGTTGAAATTTTTTCTTCTGGTTGTTGAGAAATATTATCTAATGATACAAAAGGTATAGCAGAAGAATCCATAGAAGAAGTTAATGACATTGAAGTTGCATTTGAAGATGGTGGTGGTGATGAAATTGGACTTAGTAAAGGGGAAGCCATTAATCTTGAAATTTCTTCTTCTTCTTCCATTTTTTTTTTATCATCTTGATCGTATAACATTGAGTTTAATAAAGTATTTTTAATTGTTTCAGGATCATCATTATCTTTATCTACTAAACTTAATTTTTTCAATTTTGGATTAAGTTTTTCTTTTGGTAATTTAGGTCTTGCTGGATCCATTATTTCACCTAATTCAGAATCACTTAAATCATCTGTTTTCTCATCTTTTCCACTACCAAGGTGTCCTTCGTGATCTTCATCATCTTCTTGTTCCTCTTCTTCTTCTTCTTCTTCTTCTTCTTCTTCTTCTTCTTCTTCTTCTTCGCCATTACATTTTTCTTGTAAGGTTTCTAATTTAGATATTTGTAATTTAATTTGATCTTTTGACGATGAATTTGTATCTATATCACCTAATACATCGTCATCTGCATTTTCACCTTCACTTTCATCAGAACCGAATGAGATACTGGGTAATAATGAAGGTTTAGGTAATGATTTAGGCAAAGTTGATATAGTTTCACTATGACGAACTGGAATATTATTATTATTGATGTTATTAGTGTTATGATTATGATTATGATTATGATCTATATTATTTTCTTTATGTTTATCTATAGTATGTTTTTTATCCTTTTCTGTATTTGTAGTTGTTGTATTTGTTCCAGCAGGAGTTGAATTATGATGTAATGGAGTTGGTGGTTGAGCATGAAGAATATGTGAGTGTTGCTGTATTGAATGAAATAATGAATGAGCTACTGGATTCTTATGTTGTTGTTCTTTATTAGTATTAGTTGATTTATCTATCATCTTGAGAGTTATATTATATTATATTATATTATATTATATTATATTATTATAGAAATTATCATCAATTATATGGCCACCGTGAATATAAGAATATTTAGTATTGCAATATTATCAAGTCTATTTGAAACGAAATTAAAAATACAAAAATTGAAAAAGTAATATGAAACAACTCCGTTAAAATTAAAGAAAAGGAAACTATGGATATAAGTCTTGGCAATTGAAAATGTATAGTTATCTTTTATATATATTTATGTATATATTTATGTATATATAACTTATAGCAATTTCATTCCATATAATTCGAGAGAATTAGCGAAAGTGATTTAAATTAAAGGAAATGAATGTGAATGATTAGCCAATTAGTATTAGTATTAATAATTATTACATAAATGAGATATAAGTTTTAAGTTTAAGTTTAAGTTTATGTGTGGATGTGTGAATATAAACGATAAACGGTACTCAGTTAGTCAATAATAATTATTCAATTATTCAACGAAAGGAGCTGGCACTAGGTTAATGCAGATTGTGATGATTAGTGCCTATTGGAATTAGGCTATTGCACTTTCTATCTCACTTAGTATCTCAGCTAACAGGAGGAGCATCAATCATATCGCAGAATCGTAGTATCATATCCTGTGTTGTTGAGATAAAAGATTATACTATTCAGCTGTTATTGGGTCACTGGATGGATCACTGGATGGATCAATCAGTCAGCATTTTGTTATTTTGACATTGTCACATTGGGTATATAATGGTATAGGGCATTCATTGAATCATTGTTTGTTATCCTGATTCTTTATCTGCTTTAGTTCCCATTTCTGTATCTTACTTAATCTATCTGTATCTCTATCTTTATCTTCATTGTCTGATTGTGGTGCAGTGCCTATCCCGCATTCCACCACACGCTCTCTCTGGCCCTCTCTGGATTCTGTGGTGCTTGCCAGCGCTGAGCGGGAGGGCTGAGCGGGAGGGCTGAGCAGCCGCAGAGATAAGAGCGGGGACAATGGCGGACGGTGCAGCCGTGCGTGGGCTGGGGGATCTGCCTGCCTGACAGGAGCTCACGCAAATCTACCGTACAGTATACACTTCACCTCTGCACCAATTTATAAATCTCTGGTTCTCTGGAGCGAAGCCGTGCATTCCTCTGGCGCATTCACTTTGTTCAATCTTGTGATATCTTGTGATAGATTACGTCATGTGTTATGTAACACTTCCTTCTTCTGATTATATAGCATATTATGTATGTATGTGTATGTTATGTATTAGTATATTAATATATAAATATATTTTCATTAATATCATATCATATATTGTAGTAGTAATCATGTAATCATTTATTTCCCATATAATGCATATATACTCTTGAGTCTTGACATAGTAGCTGAATATACAGTGCGTATAATAAATAAGCTATTCATTAATTAAATTCACTACACTAAACTTACTTAAATCCTCCCTTACTTAAATCCTCGCTTGCTCACTTGCTCGCTTTCTCGCTCTCCTCGGTCCATATCATATTACTTACTAATTTAAATTATATGTATTGTACTTGCTTACTTACTTTTTTACTTACTTACTTACTTACTTACTGGTTACATAATGGTTACTTAAATCCTTTTTTTTTGATATGTATTATGTATATAAACACCTCGCTAATTACATTTATTGTATGCTTATGTAATCCGTGTTGTCTTTTTCATAGGATTCCGTGATTTACTTACTACTATATTACTGATTCAACAACATATATATATATATTATTTAATTTTAATTCAATTTTCACCTTACCGAATTTCGGATTTGATATTTAATAAAAATTGGTTTTTATCTTTTTAATCAATTAATTAATTTTGGTTTCTATTACTACCAATATTAAAATTCCATTGTTTACTAATTAATATTAATCGCAATTTACAATATCAAATAATAATAATGATAATAATAAAAGTAATAAATTATTGGAAGTATAATATAATAATATAGTATAATAATGTCATGTGTCGTAAAATAAGAGAAAATTTTTTAAATAAAATAAAATAAATAAATAAATAAAACAGCGGGAATTAATTTGAAATAAAAACATAAAAAAGCAGTGATTAGAATTATTGTCTATTAATTATAATTATAATTATAATTAAATAGTAATACCCATTCTAACAGCTTTATATTGAGTGTAATTTTCAAGAGCTTCAACACCCATTTCTCTACCAATACCAGATTGACCGTAACCACCGAATGGAACCATTGGGTGGAAATCGTTATAAGTATTAACCCAAACGGTACCTGCTCTAACTTGAGCAGCAACATCATGAGCAGTGTTAACATTAGTTGTGTGAATACCAGCAGCTAAACCATATTCTGAATCATTGGCTAATTTAATAGCTTCTTCTTTTGTAGAGAATTTAGAAACTGTAACAACAGGACCAAAAATTTCTTCTTTAACAATTCTCATATCTTCTTTAACATCAGCGAAAATAGTTGGCTTAACGAAATAACCAGTTTCACCTAATCTTTCACCACCAGTAACTAAAGTAGCACCTTCTTTTTTACCAATATCAACATAACCTAAAATTTTATCTAATTGTTGTTGAGAAGTTTGAGCACCTTGGAAAACTTCTTCATCGAATGGATTACCAACTTTTAAACCTTCGGCAGCAGCTTTAAATTCTTTGATGATTTCATCGTAAATACCTTCTTGAACGTAAATTCTTGAACCAGCACAACAAACTTCACCAGAATTATAAAAGATACCTAAAACTAAGTTTTGAACAGTCTTTTTAACATCGGCATCATCAAAGATAATATTTGGAGATTTACCACCTAATTCTAAAGTAACTTTCTTTAAATTAGATTCAGCAGCAGCTTTCATAATGTGACGACCAGTAGCAGTAGAACCAGTGAATGCAACTTTCTTAATCTTTTGATGAGTAGCAATGGCTTCACCGGTAATCTTACCGAAACCAGAGACAACGTTATAAACACCAGCTGGGAAACCAGCTTCTTTGACTAATTTAGAAGCGTATAAAGCAGATAATGGAGTAGATTCGGCGGTCTTTAAGACTAAAGTATTACCAGTGGCTAAAGCTGGACCAATTTTCCATGACCACATTAATAATGGGAAATTCCATGGAATAATTTGACCACAAACACCTAATGGTTCTCTTCTAACATATGTGAAATGATCTCTACCAGTTTCAACAACAGAACCAGTAACTTTATCAGCCCAACCAGCACAAGATCTAATGTATCTGATAACTAAATCAACATCACCTCTAGCTAATTGTAAAGCTTTACCGTTATCTAATGATTCAATGGAAGCTAAGATATCACGATGTTCGTGTAATAAATCAGCTAATTTATTTAAATAACCACCTCTAACAGAAGGGTCTAAATCTTTCCAACCAGCATCAAAGGCCTTTTGGGCTGCATCGACAGCAATTTCAACATCATCAGCTCTTGATTCGTAAACATGACAAATTTCTTCTTCTGTTGATGGGTTAACAACACCAAAAGTCTTGTGTTGTCTTGATGGAACGAATTCGTTATTAATGAATAAACCAGTTGGTTGATCGTAACTTAAACCATTTGGTAAAGTAATTGGAACAGATAATGGTAATTGAGAGAAAGCTCTTAAAGAAATGAAATTCTTTTGAGTTAATCTTGTAGAGTTAATAGCTAATCTAGCAGATGTTCTAAGCATTGTAGTATATATATATATGAATATGAATATGAATATGTATTTATGTTAATTAAACTATATAAGTTAATAAATATTTTAATTAATTGATAATAAATATAAATTTCAAAAAAGATAAAAAGGATTAAAAATATAGAACAAAGTTTACAATCTATTTAATGGGGGGGATATACAACTACTTATATAGTTCAAAAAGATATTGGAAGTAGGCTATTTTAATTAGTTAGCATCATATAAAGATTTGAAATTGGCATTAATAATACAGTATAATAATACAATAATAATACAGTATAATATAATATAATATAATTATATGTATAATATTGCTAACGCCAATTAATTAAAATTAATGATACTTAATAATAAAAATAAATTAATACAAATTACTAGAGGTAAACTAAAAAATTCATAAAAGCAAATGTGACAAAGACACCCCCTCTTTCCCCACCAGAGCTCCACTCCACTCCACTCCACAGGGAAGCAATGATCACTGTTAGGAGGAGAGTCTTTCTTAAATAAAAAAAATATTTAAATATATTTCAAACAATGCGTCCACGGAGATGCGCTATGCTGCGTGATATGCGTGAATATATGCGTGTTTTGCATTTTTATGCGTCTTTTCCTCTCTTCAAAGTCTGTCTCTGCAAAGTCTGTCTCCAACGTGGAGTTAAGACGAGATGCACAGATGCTCAGCTGCTCAGATGCTCCCAGTACATAACTGAGCAGCGGAGACTGTGCATCCTCTCTCCGACATCTACTGTGAGGTTGTTGCATTCTGTGCCCTGAACATGTTTCAAATACCCACTACATCCTATCCATATCCACCATGATGTCTAATATCAAAATCAACATGTATTTTTTAATACTCTCTTATCCATGATGATATGGGATATTCAGCAGATACAATTCCAGATCAATTACTGACAACGTAAGATAGAATGAATGCAAACAAATCAAAAAAAATTTAAAAAAATAACAAAATTCGGAATTAATTTGTATATATTATGTAAATTAAACGAAATCTACTAAATAATACTTGATTAATTAAAAGTATTGTAATATTATAGTACACAATATGGCCTAAAATAAATTGGTTTAATTATTAGCTTTAATTTGTTTTTTGCTTTCTCAATGAGTTTATAATAATAATAGTAACCAGTATAGTGTAAATAAACGCAATCTGTTTGTTTTTTGTATTTGTATATGGCATTTGAGAAGTAGAGTGATGAAATAGTGTCTATGACGTACGGAGCATTTATGCACAGAGAATAATGGGCCGTGAAGAAGAGCCGAAGAGCTAAAGAAAAAGAAAAAGAAAAAGAAAAGCTTGCCGGGGGGGCTGATCATGCTGTAAATAAAAGAAAAGAAATGTGAGTAAGTAACCCTTGTAACCACTGCTTTGGTTTGTCTTATGGGCGTGGGGTGGAACTAACGGAGAAACTACGTATTTACCCTTTGTTTCATGTAACCTGTGATATGGGATGGTGAATCAGAATTAGAATTAGAATCATTATGTGTGCCCTATCCCTGTGTGATTATACCATATCTACCAGGAATAACCGAAATAACGGGGATAGCAGGTTTGAAGTTCAAATAACTCGCTTACTATCTATGTATGTATGTATGTATGTATATATGTCAGTGAGAATGTGTGAGTACAGTTAATTTAAGCATATTATCGCTGTTTTCGCTTACAATTAAATTATATCTAGATTTTAATACAAATTTAAATTTTAATAAAAATGAAATTAACGGAAACCGAATAAACTAAGATAGATTTAGATGTTAGTTTTTTTAAAAGGACACCGTATTCGGAATAGCTTTCATGATTTCTTTAATAAAAAGTACTATATTCGATACATATATATATATTCGAGGTATATTATAAATTTACAAATTATTTTACCGCCGCAGTTTACCAATATTCAACGTTTATCATTTGATAAACAATGAATAAAACAAAATAAAATAAAACAAAATAAAATAAAACTAAACTATTAATGAATTGAAATCATTTGAAAATAAAATGAATGATTTTAAGATGTATACTTCGGGTGATGGATGGTAAATTAATATATGACAGAATTACTTACACCCCCGCATCTAATAGTTAAAAAAAGAGATAGAATATGTGTAGTTCTTTTGCTTTTATCTAATTGTTGGGGTTTCATTTCATTTGGTTTAAAATGTGTGTAGAAAGGTACTTCAGTTCAGTAACTGGTGTAGCTGGGGTGGGGTCTGCGCTGCCCGTGTGCGGATGTGGGGTGCAGCAGCATGTTTCAGGGTGTGGAGAGGACTGGCGTGCAGCCAATTGGGGAGAGACACTGTGGGGTGGGGAGAGGCAGCACAGACCAAACCAGCAAGACAGCATTAATAATCCTGGTTAACTTTAAAACCGGGTTTTTTCTAACTGCCGGGGTCCAGGATAAAGGCACGCATACTAATGGACTTGCAGACTAGCAGACTAGCTTAATAGCTTAGTAGCTTAATAGCGAACTGACTCGCAGAATGGCGGAGAGCGAATTCCCAACGGACTACGACAGTTTTTAAACCTCCGGAGCTCATAGGCTGTAACTACAATTCGGCGGTGGAGCTTAAGGAGCTAAAGGCCGTGAGTTAGCTTGGCGTGTTCGGGGCTTGTAGGAGTACAGTCCAGCTAATGACAGACAGCTAAAAGGACACACAGCCAGAAAGCAAGAGAAAGCAACATTTAGCAGGAGACAGGAAGAAAGCGAGGCACCACCAGACTCAGAACAACAGACGCCATTCATCAGCACCCCCTCTTTGGAGTGTGCAGATGTTTGTATGCGCCGCATGCGTATAATGCATATGCTGTAGATAGACAATGTTAGAGTAACCGCTTTTTCTTTTAACACATTTCAAAACTCTTTCTGTGGCTGTCTCTGTCCATTCCTCTGTGTTTCTGTCTCCGTGTCTGTCTTTTTGTCTGCTTGTCCCTTAGTCTGCCTGTCCCTTAGTCTGCCTGTCCCTTAGTCTGCCTGTCCCTTAGTTTGCCTGTCCCTTAATCTGCCCCTCTTCCTGTCCTCTTCTCTGTCCGTCTCTGTCTCAAGCCCAACTTTTCAACATCCAGCTTCTCCTCTTTCTCCACAATTTCAGCTTCCCTTCAACCATCTATAAAAAATTCACCACTTAATATAACAACGTTAATATCAGTTTTTCATATAAAATTTGTTAATTGATCTATGAAATTCCAAATTCCAAAATGTAAGTAAGTAGGTAAGTGAGTAAGTGAGTAATTAGGTACGCTGAAATAAGGGGAGTAAAACTCGTACTGTAGAAATCACCCCCTCCCCTTTCAAATCAAATCAACTCAAATTCAAAATTCAATTCCGAGTTCCTTCGTTAAATATCTTTTCTTGTCTTGTCTTGTCTTGTCTTATTCTAGTGTTCCCTTCACCTCACCTCCGTTCCCCGCTTTCTTGTTCTCTCTCGTTGTACTCTCCACTGACTCGTAGATATCCTCTCAGTCAGGCAGACTCTACCAGCCACAGTGCAAAGTCTTCTAGGGTTACTGTGTCAGTTCCAGGTCTCTGGCTCGTGTTTCTTCAACCATGAACACCCACAACAGCCACTTCATAGCCCGCCGCGTGGTCGTTTAGATGCTCCCTGCAAGTTGTTCCACTTCCGCCGTTGCTCATGATACTTCCGCCACTCCCTGCGGCAGATGGGTCACCAAGCGAGGCCAAACACACTCCAGCCGTTTACTATAGCCGTGGACTTGCGGGGGCAAAAGTCACTCGCCTGCACCCCAGGTGGAAATATAAAAGAAATTAAAATTGAGCCCTTCCATGCTGAATGACGGGATGCAGCAGCTAAGCCGGGGTGTAAATGTGAGTGTCCAAAAGAGAGACCAGTAGCAACAGTGAGTGGCTGTAACTTTGGAACCCTCATTTTGTGCAGACGTGGAAAAAGATCTACGTTATTCGGCATATTTGTCATATTGTAATTATTAAATAATGGTTTATTTCACCCTGTAGAACGGCTCGGCTAAGGGTGTTTTGTTTTCATTTCACTCTGTTCTGTTTTACAACGTTTTATATTTACTTAAAATTAAATTAAAATAATTTATATTTTGCTTCTTTTTGTCATCAATAATCAAATAATACGCAATTATTCCAATTATTGTATTTTATTATCCTATCCCTCCCTATAATCTTTAAAATCCTTTTTCAAAATACTTAAAACGACGGGGTGAATTAACTGGCGTCCGGCTGAAATTTATATTATGCACTGCTCTAACATTCATTCATTCGCTCATTTTGAACTACTACTAGTATGTAATGATGTAACAGCGGGTTGAAAATTTTAAAATAATAAAGGGGATGTATATTATACGGCATTCTGTATATACCGGTATATAAACAGATTTTAAAAAACCAAGAAACAGAATTTACTACAAATTGAATGAACATCGATTGTATTCGTGAATAACAATAATGATAATATTGTTATTTATGTTTATATTAGTAATTAAGTGGCTACCGTTCTCGGAATAACTTTTTCGTAAGTGGTAAATTCTGATCCACCAATAGAAGAAGTAAATTACTGGACTTTTTCAAATATTTCAAATATTTTGGCAAAACGCAGTACGGGGAGCAAAAATTGCCCATCCTAGCTGCTCAACATCGAACCGCCACTGCGGTAGAAATGAGAAGAACTGTTTACCTCTACAGATCCGGCACTGGCCGATGCCGAGCCCACAGGGTTATGCAGTGCACTTATCGATATCCGGGAAGGGAAAAGAGGGGTAACTTCAATCCATGCATACTTAGCATCTCTTAAGTACAGAAAAAAATGTATAAGCAGTAAAACACCCCTCACGTAGCTCAGCCATTTGCAGTTGGTTGGGGTTAATTGAACAGTTTATTGTTTAATGTATTATTGGTTTTATTGGTTCTGTTGGTGAAGGAATAATTATAATTAATGCCTTATACTTAAATGATTTATTCCTGGTATATCTTAATTGTTTAGATTATTAATCAAGTCTTGGGTAATTCAAATAATTTATTCCAAATATTTTAAATATATATTTGTCTTATTGTTTTATTGTTTTTATAAACTTTTTTTTTTGTCCTTTCAGTTTTAATAATAATAACTTGTTTTGCCCTGCGGCTGGACGATATTGGCTGTAAGTAAAACAAGAAATTATTTTAACAATCTAATAATTGTTTTACTACAGTTTTTTAATTTTAAATAGGATCAACGGAAAGATAAAACAGCTCTTCTCCACTATTGTATGTAAATAATAAATAAATAAAAATATTAAATAAAAATATTAAATAGGGTTGTTGGAGTTGAGCGTCTCAGTTTCACTTTGTCTTAAATTGTAAAACTTACCAAAGCCAGTAAGTAGTAAGTACTATAACAGGTAAGTAAAAGAGGGGGTGCAAAAGTTGTTGTTTCGTTTTATTGAGAGCAAAAGAGGAGTAATGTATTATTATTAAGCTATTCAACTACATCATAATTTTTATTTGGTTTGTTTCTTATCTCCTTCAGAATTCATTCCACGTTTCTAGTTGTATTACTGGTAGATCTAATTCTAATTCTCTTTTATCCCTCTGGAATAACTCAAAAGGCAGCTACAACCTGGTTATCGGCTTTACAACACTTTTTTTGAAACAAAGGTAAGACAGAGATACCATTAAATGAAGCGATGGACACGTACTTACGTATAACGTAATACAGCGTTCATAGGGTTTCTGATACCAATACCCGATACCCGATGTCTTTGATATTATGAACATATATGGGAAACACTTCTCAAACGGCTGTAGTTTTCTCCTTGTCGAAAAAATTCAGATGATGTAAATAAATAATTATACAGAAAAAGAAAAAAATATTGGATTGTCTTGAAACAATATAATATAAATGCATAATAGTATAATTGTATAGAAGTGAAAAGAAATGTTCACTACGGCTGTGTCTGTTCTTGGGAGGTCTTCACTTTCAAAAATCATAAATGAGACTTCAATTCAATTACGTCAATCCACTGAGCCTCTTAAATTCTAGTTATCCAATCATTTCTCGTCCCTTTCTAATACTCTCCACATGGACTAAATATGATATATTGATATTCAGTTATTATAATGTACAAGTAAGCTCTTAACGCCGACGTTAAATCAGGCTATATGTTTCTAATTACTCTGTTGTTTGGGAATCAAGTGACTATGCTTGATTCGCCTATCATCTGCTTTCTTGTTCGTCTCCTGATTGTATTTTGTGAATATATCCGTTTTATCTTTTTAATCCCTACATTTCATAACTTTCTTTTCATCCCAAAATGAAAGAAAAACCCCCCAATTTAAAATATCTACTGGTTCGACTAATTCAAAAAATGTACATAACTACATTTCACCCCATTCCCACTATGTGATATTTCTTTATTTGTATAAAACCCATGAACTGTATTGCACCCCCAGTTTTTTTACTGTCCTCTCTTCCCTCATTCTCTTCTCCTCTTTTTTCCTGCACGATAGCATGTCCTTCTGGGATTCACATACTGGTTCTAACACCCCACAAATCTTCTGTCCCTCTTATGGTTCACCCACTATATTCTCATACTCTCTATCTCTCACTCCCCTCTCGTGACAAGACACAGAATCTCATCAGTCAATGACTGGGGTGTGGATTTTACCAATCTCTGTATCTATATATACCAATAACTTCTTTTCTTTTAATTTCCTTGAAAAACTCAATCTATATTGAAATTCTCCATTTATCCATTACAGTAATAGCTTTACAAATTTGGAAATAATTGTGGGTTACAGAAATTGAAAAATGACCTTTATGAACCTTCTGTTGGGGTGGATATCACTATAAGATACACATTTTTCTATATAATTTTATCTTTTACTATTTAAAAATTGTACCTTTTTTTTCACTTTATTAATAATTGCATTCTCTTATATATATTATATATACTTTTCCATTCTTGATTCAAATATTCGGAATCCTACAATTACAAGATTTAGATTTAGAAGTAATTTATATTTAATTAATGTTGATTTATAATTCAAATCAAAATATACGATATACAATACATAATTATTGATGAAAGAACAAAAGGGGGTGGGGAAACAGTTAAAAGATGCAAAAAAAAAAAATTTATAATAAACCAGCTTCTTTAAATGCTTTCTCAGTTGAATCTAAACTTTCTAATTTAGCTAAATCTTGTTCAGTACCAAATTTTTTACCATTGAAAAAAATAGTAGGAACCCATTTTCTACCACTAATTGCGGTAAATTCTTTCTCTAATTCAAAAGCAGCTTTTGGATCCATCTTATCTAATTCAACTAATTCAACTTTATTTAATACTCCATATTTTTTGAAAACTGCAATAGCATAATGACAATCTGGACACCAAGATTTTGAAAGCATTAAATACTTGTTCTTTGAAACTAATTCTTCTGCTTTGTTAGCCATCTTATATTAATTGTTTGCTTTTAATATGATTTGATTTGATTCTTGTAAATAGAAACCTATATTCAAGTATAAAACTTATATAAATTGTTTTTTATTACTAGATGGCAATTCTCGTTGTAGTCTATTTATATATATATATATTCAATGAGTAAATCAGACGATTGGTTGAGCCACAGTTTAAAATCACAGGAATTACGCAAACGAAAACTGATAATTCCAAACTCCATCGCAAAATTTCTAAAGACCGAGAAACAAAAAATACAAAGCGAGCGGGTAGGATTCTCGAGCTATTTTTTTCCTCGATGGCGCTTGGAACGAGACAAACGGGGATTGTGCACTTTTAGAAACTGCCGCGCCCTGTTGTGGCTTTATCAATCCGGGTAATGACCGCCGGCAACATCTCAAATGTTGCCAGGGAATATCCTGGCAGCTTGAAATTATTCAGTTCTTTTGGATATGGGAGCTTTTTCGGCGATATCATCAGTATTGAATAACAGGAATTTAAAATTTTATGTTATTTATTATAAATTATAACAAAATTGTGACATATAACTTCATATATAAGAACTTCTCTGAGTAATCTGATGTGAAACAATAGCAGAATTAACCAAAAAACATTTTATTTATTTAACATGAATACAATTTGTAACTTCCTAAATTATAATAAAACTTTATGCTTATTAAACCATACTACTATTATCTTCTGTGTCGCTTTGTTAGGGATTACACATATAGGAGTTTACTAGGTTAAAAAATTGATTATATAAATACATGTCGTGTTAAAAGTAAATATACATTAGAATAAATAGATATTAAAAAATACAGTAAATAAAATATTTAGTTTGGGAATTTTCTCTTTCTGGCAAACAAAGCTCTTTCTTTGTGTCTTCTAGAAGATTCAATCTTAAGACCATCTAAATAACTTATATTATTAAACCAAACAATCAATGAATTCTCGTAATTTCTTCTCTTATCGCGGATTTCTCTTGTATACTTGTTCAAATAATCAATATGCTTACCGTCACGCTTATGCCATTCTTCTATACCTTGAACTTTATGTAGCTTAGAATATTCGATTGAGAATGCTTCTATATCTTCATATGTCTCTAAATGAAGCATTGTTGATTCGTCGTATATGTTAGTACGGTTAGCATGTGTTTCTTCAGTTGGTGTTGAAGCAGGTAAAATATCAGTAATACTTGATCCAATTATTGAACTAATATTTCTCTTGTTTTTATTATTGAATCTAGGAGTCATTGTATTACTGTTGCTGGCAGTATAATCACTTTCATTTACTGTCAAATTATTAATCGTTGCATTTAATTCACCATTTTCTTCATCCTTGTAGAAAACATACGGATAATATGATTTGTTTATAGGATTGACTCTAAGATCTAATAGTCTTAACTTAAATCTAAATGATGCACCATAATTAAATATTTCTTTCAAGTCACTAATGTTATTACTTAATACTTTTAATTTAACTAAAAATCTCATATTTTCAATACCTTTCAATGATTTTAATCTATTGAAATTAAGATTTAAATCGTAAACAACTGGAAAAACATCACCTAAATTATTTGGTAAGGATTCTAAATTCATAGCACTCAGATTTAATACACTGATATTTGTAAATAATCCAACTTTAACGGCATTAGGAATAGTGAAGCTTGTATTCTTACTACCGGTTAAATCAAGTTTGTTTAATTTTTTAATTTTACAACTTTCGACTATAAGTGAATTTATAGATTCATTATTATTTTGTAATTTAGCATCAATTATTTCTAAATGTTTTGATAAACCTTTAATTTCTCTTAAGTTATTACCATCAATTCTCAATTCTTTTAAGTGAGCGGCAAATGACAAATCTAAATAAGTCAATCTATTTAATTTAAGACTCAACTTTCTTAAATTTTTATGATTCAAGTTACATTTAAGTGAGCTCATTTCATTATGATCACAGTTTAAAACAATTAAATTTTTTAATCTTTCTAAACCTTTTATTGATCTAATCTTATTGTTTTTCAAATTCAAACTTTCTAAAAAGTTTAATTCAAGACTATTGAAATCAAGATCACCTCTTAAGAAATTATCTGAAATATCTAATTCTACCAAAGTCTTTAAATCTTCTAGACCTCTTAAACTCTTGATTCTATTTGATTTTAATATAAGACATCTCAAGTTATACAACTCATTAAACATTCTAAAATTTTCAACTTTGTTATGAGATAGATTTAAATATTGAAGATCATTATATTTGGCAAAAGAAGTCAATCCGCTTATGTAATTATGTGATAATTGCAAAATTTGAACTCTTTGAGGTACACCTTCAACGTATTCAATATTGTTCTTAGAAGCGTTAATGTTTCTAACATTAGGAGCCATGTTATCTAAATCTTTTAAATTATTTAATCCCAATTTAGATAAGTTTAAGACTTCTAATTTATTCCAACTTCCATACGGTTTAATGTTGGTCAATGCTGAGACTAGTGCCTTTCTAGATTCTGAGAATGAAACATCCAAATTTGTTATATCAGCAACTTTAACATCTGATAAAACTCTAGTGTTATCAATTGATCCATTGCCTTTCCTGAAACTTGTTTCATCTGAGTCTTCAAATGAGGTATCCATACTGTCCTGTTGAATGTTTCTTTTAATTTTGTTCGTTGCTTTACTATAATAACTCTCATTCTCTTGGTTTTCAAGTTCTTTTCCAAAAGAATCCTTGTGATTTGAAGGTAAGAAAAATGAAACTTCTGGTGGAGATTCACGACGGGTTACATTTTTCGGTTTCTTCAATATACTCGAATGCTTTTCAACAACAGATCTTGTAGTATCATTGACATCTGTAATTTGATTTAGTGCCTCCAACATATCATCTTTCTCAATTGTATTTACCTTTTGCAAATCACTATTATTAATGTTAGTATTGGTCTTACTATGATTATTATTTGGACTATCTTTTAATTCATTTGATGTTTTATTATCAGTTTTAACAAATTTTTTCAAATTTTTATCATAAACGGTGTCTTTGTATTGGTAGCCAGGAATAAATTTCATTCCTGGATGGCTACTGACTTCTTCAGATTCAACACTGAGATTAATTGAACTGCTTTGGCTTGATTGAATTAACTTAGGTTTGTTTCTGTTAGAATTGAGCTCTTCATTCAAATCATCCTGCAATGTTGAGTTCATTTGATCTAATATAAGTGAAGATATATTTTTAGATTTAGGACTTGAAAGTTTCAAATCTTTTATATCCATCTTTTGAGCACTACCTAATTTTAGATTCTCCTTTAACGCTTCTAAGGAGACAGTGACATTGGCTGTAACAGAAGGACTTGGTGAAGGACTTCCATTAAACTCGTTAACACCATCATCTATGTCATTAGAATAATCATCATCAGAATATTCAATTGTATAGTTTCGAGTTCCATTAGGAGAATTTATAATTCCACTTTCCTGGGTGCTGGAAATTCCAAGACCAGATACATCTTCTTGTTCATTTATTATATCACTATCATCATTATCGTCATTATCGTCATCACTAGAAGTATAAGCAGTATAAGCATCAACGTCGGTTTCATTATTATTATTATTACTATTATTATTATTATTATTATTATTATTATTATTATTATTATTATTATTATTATTATTATTAATATTAATATTTTTATTATTAGCATTCATATTTTGACGAATATTCTGTACCAAAGCATCTGCATCTTTCATATAAGCTTCAACTGTTCTTTCATTAACAATACGAGAGTTATTATTATTTTCATTATTAATATTATTGTGAGTATCATTTAGACTAACTATACTATTTTCATCTAAAATACTATTTTGATATCCTATATTTGATGGGATAGCACTATAATTTTCTTCATCTGAAGTATAAGAATCAGAATCGGTATAAGAATTATCAGCAACCATATGTAAGTTGAGTTTATTTAAATTGTTTAATACTTTAGAGCCATCTGCTAAAAATCTTTCAGCTGTCGATACACCTTTCAAGTTATAATCCGTGGTTTCATTCATAGCTTTAGATATCAAGGAAGATGACGAAGCTGATGAAATAGAGTGAAGGGTAGGTGCTTTTGATTGAATATTTTTTGATGAAGCGTTATCAGAGTTAGTAGTTGTTGTTAAATTACCACTAGTTTCTATTGCATCCGTATTATCAATTTCTCCAATACCAAAATTAACATCATCACCATCACCATTTCCATCACCTTTGTCATCATTTTTTTGTATATTCAAACCTTGTTGCTTTAATGATCCGTTATTGTTAATACTTGAACCTTCTGAGTCCTCATAATGACTTAATATATTTTGAAACCTGCTTCTAGTAAATGTATCTTGTAGGTTAGCAAATAATTTGAGTGGTGACCTTGGTGTATAAGAGTCTGTTTTTGGGTTGGCACCAGATGTGATTGCTGCTGTAGTGGAGTTATTATCATTTGAAGAAACTGGAGTTCTTTCCAAGCTATTGAATTGATTTTGACTTTGATTTGAGCCTCTTGTCTTTTTATCTAATTTATAAGCAAAAGTATCAGGTATTAACATATTTTTATCATTTAGAGAAGGTATCTTAGAATGATTTATTTGATTTTGAAATTTTTTATTACCTATATCGTATCTTTTCCAAGCTGCCATTTGTGAGGTTGGAGATTCTGGTTTTTTAACAACTGTACTAGAACCAATACTGAAGAAAGGGTTTGCAAGTTTATCTTTATCTAAGATTTGTAATTGCGCTGCTGTTGGTTTAAAATTTGAGTTTGAATTTTTATTTAAATTATTTTGAACAACAGAATCGTTGAATACAGTAGAATTATCAAAAATTTTTAATACTGATGATTTATTATTTTCATTGTTATTAGTATTTTTTAAGTTATTAGTATCATTATTATTGGTATTGTTATAACTATCAGTTTCCCATTCTTGACCTCTTAAGATTTCAGGCATCCAAGCTGGTTCATTTGAATTGGATTTAGTTGATTTTTGATCTTCTAGCTGCTGTAATTTAACCATTGGTGAATGTTTATTAAAATCCTCATTTATTCTATACTTCATATTATGATTTGGACTTTTCATTAATGCTGGTGGTAGACATTCATCTGTATTAACTGTTGAATCCTTTGCTGTTGTATAATTATTTGTGTTATTAATAATATTATTATTATTTGTTGTTGTTAGATCAATATTAAGATTAGTTATATCCTTTTTAGCATCTTTATTATCAGTAGAGTCTAGTGTTGGTTTAATATTAGTTGTGGTGGTGGTGGTAGCGGTGGTAGCGGTGGTAGCGGTAGTGGTAAGTTGATTTGAATCAGATTCTTTTAATTCAAGGTTTAATTCTTTGAATTTTTCAGTTATATTTTGAACTTCTGGATTTTGAGTGATAGAAGGATTATCAATTTTTGTATTCTCATCTGAGTTTTGTATTGGTGATTTTGACTCTGATTTTGATTCTTTCATGTTATCAAAATTTATATCAACTGATTTAATGTATCTTTCAATTCCGGAATTCACAGACATTTATATTTTTTCTTTTTATTTTTGATTCATATACTAGTTGAAATTAAAAAGGGTAAAGCAAGGAACAAATAGACAATAGTTAATTTTTCATGAAGAATATAGTACTGGGGTTCAATGAGTGGTATATGCAATTAAGTTAGAGTATATATTAGGTGAAGCGATGGTGATATGGTATAATATTGTATTATATGATATTAAATTATATTTGTGTGACTGAAAGTTCATTGACCCTTTTCAATATGATTTCCTTATTTTTATTTGTGAAATTTCAGATGATTTAAATGAAATCAAAAGAGAGTGTTACAGCAAATTTAAAAAATTTGGGTTCTAGTATTCAGTGTAACGAACTACCACAAAGAGTCAAAGTGAGCCAATTGCTTAGGTGAATGTATGATTCAAAGAAAGGGTCTTCGGGCGTTGGCAATCAGAGAGAGAGAGAGAGAGAGAGAGAGAGTGTGTGTGTGTGTGATCTAACAAGAGTGGTACTGTACTAACCAACCACATGAGATCAAGGTAGATACCTGAACTACCTGAACCATCTCCATTTTAGCAAGATCGGAAAGTGGCCAGTGTGCACGAAAGAGAGGAATGCAGATACACATACGGATAGATAGGTATATAGATAGAGAGACACATACAAACAAACAAACAACAAACAAAGCAACAGGAAAATAAAGAAATCAAAACAAGAAATCAAAACAATTTCGATTTCCTAAAGCAGACACACCCGTACACGATTAATTACAATGATCTGCTGATTACGTAACGTGATATATTTTTTAAGATACATACATACTCTTTATTTTGCTTTTTGTTTTAAGTTTCTGCTGTTTCCCCAGAAATCTACTTTATTATATTATGTTACTAAAACACAGTGCCAGTGGCTGCTCTGTCACATGTACATTTTTATATTATTATCGATAAAACTGAAAAGAGGGAAATTATCACTTACTGATTTTCACCTAAATGAATATCAGAAAATCAATGAAGTATGAAAGATGAAAGATGAAAGATGAAAGATGGAAGATGGGTATGGAAAAGAAGCCGTTCTCTACTATAATGCGATCACAATAAGAGATCAGATGTAAATGCAGACAAACAAAAGAATGAATAATACAATGAAAGGCTATGTATTTTCATACTTCAGGCTAATTAATATCTATGGACAAGAAGGTAAAATAGAAAGAAAAAAGAAATGTTTCGTATATTAAATAATAAGTAAACTAGTGAAACAAGAGAGCAGTAAACATAGTAACACACGCTACAAGTATACTTAGCCAAGTCTACTAATTGCTCAACAGATATATATGTATATATGTGTAAACTAAAATAACCGCCCTACATTTTATCTTATTATTATACACTATGCAGTTTTAAGTATACATACATAGAAGGGAAAAAAAGAAGAAGAAGATAGTTTTTGAATGACTTAACATAGGCCAATATTTCTAATTCAGTGATAGTGGGATATCATAAGCGAGAGTGATACATGTATAAATTGAATATAAACTAAAACAAACAATTCCAGGAATTAAATCGGTATTTACGGTTTATATGAAGAAGATAAAATGAAACGGAGGAAGGAAAGGAAATGAAAGGAAAGGAAAAAGTGAAAGGTTTTCATGTCAGGAAGTTTTTCATACGCATGATTACACATTTGAATAAATGGATTCAAAAGTACATTAGAATGAGTAAATAAGCAAACGAAGTAAATCAAAGAAATGGATTAATATAACAAAGCCATAATTATGCAGTGTTACTGGCCCTGACAGATTGACAGCGAATAGCAAATATAAATTCAAGCATGAAAAAAAAAAAAACAACAACAACAAAAACAACAACAAATAAATAAATAAACAAGTAAACAAACAAACAAATAAATAAACAAGTAAACAAAATTCATCTAACCTTTTTTAACTAAGTGGGTATCCTGTAATATAATGAAATGAAATGAGATAATCATATAACTGTAATACTATAAGGCACAAGTACGATAACCTAAAGACACACATAGATCAAGAATTACCTGTTACATCCGCGTCTTGTCCTGTCTTGTCCTGCCCAGAGTGCTGGAGAAACGATTGCCACCCGAATCGGGCTGTGAAAGAGCCAGACTGGGAACAGCGGGCCCGCAGCAGACAGAAAGACACTGTTCCGAAAGCAGCACAGAACAGCCCCAAACAGGAAATCCGGGGGAGACGTGGATCACCTCGGCTTCCTTTCCAGGCCGCACACTCCGCCGCAGCTCTCCGCGGGGCTCCACAGTGGCTGCGAATATGGCCCAGAAACTGTTCCCCACCATCCAAATGCACCATCTTTTGGACAGGCCATGCCCCGCACCCTCGTCTGCCTGGCCCATCTGTTTCCCCTACTTTATCTGCTTCATCTGCTTGACAATGCCACCGAAACCAGACACATGTAAGCAACAATAGACGCAAGATGCAGTCTGTGCAGCAACCCAGAAACTGGCACGAGAGACGCTGGCTAAAAAGTAAACAAATCGAGCCATCCCCTTCACCTTCCAACCGCACAGTCCACAGCACCTCGTATGGCTGCCAATGCGGCCTGCGCTGAGTTTCCTCTACCAGCCATCCCGTGGAGACGGGCACAGGGAACGCTTCTTTGTCTTAGCTTCCCACGCATCCACAGCTGTTCCTCCGCTGTTCCTCCGCTGTTCCGCCGCTTCCCGCAAAGACGCTGTGCACGCTGAAGACTCCTCAAGACGCTGAATAAGCTCAAGACGCTCAAGACGCTCAAGACGCTCAAGACGCTCAAGACGCTCAAGACGCTGTGAACCCTACAAACGCCGTAGACGTTAATCGCTGCGCAGGAAATCAAAACAAACAAAAACATAAACAAAGCAATAAATCAAAACAAATAATCTGACAAAACAAACAAATAAACAAACTGTTGAACCTTGCAAATATACAATCACCTACTTCCTTAAATCGTAGATTGACATATTCTTATTCTTGTTCTGAAACCTCAACCACCAAATATCATCTTCAACTCCTCATATCTTATACCCTGCCCCGTTTGCCAATCACTTATCCACCTTTGCGATTTGATTCTATTCCAACCCAATCTGACATATCCTTCAACATCCAACATTTTACTCGTAAGCACATCGATCACTTCACTTCATTTATCTACTAGTGTCTTACTATTCTTAGCTTCATTTACTTCTTTAGGCACATGCACACCTTGGTCGACACTAGCAAAATTGAATAAATCATACACCAATCTATCATCCTCCAATAATTCTTTAATATCAACCCTCCTTCATACTTGACTGATTTCAACTTCATCTTATATCTTATTACAACTTTTTATACAATTTTATACATAAAAAAACACACATATATATATATATATATATCTACAAATATTTAGATAAGCAAGTCTAAGAAATAGCTATAACATACAAAAGATATTAAAATAAATTATACACTTTTCATCTCATATATATCAAATAAAGTCAAATAAAATCGAATAAAATCAAATAAAATCAAATAAAATCAAATTAACTTTAAATAAATTAATAAATATTTCATATAAAAGACTTATATATAATTTAAAATATTCATAATGTCTGAAAACGATGAAAATAATAACAACATCAATAATAATAAAATACTAATAGGTTCTTCTCCTTCGCGGCTATGTGATATGTTTGATAGTAATGTATTAGACAATACTCATATGTTAAATTTAAGAACAACAAGTTGGACTCCATATATAGATAATACTTTTGATCCTTCTTTAATTGACCCAAATTCACATATAGGTGCCACAAGATTAAGTCCAATTCAACCAAGACAATATAATAATGGCAATAGTAATAATAATAATGGATTACCTCAATCTGGGTCTACCCAGAATGGATTACAACAGACTCAATTACAATTATTACAACAACAGCAACAGCTGACTCCACAACACCAACCAACTTTGATGCCTTTACAACCACAACCTTTTTACCCACAAAGTGTTCAAAAGCAATCGAATCCACAATCACAAATCTCTTTGTCCGCTCAACAACATCAACAAATTTTTGGCCCTATCCCAAACTTGAGTCCTTATCCTAGTCAACCTCCTCAACAATTGTCCTCACAATCACAATCCCGTAATCAATCTCAATCTCAATTGCAATCCCAGTCACAATCACAATCACAATCACAATTTTCAGTGAATCAATTCCCATCACAATATTCTTTTGGAAACATTTTATCATCTCCATCAAGACCACTCGATTTCTCACCATTTAATGCAAATACTGCAACTCCAAATAATAATATTAACGTTGCTGACCTTTCATTTAGATACTCGGATTATATAAATGGTACTCCAAGTAAAATGGATCTTGATGCTTTCTTAGAAAAAGAAAATGTAACTAATAATATGAGTCTTGGTACACCATTAGATAAAAATAATATGATTACTTCAAGTGGCGGTAATTTGAAAATCTTTAAGACACCTTTAAGAGAATTATCTTTAAATACACCAAGACGTTCATTAGGTTCGACTGTTAAGAAATTACCTTTAGCAAATCTTGAAGATACCCCAAAGACAAAACATCAGCTACAGCAACAGCAGCAGCAACAACAACAGCATCAGCAATTACAGATTCAGTTACAGATACAGTCGCAGTTACAATCACAACAACAACAACAACAACAACAACAACAACAGCCGCAACAACCACCATCGCTACAATCAACTTCTTCTTCAACAACTGTAAATTCTGCTTCTTCTTCAACTACTTTACTAACACAGCCTTCACAAGACTCATTAGCCCCATCCGGTCAACAGCAACAACAACAACAACAACAATTACAGCCGTCATCTCTATCTTTAACGCAAACACAGATGCAATCACAGCAGGCCCCAATTTCGCAATCCATGTCTTCAACACAGCAACCACCACAATCACATTTGAATTTACAACAACATCCACTTTTATTACAGCCTTTACAACAACCATTACACCACCAAAATCATTTACCTATTCAACAACAATTACAACAAATTCAGCAACAGCAGATACAACAACAACAAATGCAACAACACCATCAGCAAATGCAACAACAACTCCAACAGCAACATATTCAGCAACAACAACAACAGCAACAGCAACTTCATCAGAGTCAATTGCAACAGCATCCAATGCATTTTCAGCAATTCCATCAACTTAACCAAGCTTTGCAAGAACTCCAACCAATACCAATGCCAATTCAAACTTCTTTCCAAACCCCTTCTAAAAACATGATGTCAAATCAAACAGGTTCATCCCCATCAACTATTATTGTTTCATCGTCTAAGAAAATTGACAGTAATGCATCATCATCGAATGGTCAATTTTCTCCTACACCAGGCGCTAAATCATCTTTGAAAAGTGCTCCTTGTCAATTAGTCAAATCCAATTCCTCATTAGAACCAGCAATGGGTATATTTGCAGAAAAGAAAAATAAATTATTCAGTGGCTCATTAAGTAAATCAATAAGTACTAATTCGATAACTAATGGTACTGGCATTGGTGGTATCAATGGTACTAAAAGAAAATTTACTTCAGGTTTCCATTCTAATACACTTAATAATTCTGAAAATAATTTTCAATTTGTATTTACTGATGTCGATCAATGGAAAGATGGTACTTCAAAATCGAAGAAAAAAAAAACTAATAATTCTGGTAAAATTGAAACTTTAACAGCTAAAAGTAAGAATTCTTTGAATATTCAAAAGAATAATAATGCTAATGTGAATGTGAGTGTTATTAATACTATTACTACTACTACCACCACTCTTACCGCCACCGCCAATAATCATAATAATAATAATAAGAAAAAGATTAACGCTGAAAATCATAATAATGTTGCTATTAATAAAAAGAAAACCAAAAATGTTAATGTTAAAAAGACCAAGCCAAATACATTAATTCGTTATGCATCTGTTCCAAGTAATCCATCAAAATTTATTTCATCAAGTTTCAATGCAAATAATAATCAACAATCAAATAATACTACTAGTGCTTCTACTAATAATACTTTTAGTAATTCTCATAAATCACTTTTAGATTCAAAGGAGAATCTTATAACATCAAAGAATATAAATCAAAAATTGAAAAGAAGTCTTAGTGTTTCTTCATCAACATCAACAATAAGTACAAATAATAGTAATTCAAATAGTAATAATAATAAGTTGAATTTAGATTATGATATTTCAAAATTTGAGAATCAAATAAATACACAAAATTTATTTTCAAAAATTAAAAACAATGGATCTCCTTTGAAATTGAATATTGATGATTACGAAGATGATATTAATATTAATACTGATGACTTAAATTACTAATGATAGGTGATTGATATGTTGTAACTCGTTGACTAACTAACTGACTGACTGACTGACTGACTGACTGGATGAGTAGATAAAATTGTTGAATCCTTTTTATAAAAATTATACCATACACTCAATTTTTCTTTCCTCTCATTAACTAACTTCAAATCGTTCTCCTCGTTTTTTTTCTCTTTATTTTTTTTTTCCATTTAATTAACACATTTAATTTTTATTTAATTAAACTTATTGAAAATTTATTTTTGTTTAATTATTTATTAAATTAATTGTTTAGACCGCTTATTATGTATAATAATAATACCCATATCATATCATGTATTTCGTTTCTATTTTTATTTTTATTTTCAACTTACCTTTCTCCAATATATATATATATAACTTATATATTTTAACTTAATTCTATATATTTATTCGTTTACTTAACAGCAATTACAAGTATTAATAATAGTAATAATGTATTTATTTTATTGAGTTTCGCAGATATATATATATATTTATTGGATTTATCAGATTTGTTCATCTACGTCTTGGACCTTTTGGTTTTGAAAATTTTAATTTTGTGAATGATGAATTAAGACCTGAATCTGAAGTAATATCAGATTTAGAATCATTATTAATTTCAAATTCTGATAATTCAATTTCATCAGAATCACCAATTTCAATAATTTTAGCAAAATTAAAATTTAAATTATTTTTCAAATTATTTATAAAACCTAATTTATTTGAAGCATATATCATTCTATCTTTAACTTTTGAACCTGATGGACAAGAATAAATAAAATAAAATAAATCATTTAATTTTAGTATTGTATAATTTGGTGAATCTGATGGTAATTTATCAATTATTGAACTAATATTATTTGGATTTAATTCATCTGATAATTTTAAAACTAATATTTCATTTATTATATTAATTGATATAAATTCACCATTTTTAAAATCTGAATTATTTGATAAAATTTCTAATAAATCATTATCTATCTTAAAATTTAAAGAACCATTCAATAAATTATTATCATTAACTAATTTTTTTTTATTATTTATTAAACCAATTGAATTTAACATTTCTAAATTTTTAACATTTTTCAATGATTTTTCAGAATCTGATAATGGTTTTATTGAATTTTCATGATTTTGTAATGATTTCCAACCTGATTCACTTAATTCGTTTAATTCACTCATAAATAATATTGATTTAAAAAATTCAAGTCCTAAATCTTTTAAAATATTGTTTTTTGCAGATGCATATATCATCTTATCTTTCACTTTTGCTTCATCTGGTACCCATGAAATAAAATAGTAATTGTTTGTACTAGTATTAGTAGTTGTATCCTCTTTAATAATGATATAACATGGTTCTGTTGTTGTTATTTTGTTTGTTATTGAAGTCAAATCTGAGATTAAATCAGAAGAACCTGGGATTGTTGCATTTGGAGATAATACTTCGTTTGAGATGGTAAGGATTATACAACGATGTGAGTTATCGATATAATCTTTAAAAGATTCAATGACTTCTTTAGATGCTGTATTAAAATGAAAAAAAAATTGGAAAAGATAAGTTGTGTCAGTTTCAGTTAGTTAGTACTTATTAAGTGTGATACTGTATTATTTTGTATATAGTGAACGTGAATGTGAGTTTCCTACTTACCACTTATACCAGAAGACATTATAATTTGCGTGATTTTTCTAATATCAATTCAAGACACTCTTATTTAATTCTTTTGATGATTAATGTATTTTATACTGATTTGGAAGAATGCAATTGATATATTTATATATAATAGATATATTGGGTCTGTCGGATATAGATATGGGATGTGGTTTATCTCTAGGCTGTTCTTTGGAGGTTAGATCAGATAGTGTGGCTGACTGGTGCATTGGTGTAATTAAATAATAGTCGATCGACTTAATAATATAAGAAATTGCGACGAGTAAAGAAGCGTCCCAAAGTGGAAATCGGATATGCAGAAAGACGCATAGTGATGTGAAGAAACATGCACGCTGCGGCTGAGGGAGAAACACGCGTTGCTGGGCTGCGGGAGATCCTGGTAGGCTTGTTTGTCTCTCTGTGTGGGGAGTGGTGAGAGTGGTGAGAGTGGTGAGAGTTGTGTGTGAGGTGAGAGGCTCTTTTTGTTTTGGGTTGTCTTTGAGTCTGTGTTTGGCCAGTTTATGTCTTTTTCGAGTCTGTTTCCAGAGCAAGGAGTTGTTGTTGTTGCTAATGTTGTTATTGCTGTAGTGGTTGCGGTTGTAGGAGGATCTTCGGTGGTGGGGGACTAAACAAGGAGTAGTGAAGACAACGGGCAGTGGTACCATTACTGGTACCATTACTGGTACTATTGCTGGTAATATTACTATTAGTATTACTGTTTGGTTGGGAGCTAGAGACGTAATGAAAAGTTGACAAAATATATCTGAAAATACACAAGAGGAGTTGATTGGCATTTTTACTTAAATTTAGTTTCATTTCAAGCATGAATTCAGAGAATATGAAATGACGTATTCGTGATTTCATGCAAATACTTGAATCTCGAAGATGGATATTACATGTCATATTAAAACTAAATAAGGGTTCAATATTTAACTCCTTTACCAACAAATATGTCGTTAACTTCTCTATTTCTTAATTTGATTTAAATTAAGTTTGCCTGAATTTGTTTTCGTGTCTTTGTGAATTGTGCTGAAATAGGGCGTTCTGTGTAATATTCCTCTGTTGTTCAATCAGAAGAGTAACGTATCACAACACATATCTAATACATATAATATATATAATATAACCAACTGGCTGATCAAATAAATATTCTTTGTATCGCTGTATTGTTGTGTAGGAGAGCTGCGTGAGTAGAGGGGACGCGCTGGCTGGACCACATCAGCCGAGAATGCTTTGAATGGGCAGTGTGAAGTAGTTTTGGCAGGCTGAAATTTCAGGTTTCTGCATTCCGCAGCCTGTCTCGCTTTTTCCACGCTTCTTTTCCTGTTTCGTTGTTTGGGTTTTTTGTTTTTGTTTTTGCTGCCATACAAATAAGGTTTCTGGTTTCTGTTTACCATTTTGGTTGTTTTGTTTTCGTTTGTTGTCGTTTTGCGTGTCTGCGGGCGAGCGTGCTGGCTGGCTGGCTGGATGGCGGGCATTCTGGCTGATAGTGCCGTCCGTGGGCTGGCAGACCGGCGCGTCAATGGCTGCTGCTGCGGTTAGGCAGATCAGCTTTTGCCAGAAGAGGGATTCCAGTCTTGTAGAAAAGCTTTCCCTCTGGTTGATGTGAAGGCTCTTGTGGTGCTTCTGGAGGAGGTTTACTTTACCCTTGTTTGTTGTATTGCTCTGGTCCTGCTCCTGGCTCTAGCTGTGGTCTTGGTGATTTTGTCTTTGGATTTTATGATGAACCTCTCTGCCCATTCAGGAAACAACGTCTCCATAGAACACATACAACCTTTCCTTTTTGTATTCCCTTCTATTCCATTCCCCAATGGATGATGGATTTACCCAGTTGAATCAGTAACAAGAAACTATCCTTGACGTGTGCCACTCACTCAGTGAGCCAAATACCCTATGCCTGGCACATCTTATCTTGTAGTCTCATGATACTGGTAATCCTAGACAGTAAACTAAGTAAAACACCCAAATCATCTGTCACATCACTGATAAAAATAAATCTAAATCCTCTTCACCTTTAAAGTTAAAGCCTTCTATTCATGAAGAAATTATATAGATAAATCAGCGAGTGATTTTAAATATCAATATTAGCCAATATAAATTTATACTTACATTTTCACTTCGAATTTTTGTTTATATTTACTCTTTTATATTACCATCACAACAACTCACACAGTATCAAAAGAATTCAAATATATTCAAGTATATACATATTAATATATATCACTCTCATCGGAAATTACTGAAATTCTGAACTCACTATTCACTCATACACGATGTCTTCACCAGATACATCTGGTCTGATATCATCGCCTAATATATCAACAGATGATATTGATAATAATAATAATAACAACAATGATAACAACAACAACAACAGAGATAACTCTCAAAATGAAGATTCGTTTATGAACCAGTCAGGTTACCAAATATTACCAAGTAAATCAACTCTTTTACAAAATTTTAGAAATAATGAAGTACTATTTGATAACATGTTATTATACCCTTCTCCAAAACCATCAATGATTGCTAATTTTGTCAATGATCCAGTAACAGGCGAAAAAAATGTAATGGTTAATGGTACAATAGAAGCATTAATAACTCAACTTACTTCTCCTGAAATTATAGATTACCAATTTTTGTTAGATTTTTTCTTAACTTTTAGAAGTTTTGTTGATCCATTACCATTAATGGAGTTATTATTATGTCGTTTGGCTTGGTGTCTTAAAAATTCAAATATAGATACTATAAGTGAAAATACAACTGCAAATGATTTAAACAATCCAAATGATATGGCTAATTTAGAACAAGAAACTCAATATAAAAGAGATATAGGTAAATTAGCTTTGATTAGAACATTTGTTTGTATTCGTCATTGGTTATTGAACCATTTCCAAGATGATTTTGTTTCCAGTCATCAATTAAGAAAATTATTTACAGAAGTTATCAACGAATTGCCTAATATCGATGACTATATAGTTAATAACGAATCTTTAGAATCAACAAATAAAACAGCAGACTATAATAATAATAATATTAACAATCATAACAACAATTTACCATTACAAGCTAAAATTATTATAAATTTGAAAAAAGTTTACTTGAAATTATGCCAGATTTATTGGAATACTATTTCATTTGATAAAATGATCTCTTCTTCAAATCAATTATTTTTTGAAATATCACCTTATCCTTCAATGAATACAGCAAGATTATCAATATTAGGTTTAAAACAACTTATAGACCCACATACTCGTCGTTCAGGTATCCTATCTTTGCTTGATCAAAGATCTTCTAGTGGTACTAATCAATTACTTAAAGAATACGCAGATATAATGAAAGATTCTTCAAATTCAGCATTGACTAATATTAATAATACTGTAGATAATAGCAATAATACTAATAACGATACTTCTTTTAGATCAATTAGCTCAAATATTAAAAAGAGTCCAAGTTTACAGATGTTAAACAACACGTTCAATAATAGTAACATATTAGCAAACAACAACAACAACAACAATAATAATAATAATTATTCAGCTGGTTTAAGTAAATTTTCAAGAGAAACTTTTATCTTACATCCAAAGGCTTCATTGGTTTCGATTAGTAATACTAAATCATCATTGAATAACAACAACAATAACAACAATCAATTCACAAAATCACATAATAATTATAATAGTCTTACAGAATCTCCAAATCGTATCTTAAATACAATAAATTCAATGAATTTACCTAAGAGTTCAACAATTGAAAATTTATATTCAAATGTATTAAAAGATTTTAAATCAACTCCATTACAAGGAGTTAAATTATTAAGTATTCCAGAATTTGAATCTGATTTTTCTACTCTAGGCTTTTCGGTTAACGGTAAAGTTCAAATGTATAAAGAAAGTAAAGTTAAAGATATTACTCCAAATACACCACTTAAAACTATGAAATTAAATTTAGAATCTTGTGATAATTTGAGATTGAATACACCTTTTTCAAGTACTGATGATTTGAACAACAAGGGACCTCTGAAAAATATAACTAATGTTAATAATAATAAAAATAATATTACGGGGAACGCTAAAAATTTATCTAATCATAACAAACCTGTCAATAATACACAAAATAAAAATACATCTAATACTAATACTAATACTAATATGAAATCTAATACACAAATAAATTCACGCGCACATTCAAATGATAAAGGATTATTCAAAGAATTAAAATCATTATTCCATAATAAAAATAAGAATAAAAAATCAACAAATGTTAATAATACTAATAATACTGCCGCAGTTACAAAGACTTCTAATAAATCTAATGTAGATAAAACAGTACCATCAAAAGATAAAATTGATATTAATGAAAAAGAAACCGATAATAGTAATAACAAGAATAACAATGTCTTCCAAAAACCTAGAGCTATAAAAGATACAGATAATAATATATTTTTTGATAAAACTTCTGATTCTTCAATTATTTTAAATTCAAATTCTAAAACACAACAAAATTCAAAGAATCTTGAAATTATTATAAATAATACCAATGAAAATCAAAATAAATCTGATTTATTAGCTTCTAGAAGTATTTGTGAATATAATTTATTATCTAATAAGTTAGATGTTAAAAGAAGATTATCTAATCAATTGTTATCTTCTAGTCACTCTCAATCTGTTTTATCTACAATGATTAATTTAAATGATTATAACGAAGATGATATTACTCATGCTATTGCCATCCAACAATCTCCAACAAGATCAAAACCAAAATTGATTAACCTTGATTCCACATCTAAATTTGCTAATTCAAAAGAAGATCAGAAAGATATTAATATTGGGAAATATGATTCGATTCAAAGCTTTAAATTATTGGCAGGCAACGAAGATAAAATAAATTCTTCCGATAATATTTTATCCGATGAATCGTTTAACGGATTATTGAATCTCAATGATGATGACGAGCAAGGAGGAAACAGCGAAATCAGAAACAAGAGCGCAATTACACCAAATCATACCAACAATAAGATGGATGGTAATTTTAATTTAAGTCAATTATCTGGCCCATCATTTGGGTCACCGTCTATAACAATGAACTGGTCTCGTTCTTTAGATCTTTCTGAAAATGAAAATAGAATAATTGATTTGAACGGTAATTTGGATAACTCTGAAATCAGTAGTTCAAATAGAGCAAAAGAAATATTATCAGATTTGTCAAGTCAAGATAACGAAGATGTAGATGATGATGTAGATGATGACGCCGCATTAGCGATCTCATCAAATCATTCTTCTGTGAATTTTGATAAAATTAAAAGCAGAATTGCAAGTGATAACACTAATAATACGAATAAAAAAGAATTGAAGAACAAGCGATCAAATATTGTTTCATTAGAAAACAGAGTCTCTCAACTACAAAATCCAACTCAGACTTTGACAGGATCAAGAGAAGATGGCTTAGATTTTGTTCCAACTTCTCCATCTGTATCTAAAAAATCCTTATCCTTAAACTTCCCAAAGAACTTACAAATGAATAAAGTAACTGAAGATAACGATGAAAATATAGATAATATTGATACTGTTAATACCTCTAAAAGAAGACATACACAAGGTTCTTTATCATCAGGAATTAAAGTTTACGCTCCAAACAATAATGAAAACAACAATGCTCCAAGCGAAGGAAATCAAAGCAATATTGATTCAACAGGTAATGGAATATCTTTTAATGTTATATCAAGACACTCACATCTTTCAACGAAATCATATTTAAGTTACGATTCTGATTTTTCAGTTAATGAAAATGAATATTTGAAAAATCCAAATATGTCTTCATCTATTGATGTTAAATTAAAGAAAAAGGGTTCTTTTAGTAATTTAAGAGTCGCCAATTCACCAAATAAGATAAATAATTATGACAAATTTTATGACTCTATTTCACATATGGTTGTTGATATTGATATAGTTAATGATTTTAAACAGTTGCCGTTTTTCAATGAAACTTCAGAAGGTAACTTTGAAGTTGAGTTTGATGATGGCGATGATGGCGATGATGGCGATGATGATGATGCTAAATCTGATGCAACTAGAAAAAGTGTCCACTTACCTAGATCACCAGGAAACTTCATTGACATTACTGATGGTGTAAGAGCTGAGTACTCCGATAATGAAGATCAAGTTAATTTTGATGACGAAGAAGAAGAAGATGATGATGACGATAAAGAAGATGACGATGAAGGAGTTGCTGCTGATCAAGTATCAATGATTCCAACGCCAACACAATCTTTAGTCCTACCTTATTTAGGTTTCAGTGCCAAGGCACTCGCCGAATTAGCTAATTATCCACAAGAACCAATTGACTGTGATCCAATTGAAGCAGCTATGTTAAAATTGAAAGGTCAATGGGTTCCAAGAGAAAAATTACAATCTCCAAAACTCAATGCTGTTAAATCTGCTGATATTCCTGAAGATTCTCCAGAAAATTCACTTGTTTTTTCAAAGAAAAAATCTATTGCAGAATCATTGGGTAAAAAGAAGATTTCAATTAATTTGAATCCAACTGTTGATAGTATTGATGAAAATACAAATCAATCTCAATTACAACGTGATGCAGATGAAAAAATCAAGATCAATGCATTAGTTCAAACTAATTTAGATGAATTACAAATGGATTCTGAATCATCTGCTGAAAAGCAAATTAATAGTAGTAACGAGATGATAACAGAAAATCCTTATCCAACTCCAAGAGAAGTATCAATGGATAAATTTCACAATATTGCCTATGGTGATAACGAAAGTGATAAATCAATTGATGAATTAAAGATAGAACGTAAAGTCAGAGATTTGTTTATCAATCCAACTCCACCAAATTCAAATCCGTTAAGTAATCCAAGTCAATTTGATAAATTCATTGTTAAGAATAAAAATATTAATGGAAATGATGATGAATTTAATGAAGAAGAATTTGATTTCCGTAGTTCTACAATTACTAATAAGGATAAACTTGCACATAGTTCATTATTGATTAACGATAAACCAAATGGCGGTGCTGGTAGTGCTGGCGATGAGAATTTTGCATTTGACATGGATTTGGATGAAGATAAAGAGAATACTGAACCATCTCAAACTCCATCAACACCCGATAATAATAATGAATCATCGAGTAAAAGACATAACAATAGCAATGGACCTTTACAAGAAATTGAATATGATGATGAAGTCACTGGTGACCAAGGTGATAATCGTTCTAGTATTGGTAGTCAAAGTATTGTTCAATATTCATATTTACCTAAACCTATTATATCCAAGGAGAAGCTTTTATTTGAATATAGAAAGAATAAGATTACAGTTGAAGATATTATGAAGGATAATTCTCATACCCCATTTGTCTTGTGTCATAGTTCTAAATCTATTGCTGAACAATTCACATTAATTGAAAGAGATGCATTAATGGAAGTTGATTGGAAAGAAGTTCTTGAAATGTCATGGAGTCAACATGAAGCTACAAGAATTGATTCATGGTTAAATTTTGTCTGTGATGAAAATCATCCTGGAGGAATTGAATTAATTGTTACCAGATTTAATTTAATAAGTAATTGGGTTATATCACAAATATTATTATGTAAAGATTTAGATATTAGGGTATTAACAATTTCTAGATTTATTCATATTGCATTACATTGTAAGAATATTCAAAATTATTCAACAATGTTTCAAATTGTATTAGCATTAACATCAAATATAGTTAAGAAATTAAAGAATACATGGAGAAATGTACATGCTGGTGATTTATTAATTTTAAAATCATTAAAGGATACAGTTTCACCAGAAAAGAATTTTTTAAATTTAAGGAAAGAATTGAGTTGTCTTATAGCATCAAAAGGTGTTATACCATTTTTAGCATTACATTTATCAGATTTAATAGTTAATGCTGAAAGAGAGACATTTATATCAAATAAATTAATCAATGAAAACAATGAATTTGATCCTGAGAAATTATTAAATGAAGAGCAATTAGAGTTACAAAATAGTGGTGAACAATTAAATTATAATTTAATTAATCTTTCAAAATTTAAAACAATTTCAAAAATTTTGAAAACTATATTAAGACTTATTGATTGGTCTAGATTATATGATTTTAAAGTTAATAATGATATTTTACCTAAATGTTTATACGTTAATTCATTAAATGAAGATGAAATGAATTATTGTTTTTCTCAAATCAAGCATCCATAGAATTAGTTAATTTTACAATTTTTTTTCCTATAGCTTTTTGTCTTTTTTGTTTAATTTTTTTAAATGACCTTTATTATACTTTATTTTAAGAGACTTTTTTTAATTTCTTTTATTTACATTAATACATTTCCTTTTTTTTATACTCATTTTGTATATAATTAAATATTAATAAATTATATTTATAAATTATTTATATGCGAAGCGAAGCGAGGCGAGGCAAGGCGAGGTGAGACGAGATTAGGGAGTTTTAATTAAAACAATCTAAATGAAAATGCTAAAATTTTATAAATTATAAAAGATGATAGAGAGAGTATAAGAATCAATAAAATAATTTTATTTTGATATCTTTTATTTTCCAAACTATCTTCTTTTATATTTTCTAAGATATTAATTTTATTTTCAAATGAAATTAAAGTTAATTTTTCATCTTCAAAAATTGATTTTGAATTATTCATTGAATCATTTAAAATTTTAATTTTATTTATTATTTCATCAGAAACAGTATTTAAATCTTTATGTTTATTTAAAAAAATGAGTACATCATTAAGCCTTGAATATAATTTACTTGTTTCATTTGAAATATTTAATAAAGAATTATACCTTGATGTTAATTCTTTTTCTAATAATTCATTTTCTTCTTCTACTGAAGATAATCTTAATTCTAAGTCTAATGTTATAAAAGAGTATAATCTTTCAACAGAATTTGATATTCCGATATAATCATGCTGTTGTTGTTTTGATTTAACTGAATTTTTTCTATTTAATTTTTCAGTATTATTGTTGTTGTTACTGTTACTATTTGGCTGAACTGTTAATCTTTCATTTTCTGAGCCAATAATACTAGCAGATCCTGAGTTTGAGATGTTTGAAGTCGATACCAATGGTAGAGGAACAGTTAAATTTGAAGGAAGTGTATTTTGGTTTATTGCGGAAGCTAATGAAACGTATGAGTTTCCCGATAGGACATGTTTTGCGTGAGTTAAATGCGATGAAGATAAGAATATGTTTTTATCAGGGTCATCAGGCAAAGTTGGGTGTATGAAATTTTTATTCGTGTGATTTGAAGAAGAAGAAGTACCAGAAGTACCATTAGTGTTTGGTTTTGATATATGTTCTTGTTGTAATAAGATATCAGCGCTTGGAGAGTCATTATATGAGTTTTTTTTTGGTCGCATTGGTGATGATAGGCTTGCTGGTAGTGATGAAAGAGATATACCAGAAGTGGAAGCGACCGAGTGTTTTCTAGAGTTATAATCTACAGGGAATAAAGAAGGGGATAAGTGAATTGAAGTTGTATTTGAAGGTTGGTTATTAATTTTATCTGGTGATATTGATCTTGTTGGTTTTCTAGGACTTAGCGATGATGTCTTTCTTCTATTATTGTTATTATCTTCATTTTGTTGACATTGTTGTTTTGATAAGTTTGAGTGGTGTTGTAGTGTAGGAGTAGTGTGATGATTATTCTGAGAAGATATTGAAACAAAAGTTGGTGTTGAAATTAATGAGATATCACTACGATTATTAGTTGAATATGCAGTATTTGTATCATTTAATAATTGTGAATGAGTATGTTGATCTTTATTTGAGTTTGAACCAGAAGAAGAAGTACTTTGTTTTTTCAAGTGACCCAAAGTTTCATATAAATTTGGTAATTGTAATGAATTACTTCTATGTGGATTTCTTAAAGTTGCTGAATAACTCTGTGGAGAAGAATACTGATATTTTTGTTGTAATTGTTTTTGTAAATTATAAGATTGTAATTGATCATGAGATAAAGGATGTAATAATTTTTCTGCTGTTATATGTTGTTGATCTTGATTTGATGATGATGATGATGTTGATGGTTTTGAAGGTTTAGATTTTGAAGGGGTTGTCATCGGAGTTGATGAATGTTGATTTATTGGAATAGTGGCGGTGGTATTCTTGTTTTCCTTTTGTGTTATTTGTTTGTTATATGGTTTAAGATGAATATGAGAGAATGAATTAATATTTGAGAATTCATCTAGATTTTTCGAATTTTTAGGTTCAATAATAGATGATTGTGATTGTGATTTTAATAGAATTGGTAACTGTGATTGAGAATGAGAACGGGATTGAGAATGAGGATGAGAATGAGGATCTTGTTGTTGAATAGAAGCAATTGATCCATCAGATGAATGTGAATATGTTTTATCCAATGGGAAAGAAATTTTTGATTTTTGTGATGTTGATGAAGTTGAAGAAGCAGATGAAGTTAAATTAGTAGATGAAGGACTTGAAATATTTTGTATATTTATACCATTTTTTGGAATTGCAGTAATAATACCACCACTGGTATTAGTATTATTATTAGTATTATAAGATATTGATCCTCCTGCAGAACCTATTGGTGTTGATGTATTCTTAGATTTAATCATTATAAATGAACAGAATTATCCAACTGGATATATATGGTATTGAAACTAATTCTATACTTTGTAGAATATGTGAAATATGATTATAGGTAATAAATTTTTTTATAAATTCTATCATAATACTCACAGGTGTTATAATTACCATCAATGATATGATTTGATATAATTTGATATGATTTGATATGATATCAAAGTTGTAAGTTAATCATCTTAAAGATGAATGTCTGAATGGAATGTGACTCCAGTAGTTTCCTCTGATCAGCTGTTCTCTGTGCTGTGCTTAGCCTGCTGTGCTGTGTGCTGCCGGGAGAGATGGCGTGGCGTGGCAGCGGCGTGGTGGTGTGGTGTGGTGGCGGTAGGATGCCGGAGACATAGCCCGTGCGTCTGCGGGAAGGAAAGAGACAGCCAGCGAAGCTGTGGGCATCCGCGGGTCACGTGGAAGTCCCGCTGCCAGGCTCTTGGCCAGACTCTTGGCCAGGCTTCTTCGGGGACTCGGTATTCGGTATTCGGGCGGCGGGAGTCGGAAGTCGGGAGCCGGGGTGCGCCGAAGATGCTTATCTCTGGGCTGCACTCTGGGCGGTGAATCTGTCGTTGGCTGCCGCAGTTCAGGTGTGAGAGGGCGAGATGCGGGTGATCCGAAGACACGGCAGACCTCCCCGCACATCCACGTGACAGCGTGACGGACTGGATGCGGATAGGAGAGGAGACAGAAGCGGGGCGAACAGGCAGGTAGAGAGCGGGCTACTCGGTTAGAGTGCGTTTTTGGGATGAAACAGGAGACAGCAGACGGGAGACAAGAAACGGACACGGGCACGGACACGTGCACGGACACGGGAAGCTGTTGGCCACGGAGCAGTGGCAAGCGGTGACAAGCAGTGGCTAGCGCTCTCAGTGTATCTGAAGGAGAAAGAGAAGGAGACCCACACGGCTTCAGCCATCCTGTATCAGCCAATAGGCAGCCGTGCCAGCCTATTACTCACTGAAATCTGCTCAGGCAGCGATGGAAAAACTCCAGAATTGCTTCCCAATGGGGAAATTACAGAGGAATTTTAATTTTGCTGTATATGCTTAAATTATATTATATCATATTACATTTAAAATTTTCCATTGTGAGTCTTTTTGAGTCAGTCAGGCTGATAAATAACAAAGTGAAAAGCCGTTTATCTTATGCCTTGACTGCATTGGTTCCGTTTGATAGCTCTGGATTATATACTACTATATACTGTATACTATACGCTTAGTATTCTGATTACAACTTGTAGATAGTTGATGAAATGATCTGAAGTGGTAGCTCTTTATTCTTCCTCTTTCAATTTAACTAAACGATTAAGATTCATTATTAGAAATTTTACCCCAGCTTTTTCATTATATTTAACTTTTACTGCATCATTGTTAAAATAATAACACTAATATATATATAACACATGTATATTCTTCAAATCTATTTTTAAAAATGAATAGCTAGTTTTATTTTAATATTAATATACAAATTAATTATTTCCCAATTTATAGATACATATATTTTCTTTCATTAATTAAATAAAAAAATGACTTTATCATTAGGTTCTGTTATTTATATATCAGTTAAACCAATTTTCAAAATATATCTTATATTAGCAGTTGGTTTTTATTTAGCTAAAAAAAATATATTATCTGTTGATACAGCAAGAGATTTCTCAAAAATTGTTATTGATGTATTATTACCATGTTTAGCATTTAATAAAATTGTAACTAATATTTCAAATAATAATATTGCTGAAATTGGTACAATAGCAATTATCTTTACATCATTTTCTTGTATTGGTTTAGTATTATCACTTTTAATTTCATTTTTTTTAATTCCTAAAAATTTAAGAAATAGATTAAGAGGTACTTGTTTAAGTATCGGTATTTTCCCAAATATAAGTGATTTACCAATTGCTTATTTACAAACTTTCCAAACAAATAGTACTTTCACTACTGATCAAGTTGATAAAGGTGTTGCTTATTCAATGATTTTTATGACTTTACAATTAATTGTTCAATTTAATTTAGGTGGTTATTATTTAGTTGGTATGGATATGAAAAATGAATTAAAATATCAAGAGAAATTGGAATTAAATAATCAATTAGTTGATCAAAATGATAATGATGACGATGATGAAACTGATTTAGAGTCTCAAAAGAAAATTATTCATAATAATAGTAATAATAGTACTAATAGTTTATCTTCTAGTGATAGTATAAAAGAATCACAAATAAAAATAAATGATAATAATACTGAACTACAATCTCATAATGTTAAAACATTACAACATAAATTACATACTTTAAAAGATATAGAAGATTTAGAGAGTATAGATAGTAATTTATCAAATTATCCCTTAGATAATGATGAAAATGGTGAATTATCACATCAACAATTTTTAAAAACTAAAAATTCAATAAGATCAAATACACAAAGTCATTTAAATCCAAATTATAATCATAATAAAATGCATAATAATAATAATGATAATTTTCAACAGAATAGTGGTATTTTGTTAAAGATTTTAAAATCTAACGATTCAAAAATTATAACTGGATCAAGTTCATCTCACCATAAACAAAATGAATTTTTACATAAAAGAGATAATACACATTCATTTCAACAATCTCAACAACTTAGTATTTCAAATGATCTTAGAAAAATGCCATCACAGACAATGAATGATGTTATTAGAGTTTACTCTAAAGTAAATGAATTAAATCAAGGTAAAGTTCAATTACAATACGATGGATCAGCTGAAGAATCTCCATTAGCAAAAGTTAAGTCAATTCAATCGATTTTACAAAATTCTATAGCGGGTGTAGACAGAGAAATTACTACGAGTTCACAAGACGATGATGACAATGACAATAATATAAAAAATTATAAAAATGGTGAAATTGAATTTGATGATTTAACAACATCTGAAAAATTTAAAGTTATCAAAAAAATGATAACTTTTAAAAATATTCAAACAATTTTAAAAAAATTTGTCATGCTTACTATAACTAGTTGTACAAAACCAATTTCAATAGTTACTATAATTTCAATTATTGTCTGCATGATTCCATGGCTAAAAGCTTTGTTCGTTATTACACCACAGGCACATTTACCAAATGCACCGGATAATCAACCACCTTTGAGTTTTATCATGGATTTTACAGCTTATATAGGTCAAGCACAAGTTCCTATTGGTATAATTTTACTTGGAGGTACTATGGCAAGATTAGAAATGAAACAAATGCCAAAAGGTTTATTTATAGCTCCATTGTGCTTAACTATTATGAGGCTTGTTATATTCCCAATTATAGGTATATCAATAAGTACAAAATTATATAAAGATGGTTTATACTATAATGATCAAATTTTACATTTTTTATGTAATATTGATTGGTGTTTACCTTCAGCTACTTCACTTATTTACGTTGCTGCTTCATATACTAAAAAGGACTCAAATAATCATTTACAAATTGATATGCTGGCAATCGTGTACTTGAGTCAGTACGCCCTGCTGGTTATATGCCTGCCTTTCGTCACAACTTACACCATCAAAGTGTCCCTAGGTGATTGATCATATGATTATCATCCTCATCATCATCACCACCACTTATATATCGAATACTCTGTATCATCTATAGACTCTGTATCACATCTTTATCGTATAGTAGAATATAATATAGTATAATACACGCTTTGCAGTTTGATTGCCAATCTAAATATCCGATCTAAATCTGGGGATGCCGAAGGACGGGCAGCATACACCCCACGGCATCCCAGGCCACTACCAGGCCACTCTTTGGCCACTGCCAGACCATTTTCCGGCCACTCTTTGGCCACTCTCCCCGTTTGCTGTTCGAGTGGCTCTGCGCCATTGCTGCATCACGTTCTCGTTCCGTGCCTGTCTCTCTTTCCAGTTCTGGCTTTGTGTCTTTGTTGCTGTTTCGCTTTCTTCTTTTGCCTTCAGATGGTTCAGTTTCTCTTTTGCCAGTTGTGGCATACGTTTTGTTTCTAATCACTGAAATATATATATATATATATATATACATCTCTTATAATCTCTTATAGCTATACTTCTATGAACCACAAAAGAATAAACCAATTCCCTTCTCATCTCATCTCAATTGAATCATCATTTCATACACTCCACATCATATATCATATATCATATAACATCTTTACTCAAAATGGCTCTTTATTATAATTTAGTATTTATTGTACTTGCCGTTGAAATGGCTCTTTTTTCAATATTATCATTACCACTTCCAAGTAAGATAAGAAGACCTTTATTAAGAGCAATGTCATTACCATTTGCATCACAACATGTTCAAATAACAATTAAATGTGTATTTGGATTCACTTTAATTTTATTTCTTGATGCCTTTAATAGAATGTTGAAAATAACTGAAGAATTGAATAAATTTCAAGGTGGTTTAGATAGAACTGAAATTCAAGCGCGTAGATTTTATTCTCAGAGAAATACATATTTATGTGGATTCACTTTATTCTTAACTCTTATAGTTGCTAGAACTTATTCATTAGTTTTCGAATTATTAAACGTTAAAGATGCAATTCAAACACATGAACAAACAGAAAAGAAAGATAATTTGGATTTAGCTGATAAATCTGAAGTTGATGAATTAAGAAAAAAAATTAAAGAACAAGATGAATTGATTTTGAATTTAAAAAATAAATCAAAATCTTTATCTGATGAGTATATGGAATTAACAGGTAATTCAATTAAAAATGATTCAAATTTAAAAGATTCAGATTTAAAAGAATCTGATTTTGCTAGTGTTAAAGATGAAGTTTCTAAAAATATTAAAAATCGTACCAGAAAAGCTTGATTTTTATTTATTTTTTAACTAAAATTTTATTTACTCATATCTTTCATTTCATCTTCCCCCCACATCCCCTTCTTTTTTTCTTGCTTTTATAACTTTTAAAGTCTTTATATATATAAAAAAAAAGAGAAATCATTTATTATTTCTATAAAATTAAATTAAATAAATTAGTAAAATTATATTTTATATATAATCATAATCATATATACTAACTACCTTATTCTTGATTTGCAACTGGGTTTGTTAAATTTTCAGAAGTTTCATAAGAATTACTTTTATGCTTTGGAATAAATTTAAAACTATCACTAGATTTACCTAAAAACATTTCAGATATTTTAATCCAATCATTAGCATCATTAGAACCTAATAATGTCTCTAATTCATTTCTACCTTTCCATTGTGGCGGTCTTTCATTTAATTTTGGTGGTAATCTTTCTAATATACCAACTGGAATATACCTATGTGTAAATGACATAAATTCACATAAAAATCTTCTTGCTGAATTAACACCATATTCATCTGAACCCCAATGTGTTATAGCAAATTTTGAATATTTTTCTAATATTGATAATCTTTCAGTGGCCGATTTATCGATATATTGTTGAGCTTCAATTTCTTCAAAAATCCATGGTTTAATTAATGCACCACGAGCAATCATAACACTATCTATATTTGGATCTTTAACCGCTTTATACCAATCTTCATGAGTAAAACAATCACCGTTACCAACAAGATATACAGGTCTTTTATCTCTTGCATCTTTATCTTCAACTTGATCAGCATTATATTCTTGTACAATAGAACCAATCTTAGAAACATAATCCCAATCTGCTTCTCTGGTATATCTCTGTTGTCTAGATCTACCGTGTAATGTAATAGCTGCAACATCACCTTCTTTTAATAATTTTTTAACAATAACATCAGCAACAGGATTATTATCTCTACTACCCATTCTAATCTTAACTGTAACTGGAATATCACCAGAACAATAATTCATACCTTTTAAAAGACGAACCATTCTATTTGGTTGTTCTAATAAAGCTGAACCTTGTCCCTGTCTATATAATAAATCAATTGGACAACCACAGTTCAAATTCAATTCTGAAACATGTGTTGTTAATTTTGAAATTGCTTCAGCTGCTTTACAAGCTTGAAAATTTTTACTTGTTGCAATTTGAACACCAAAACCAGGATATTCACTTTCATGTGCTTTAGGTAATGCCCATTCAGAATTTGAACCTTGGATTAATGGTAATGCAAATGCCATTTCAGAATATGTTATATCAGCACCTAATGTTTTCATTAATCTACGATATGGTAAATTACCAACTGTTGTTAATGGTGAAACAATTTTAGCATTTTTCAAATTTAATGGTTTTTTCTCTTCTGGTTTAAAAGGAGCTTCAATATATGTAGTTGAATTTTGTTTAATTGTTTCTTGTTTACTTAATGATTCATCTTTTTCTTGTTCTTCAGATTGTTCAGGTTCTTGTTCAGGTTCTTCTTTTTTAGGATTATTTGATTGAATTAACGAATCAACATATGGAATAACTAAATCTGATAAAGGTAATGCAATTTGTCTTTTTTGTAATTCATTTTTTTGTTTTGCATCAATCCAATTAACTTCACCATTATGTGGTATTTTAATACCATTTTTAAATTTTGATTCATCATAAATCAAATTTTTTGTTTCTTTATTATAATGACTACTTAACCATCTACATTTTAAACCTGTTGGACAATAACCTAATTCTTGGAAAACAGGACACATACCAGAAATATCTTGTGGTTTATTTGATAAATATTCTTCAATATTATGTGTAAATCTACATGAATCAGCACCAAATTTACAAATTCTTGAATCATCATTTGGATCAATTAATGATATACAAAGACGAATTTCTTCACCTTCTTGTCTTAAATCTCTATTCTTATTTTGTCCCTTATGGTTTTTTTTCTTACCTTTACCTTTACCTTTACCTTTATCGTTATTTTTACCCTTTTGTTGTTCATGTTGCTCTTTTTGCTTTGCTGATTCAGCATCATCATCGTTATATAATGTTTGAAATTTAGATGAAATAATGAATTCAGGTTTAATAGCAGCAACACCTTTAACCTGTGGCTTTTGCGTAACTGTAGTGGATTCAGTTGATGATAATGTTGTTGTTGTTGTATTTTGTTGTTTTAATTTTGGTTCATCATTTGATAAACCTTCAGCAGGTCTTTTTCTTTCTTCAATATCAGTCATTTTAATCAGTTGAATAATATACTAAACTCAGCCCAATTAAACATTCTATAGGTATAAAGATAAGTGTAGCTTACAAAAAAGACCAATAGATTTATATTTTTATCTATATATATATAATCAGTTCATCTGTATGATATGATATGATATCTGTCAATCAAAGATCCATATATTAATTCAAACATAGATATTTATTCACTTGATAATAATCTTAATGATAATACTATAGAAAAAATAAAAAAATTTTCTTAAAAGAAAAATTAATTGAACAATGCATATTGTGCATATACGTCAATGTTAAATATGCACAGTATGCATAATATAAGAAAAACTATTTATCAATCAATCGACGCAAGCACGTGACATAAAGTATATCGACGCGTCGTATATTATATATTTTTATTATTAGATACTTATTGAAAGTACTTTTTTTATCTTTTCATTCCTGTCACTTGTATTTATGTTTATAAAAGAGTAGAGTATGGTATTGATAGGCAGTATTTGAGATGGTTTAGTATTAAAAGAGAATCAATTAGTTAGCATGATGCTATGAGGCAGTGGGTTAAGAACAATTAGTTGCCACAGATTTCTGATATGTTGCTTGTATATAATTTAGTTATGGAAAAGTTCAACGGTTTTCCAGAATCAGAGCCCAAGCCTGCAAAGGATATACAGGGTTAAAACAGATAGAGAAACCCCGCTCTACTTGACCACCAGGAATCGATGACTAATAACCAATAATCGTTAATAATAAAAATAGCAACTAGTTGCCTATAAGTGAATTATAGAGAGAGAATCAGAGATAGAGAATCAGTTCTTATCAGAAATGAGAAAACAATGGGACACACCTTCCGCATTTGGAAACTCTTTGCATTGTATCTTCGGCAGTTTCAAATTTTTTCTTTTCTCTCTTACTGAGATTTAGTAAGAGAAGACTTTATAGAGAAGGTTGAATAGTGCGCTAGCTCAGTTACAGGTCTCCGTGTCTGTTCTGATAGTGAAATTGTACAAACAGGGATTCAAACAGGAAAAGACGTTGGATACAAGTTATATTTGATCTTCTGTCTGTTTCTTCCCACTTCTTTCCTGCACTTACTTCTATTTGACAAACTCTGAAAACTACAGAACAAAAATACTATTTGCCATTCAAGCACTTAAAAGTCAGAACAAACATTAAAACATCCATTCATTCTATAAATTGATCCAAGGAGATATATAAAATTAAAAGGGTAATATACGAAAATTATAGATATAGATATACAGCTAGCTATTTTTTTTCCAATTTAACTTTAATTTCAAATAGTGCCTCCATAAACATATATATATATATATATATATATATTGATTATACATATATTTTCTTACACGTTGAAATTTAAATATTCATTTATTAGGCAAATAGTATCAAAGTTCGAATATTATAACAATATCATTTCTAAAATGTCTACAACAAGTACTGCTATTGATTTAAGTACTTTAAATCCAAATCTTTCAACATTACCACCAAGAAATCCAGAACATAATCCATTATTTATTTTTCAAAAATGTAAAGAAGAGAAAAGACCTGTTTTCATTGCTGGTCCTATGGTTAGATATTCAAAATTACCATTTAGAGAAATTTGTAGATATTATAAAACAGATATTGTATATACTCCAATGATATTAGCTCGTGAATTTGTTAGAAATGAAGTTGCTAGATTAAGTGATTTTAGTACTAATGAATTTGATAGATCTGTTATAGTTCAAATCGGTGCAAATAATGTTACTGATTTAATTAAGATGGTTGATATGATACACCCATATGTTGATGGTATAGGTTTAAACTGTGGATGTCCTATAAAAGAGCAAGTTAGAGAAGGTATTGGTGCTGCTTTAATGTCTGAACCTGAAAAAGTAAGTGAAATGGTTAAAGCAGTTAAAGAGAAATATGGAGATAAAATATGTATAGAGACAAAGATTAGAGTTCATAATGATATTAATGAAACTATTAGATTTGTTAAAATGGTAGAAGATGCAGGTGTTGATTTTATTACTGTTCATGGAAGAACTAAGAATACTAGAAGTTCCATTCCAGCTGATTTTGATAAGATCAAGATTATTAAAGAATCTGTTTCCGTTCCTGTTGTCTCCAATGGTGATTGTAGAAGTTTAGATGGTGCTTATAAGATTGCTGAATATACAGGTTGTGATGGCGTTATGGCTGTTCGTGGAGTTTTAGATAATCCTGCTATGTTTGCAGGTTTTGAAAAAGCACCGTGGGGTGCTATAGAAAGATTCTGGGAATTATCAACATCATATGGATTACCATTTAGATTATTACAACATCATTTATCTTGTATGTTAGAAGGACAAATTTCAAGAAAATTACATATTGAAATGAATTCTAAAAATTCATTGATTTCATTAATTGAATTTTTTGATTCAAATTTCCATTTGAAAAGATTAAATGATCCAGGATTTGGTGAATCTATTTCTATTCCATTAACACAAAGAAGAGAATCAAATGCTCATATATAACATACTTTCATTAATTTTTTTCTATCTTAATTAATATTATTACTATTGTATTCTATTTATTTATATATTTTTAATATATCCACTTGGTTTTGGGTTAAATGATGACTTTCTTGTAGTTGTAATGGAAATGAAAACCTTTGTTCGACATAAGTTAAATGGCGTATGGTTAAACAACAGCAGGGGAAGTTGTGACCAGTCTTATTCTGCATTGGCCGTAAGGTTGCCTGCGGTATACGTTCTCTCTGGGCCACAATTGTGCACCGTTCACCGCATCACATCATGCACGGGCGATTCCATGGAAATCCCACGCCGTGAGAAACTCCGTTGAAATTTCTGAAAAGACCTGAATTTTCAAGCATCTTTAAACAAGCAGGGTAACCCTCACAGTTCTTGCATACTCTACTTTTCTTTTAGTATTCTCTATACTTTATTCTTCAGAATAAATATACATCTTTCTTTTCTTCATTTCAAAATGATTGATGATTTATGGTATAAAGAGATGATATATATATATATACATGAATTACTATATATTAGAATATTTAAGATAATATAGTGACATGCTTATTTGATTTTCCAGTTTGCTTATATGCACTCTTTGAATCTGTGGATCTGAGTTAATCTAACAGTACAGAAGTTTCCGTACTGTTTGATTTTATCCCTTTTCACAGTAACATGATTTACAAGAGATATGAATATGAGTATGAATATGAATAAAATAATTCAATAAAATACACTCTCGTTTTAAGAATAATGTAATATATGTTCACTCACTTTCTTCATGCAATCAATCAATTATTTTGACTTGAAATAATATTCAATTTATCAATTTTTTTTCTTTCTTTAATATATAAGATGATGATAAACTTTTTTTAACCATACCATTTTGAACAGACTAGTTAGTTTAAATTTATCGTTTTGATATAATTTTTACAATTTTGTAATGATTGGTATATTATTTGTCATAGTTACACTGATTTTTTTTTATATTTAAAAATAAAAAATTTATATAATGAAAGAAAGAAAATAAATTAAAATAAATTGAAGTTATCTTTTTCAAGTCTTTTAAATTGATTGAATGTATCTTGTTTCTTTTTTCATTTAATTTCTTATTTGTTTTTTACTCCTTTTTTTTTGATTAAGATTTAAGTTCATGCTTGTATTCATATTAATCTATTATTTTCGTAGTTATATAATTTCACTTGTAGAGACTTGCTATTTTAAACTAGCGACACGATTTGATTTAATATGTCATATACTGAATCCATATAACTATGTGACAGTAAGGTATACCAAAACATTTCATCGAGCCTATAATAACGCTTTGATCTACCTGATTCTTTAATCTACCTGATTCTTTAATCTACCTGATTCTTTCTTCATATGGTAAATACATTTTACATTACAATTTAATACTTTAAAAATATAAAAATTAAAAAGATTAAAAAGGTTAAAATAAAAGTAAAATAAAAATAAAATAATTTATTAATTTATTTTTTTGCTAAAAGTTTTATGTATAGAATAGACAAAAAAAAGTAAAAGGATTTTCAATAATTATTAGAATTATACATTTATTCTTCGTCTTCAACAACAACGGTGTTTAAACCTTTGATATCAGCAACGTTAACGTGTTCAACATAAGAGAACATTTTTGATTTAGCATCTTCTTCTTCGTTTCTCTTTCTTGAGATTCTTAATCTTAATCTGTATGGAACACCTTGAACACCTCTTTTCCATAATTCAACATTTAATTTTGGATCTAATCTAACATCTTCGGTACCCATGTGTAATTTAGCGAATTGTTTGATTTCTCTAACAGCTCTTGGAGCTCTTCTCTTGAAGGTAACACCATGTAACTATATTAATATAAAAAAAGTAGAAAAGTAAAAAAGTAAAAAAGTACATGTTAGTAAATAAATTCTTATAAGAGAAAGATATTTTCATTTGAATATAATATAAAATGATAAATAAAATAAAGTAAGATAATTTATAATTGAAATATATACATTTTAAATCAAATAACATTTATTACTTTAATATTGTTAAATTTTTAATCAAAATTTCATTTATTCCAACATGCTCTTTTGTAATATTTCAAATCTTCAACTTGTAAATCAATGTATGTAATTTAACGATAGATGATATTGAATGATATGATAGGTCGATATATATGAATTAACCTTACTATATTACGTTATAATTTCTATTGTATATGTTATATTTCAGTTAAATTTAAATGAGTATGAGTATTATATGTATTGTATTCTTATTTATTCCTATTTATTCCATTTCATTCATATATTTCATATTGTTTATCATGTTGTATATAATTTCAAGTATATTATCATTTTAATTATTATTATATTATATTTATATTCATTGATTCATATAATACATACTCTTTTGTGTAAGTTAATGGTGTATTCACGGGTGACAGCGTCCTTTAAGTCAGATTTAGCCATTTTGAATAGATGTTATATATAACTGTGCTATAGAACAAGATTTAAAATATTTATATTGTATGAAAATACCACTAGTATAATATTTAAATATTAATAAATTTTTATATATTAAACTAATGAGATATGAATATGATATTACAATTTGTTAGTATATCAATTACTAGTTGATGGTTCTGAATTAATTACTAACCTCTGTTGTTGAATAAATGAATGAGTAGTAGTTGATTGAAGATTTGTTAGTTGTATGGTATATGTAAGTAAACTATGTGAATAGTATATAATTTAGTATAACTTGTTTAATTCTCCTGTTGAAAAAACTGTAACTATGCTAGAATAGTGAATAATAGAATATTAGAATATTAGAATAGTGACAAAAGCGAGAACAAGAGAAATAATTTTGGGAAGAAGAAAATCATTAAAAGCAAAGTGAAAATAATTTCTTCGTTTCTCAGTGAACAGAATTCTGCCGCGTGCTGATCGGGTCTTGCAGTCGGCTTACGGGCGGCTGCTCTGGCCTATCTTTTTTTGTCTGGCCCGTCTTTCTGCCGTGGGGTTTCTTTAATTCCAAGTGGAAAAAAATTTATGCGAATTTTCACTTTTCTGAAATTTGGCTGATTTTTGATTCTGGGCCGGAGTGCAATAAATGCAGCCGTAGAGATGCGCCTTTTGTCCGAGCGTGTCACGGGATGTTCTTAGTGACAGGCCGGAGTACTGTACGGAAAGTCTGCGGAGTAAGCCACATACGTGAAAGGAAACAAAAGAAGCCAGAAAAAAAGTGACTACTTATTGCACGCACGTGATGTTGCAAAGGGCTTAATGCAACCCTTATCGTCCAGTTGCGTGGTGTAATGATTCTTTTACTACTGTTATCTTATCAGTATCTGTTACATCTACATCAATATTATAATTATCTATAGTTATCTTTTTTCAAATATACAAAAATATATATATTTATATGTCAAATCTATTCAATCGCATAATAATTATTAATATTATAATTCCATTCTTTATTCAAAACAGTTAAACATTCATTATAATCTTCACATTCTTTAGTATCTTTTTCTTCAATATTATTTAATTTATTAGTAATTTCAAATTTACCACATAAACAACATAATATTCTACCCGATATCTTAAATTCAGAACATAATTTAATTAATTCATTTAAATTAAGATTTTCTTTTAAATTTTTTAAAAATTTAACATCAATTGGTTTTGAATTTAAATCATTATATATTGGTTCTATTTTACTTAATACTTGAATTAACATTTCAATAACTAATTCTCTATAATTTATAATTTCATTTGATTCTTTTTTGGTAAATTCTTTAAAAAATTTATTTATTATTGGGAAATAAGCATTTTTATTAATATTTTCAATTTTATCAATTCCTATTTCTTTAATTATCATAATTAATCCAATAAGTATTAATAATAATAATATTTTAAATTTATTTAATTTATTTAATTTATTACTTAATTCATCTTTTTCAATTATTTCAATAAGTAAATTAAAACATGTTAAAAGTTCTTGTTTTGATATCATTACTGATAATACAGAATAAGTTAAATTTATTAATTTATCATTTTGAAATTTAATTTTATTCTTAATTTCATTTTCAATATTATTACTGCCTGCAGTTTTAATTGATGATTGTAATAAACCAATATTTGAACGTAAATCGAATACTTCAAGAAAATAATAATTTACTAAAATTAAACTTGATCCATGTCTAATTCTATTTAAAAGTAATTTAAAATCCCATTCTAATTCATCAGGATATTTTGGGGCCACTGATGTATAATTTGCCTGCTGTAATGTTTGCTGTGACTGCTGTTTCTTCTCTAGTCTTGTTTTATTAATTACATCTAATTCTTTTAGCAATATATTTACCTCTGTCTTGAGCATTTTAGCAGAAGATATTATTATATGGTTTTGATCTAAAGATGAATTCATAGATGCAAATGCAGGTTGTTGTTGTTGTTGTTGTTGTTGTTGTTGTTGTTGAGCTGTAGATGAAATAGGAAATCTTGTAGCAACATCTGAATTCAGTATACTAGAATCAGTATTAGTAGAATCTGATTGGGTTAATAAAGTAGTAATTGGTTTTGAACTTAGTAATAACATACAATTCAATCTTATTTCCCATATTTTTAAAACTTGAGATAATGAAGTTATTGTTGAATTTGGATTTGAAGATAATAATAAATTTTTACAATATGTAGCAATTAATAAATTCAATTTATAAATTGATTCAATGTCATATTTATCATTATCATTATCATTATCATTGTTATTTTTTGTAATTTCTGATATTATTAAATTCAATTGATCTATTAATTTATATAATTCTTTAACTGTTGGATTTGTAATATCATATGAAATATGTATTATACCCTGATCATGATCATTATTATTATTATTGTTATCATTGTTATTCGATATAGTATTTGCAATTGCATTAGTGTTTATGTTTGTTGTTTCTTTCTTGTTTGATATCCATACTTTTTCAGTTTTAATAGTACCTATATGCTGAGGCAGTGATAAGAAATTATTTGAATTGATTAAACTCGGGTACGCCGCCTGGATCATCATTTTTATATCAAATTCTAGTGAGTGTAGGTGAAGTAGAGGGTATGAATTGTTGCTGAATCAATTCTAACTAGCACATATTCAATCAAACTAATATAAATATATTCCGATTGAGTTGAGCCAGACCAAATCACACCAGATCAGGACCAGGCTAAAAAGAACAAAACACCGACAACAGGATCCGGAGTCACTAAAATGGAGCAGTGAGAGATGACAGAAGGAGAAGAAGGAGAGGGAGCAGATAAAGGAGAGTAGAGTAAAGTAAGAATCCGCGGCGATCGACGCAGCAGACCAGCGGAAATGTTGGGAACTGCGATGCAGAAAATAACACGATAAAGGGAAGTGCGTCAGTAGTGAAGCGTGGTTATTAGTTATTAGGGCTCTTCTCTTGCTCTCGTTGGGACCGGAAGAGTATGGCACCGCTTTTGCCATTGTCTCTTGCCATGCCTCATTGTCTCGTTCTGTGCTTGCTTGTCTCTTGTCTTGTCCCTTGACTGTTGGAGGTTCCGCTCTGGATGGATTCCTTCCTTCCTTCCCACCTCTTGATCCTCTTTTTGCCTCTATCTAGAAACCAGTCCCGAAGCAAGTTGGTACTATATCAGTACACCGTTCAAAGACTAATCAAAGATCTGGACTCAATCTTCTATAAATAACATCTGCTCTTCGGGAAACTCACTTATATGACCAAAGTGACATCCTAGTAATTATCTCACACACACATAAACATATATATACTCTAACATATCACACAGAATCAACATGTCAATTCCTGAAGCCGATTATCCAGAATCAGAACTTTCAAAATATAAAATAAATAGAAGAGTAGAAGAGAGTAAATTAAGTGACAGTAACGGTACTGTTTCATCATCTTCTAATCTATCATCTACCAAAAGTTCAGTTAAAAATAGATTACCACAACATTTAAAGAAGAACAATGATGATACTTCTAAGATTCAAGTCATTAAATTAAAGAAAAAAGGCAAGAAACAAATATCCTTAAGTATTAATAATAATAATAATGATACAAGTAATATCAGTATTACGTCACAACAGCAAGATCAAAATGCTAGTATTAATAGTATCACTAAATCAACTAACTTAATAAACAATGATCCTGATAATATATCAACTAATAATATCATAAATTATGGATTTAACGAATCTTTTAATTCTTTACCAATGATGGCTTCAAGTTCAGCAATGTTAAATATGCAAATTCAAGCATCTACAAAATTAAGGAAACATATAAGTGAATCATCATGGACAATACGTAATTGGTATAGACATATACATTGGAGAAATTTTGTTATTGTTGTTATAATACCAATTTTAGGTTTATTAGGATTAATAATAACAAAGACTAAATTAAATAAATATACACTTTATTTTACAATTTTTAATTATACAATTACTATAATTTCAATAAATTTATTATATCATAGATATTGGAGTCATAAATCTTTTAATATTAAATATCCATCTGTTGTATTATTATTAACATTAATTTCATCTGGTGGTGGTGTTCAAAGTGCAAGAAATTGGTGTTCTGCACATAAAGCACATCATAGATATTGTGATACAGAATATGATCCACATAATATAAGAAAAGGTTTATTTTTTAGTCATATTGGATGGACTGTATTAATTCATAATCCAAAAGTTAATAAAGTTATTAAAAAATGTAAATTTGATGATGAATTTGAAAATAATGAAATTGTTAAATGGCAATTTGAAAATTATTTTAGTTTATTTTTAATAAGTGGATTAATTATACCATCAATGATATCATATTATTTTTGGAATGATTTATTAGGTGGATTTTTTTATTCTGGTATTATTAAATTATTAATGGTTCAACATTCAAATTTTTCAGTTAATTCAATTGGACATAAATTCGGTTCTAGACCATATGATGATAGAAGATCTGCTAGAGATAATTTTTTAATTAATTTAATAACATTAGGTGAAGGTTGTCAAAATTTTCATCATGAATTTTCAATGGATTATAGAAATAGTTGTGAATTTTATCATTTTGATATTACTAAATGGTTAATTTGCTTTTTATCTACAATTGGAATTATAACAGATATTAAAAGAGCTTCAAAATCAATAATTAAAAAATCTTATATTCAACAACAACAAAGATTATTAGATACTAAAAGAACACAATTAAATTGGGGTATACCAATTCATAAATTACCTGTTTTCACATCAGAAGAATTTAAAAGATTAAGCATTATTAATAAAGATAAATATTTAGTTGTTGTATCAGGTATTATTCATGATGTTACACCTTTTGCAAAAGATCATCCAGGTGGATTACCTTTAATTGAAGCATCACATGGTAAAGATGCAACAAGTGCATTTAATGGTGCTGTTTATTTACATTCAAATGCAGCTAGAAATTTATTGGCTACTATGAGAATTGGTGTTATTAGTGGATCTGAAAAAATTGTTTGGAAACAAGAAAGAATTGAAAATAAAGAAGTTCCAATTGATAATGATGCTGATGGTAATAGAATTGTTAGAAGTGGTGAACAAGTTACATTTAATAAAATCCATAGTACTACTGCAGGTGCAGCTTAATTTAATTTAATTTAATTTCAATATAATTATTTATATATTTATTATATATAGTATATAGTATATAGTATATGATTAATGACCTTCAACATAAGTAGCAGCAAAACGTTCATCTAAATATTCTTTTGCAGTCTTAACTTTAATTTCAATATTAGCACCTTTTTTAATATCTTTTAATAAATTACTTGGAATTGGTTCTAATAAAGTTTTATTTTCTGAATTTAAAAAAAAGACAGTTGAATATCTTGAATTATTTCTAATTTTAGGTAATACAACTCTATGTAATGTTGATTTTAATAATCCACCAGTCCAATAACTTAACATATCAGCAATATTAAAAATTATTGGTGCTGCCATACCTGATTTTAAATATTCTGGATTTGGACTAGAAACAAATGGAATTGGTGTCCATTTATTTTTCAATCCATCAGTTAATAATTCTAAACCTTGTTCACCCAATTTTTGTAATAATAAAGTTACCGTACCATAATCTGTATGAGCACCAGCTCTTACATCTGTTGATTCATCCATTGAATTACAAGGTGGATAATGAATAAATCTCATTGCTGTAATTGATTCCTCATTTGGTCTATGTCTATTAACAAACCAATCTTTACCACCTTTATTTTCATCTATTTCTAAACCAATTGCTAATAAAGTCATAACTCTCATTGATAATAAATAAAATTTATTAGCTGCTATTTGTAATAATTTTTCATTTTCTTTTAATTTAAAAATTTCAGGTAATGAAGTATTATGATTAATACCTTTATCTAATTCAAAATTACCAAAATTAAAAGCTTCTTTTGGATCACCTTGTTTTTGAGTTTCAGGATCTAACATTTCTTGATGAAATTGAGTATATCCACAATCATTTGAATCAATTGGATATTTTGATTTTTCTTCAATTGATGTTTCTTTAAAAAATTTATGACTTAATCCAAATAATTTATCAACTTCATCTTGTGTGAAATCATGTCCATCTATGAATAAAAAACCTTGTGTCTTTGCAGCTTCTAATAATTTTTTACCAATTGTGAAATCACTGTCTTGTTTACTTGAAACATCAACTATTTGTAAAACTGTATCTTCTAAAGACATTTTTTATAAGGTATTTAGACTCTATTTAAGACTTTATTCTTGGTTAATAGCTTTTGTGATAATCAAAACGAAAAAAATAGATGAAGCGGTTTATACACACTTTATATATATGTATCTAGAAATGATTGTAAATATATGATTCAGGGTTCTCTTTTGTATTGGAAAAATAATTCAGTGATCCATTATCATCTTACATCCGTATAAGGAAAAATTTCCAGTGAGATATACACAGAGGACAAGTCAAGTCAAGTAGAGAGAGAAATAGAAAGATATGAACAATGGGTATATAGATATATACAGATAGATATGAAAGATTGATAGATGCGAAGAATCGTGCTAATAAACTGCAGAGTACACAGATCAAACAACAAAGATGAATAAGAAGCGACAATGAACCTGTCCGGATTTGATCCAAATTGCGTTATCAGTGAAGCTGGATTTGAGAAAGGGAAAGAGGAAGAACGCTTGGCTGGGCTTATCTGCCAGCTGTGGCTGCGGGTGGCTCAAAGATCACCGGGCTGTGCTCTGGAGCTGTCTGGGCACGGTGGGCGGGCAGGAGCAGCTGCGTGTGGCGTGGCCGATCTCCGAACCTTTGCTTGATGGCCGTTGTCTGTGTGGCACATCCAGCCGTATGATTCCTTCAAAGGTTCTTATAATCAGAGAAACACGTATTCTTCACCATGTGCTTTTATACATATATCTTCTGTTTCTTCTGTTCTGTAGCTTCAACTGAATTTGTGGAAATCGAAAGAGTTCGTGTTCCGCGGGAATGGAGCTCGCAGGCGGCATCCAGCCGCGGGAACGGCCAGCCATGGCGGAGAACGGAGAGACTCGCTGTTTCTTGGCTGGCAGGATTCCCGATTAGGACATTCCAGGCGCCAGTTGACAGATGCGTCGATTTTTACATTAGCGACGCGTCGTAATGATTAGATTTTTGGAAACACCAGTGCACCGGTATCCTACTTTTTCCTCTCTGCATATTTCATGTCTTACCAGGGGAGATTGATTTACTACTGATGTATTAGAGGATCAGACACTCATCGCATCATGTGGTTGGCTATTTGGTGTTTTGAAATTCCATTTATTCACATACATTGTATCACTACGGCAGCATAAGTAACTATTTATATTTATATTTATATTTATTAATATTTCTAATATATCTGAAGAGTGCAAAATTTCATAGGTTTATAAAAAATTATTAAGTTAGCAAAAAGATAAAAATAAAAATAAAAGAAATCATGTCTACTTCATCTGGAACAACGGGGAGAAAGACATCTTTAACTTCATCATTTTGGAAAATACCAGAACCAATTGAAAATATACTGAATAAATTCCCCTTATATACTTTCAAAAATCAACAGGTATTATCCATTTCAAATAAAGATTCTAAAAATTTATATTCTAATAGACAATTTAAATTCAGGTTACAACAATGCATAGAAGACGAACAACAGAATAATAATTCATTATTGAATGATAATGATGATATGACAACGATTCACAGTAGTAATTCAATTAAATATAGTAATAACAACAACAGTAATAATAATAGCAAAAATATGGATAAAGTTAAATTTCAACTCGGTGTTTATTCAATTACACAATTAAATTATAATCCAAATATATTGATTACTTTAGATCCAATATGTCTTTATTCAATGCTTTGGATTTGTATTCAAAGAGGACTGAGACTCCCATTAATAAATGATAAAAATGATTCAGTATATTCTAATAATAAATCAAATTCTGCAAATTCAAATTCAAATTCAAATGGTTGTGTGGCTTTATTATCATTTAACAGTTCACTTGACGGTGAATTACCTATTTTAATCGAAGATGAATATAATAGATCAACAAAGAGAATTAAAAGAAAAGTAAGATCAACTACAATAATCAAAGAATTTGGTATATCAAGTATACTTCTTCAAAAATCATCAAACTCTGGATCAGGATCAGGATCAGGATCAGGATCATCACCAAATACAACGACTAACTTGAGTCAAATACCACCACATACTCCAATAAATGGATCATTTACATCTGGCATGACTGCCACTGCTGCTCCAACTGTTTTAAACTCAACAACAACGACAATAGCAACAACTTCAGCAAGTCCAACAAATACTCCTCATACTTTAAGACACATCAACTCTGTTTCCAGTATTAACTCATTGTCATCTACAAGTACATACAATTCCATGAATACAAATAACACAACAGCAACAGCAACAACAACAACAAATATTCCAAAATCATTAACTCCAAGCAAACAAATAATAATGATTCAATTAATAGATACGAGATTATACGATTGTTGGTTAGTTAATTTATTATATAATTTAAACAATGAAGAAAAATTAAATATTTTATCATTTGATTTAGAAAATAATATAAATCATGAAAATAATATTAAAAATTTATCTTCTTCTAAATCTAGCAATAATAATAATTTTATAAGAAGCTTGGATTTAAATAATATATTATCAATGTTAGTTAAAAGATATAATTTTGATTTAAGAAATGAATCAATTGCTTCTTCTTTCCAATTAGAATTGAAAAATATATTTATTAAAAATAATACAGCTATAGAATTAGAAAAAAATAAATGTATTAATGAAGGTTTAGAATTATTAAAATTATTTGAAAAACAATTGATTGATATGTCAAATACTTATTTCTTTAATAAACCTACTTCAAACTCTACAAATAGCAGTAATAACAACAACAACAGCAATAACAGCACTATGAATAACAACAATACTAATAATAACAATTCTGCGAATATAAACAACGGGAACGATACATTCAATTCTGATTCTTCGAATGCAGATATTTCATCATCTTCTCAAACAACAGTGACTCCTGAGATACCTGATTTATTTGATATTAAATTAGCTAGTTATACATATTGTATATTGAACGGTTTGAATAAAAAATGTGAAATTTATAATTTGGTTAAATATCAGTGTCCTCAATTGGTTAATCACTGTCAATCTATCCTAAGAATCGTTGTTTAATTGCACCAAATGATGAATTTACATGCATATATACTTCATAAATTTTATAAACATTATAAACATAGTCATTTAACACATATATATATAATATATATATATAGATATTCAAATACTTGAATATAAATCAATGATCTGATAATTGTAAATCTGAAATATCGTAATAACAGTAGTGCAGTAGTTGAATAATAAGCCAGTCAAAAGAGTTTCAACACAACCGTGCACCGTATAGTAACAATAGAAAGAGGTTACATCGCCAGCCTGGCCCAATCTGAAACACTGGCTGGCGCTATGGCTTGCTGGTCCACACTACACGTGGTACTACGCCTCCCGACACTGCGGCCAAACTGATATCCACAGCCGGGGACCACCGAACCAGGAAGAGCCCACACACACCCCGCACAGAGAGAGCGGCCACAAGACACGACAGGCAGACAGATAGGAGACAATGAGAGGACAACAACAACAGAGATCATGCAAGCGCTTCAGATATCTACAAACATCAAACATGGATTGGCTCCATCTTCAAATCGGTATCAGTATCAGGTCTGGGGTTCGTGTTGGCATTTGACTAAGATCAAGAACCAATTGATATCACACAGCACAGTGTCTCATCGAATCCGCCACCTGAATTGATACAAAAAATACCTTATGTTAACTGTACCTCTTCAGGAACATTTAAATTCCGCCTTACCTAGACATCACATACAAGGTATCAATAATAAATTCTCCACTTTCCGTGCTTTGTTTGTCGGGTTCATTTAATAGAGATGCAACAACAACAGCAACAGCAGCCTCTGTATGGGCAGCCTGGTTTGCAACAACAACAGCAACAGCAACAGCAACAATACCATCAAAATACAAATTATACATTGCCAGGAATAATGCAATATCTACAATCACAGTTCACAATAGTTGAAAAAAATAGAATGATGAATGATCTTGAAAAATCATCTCTGAAATTGAAGATTATTGAATTAGAAAGTGAAAGAAATTCATTGAAGACTTTAAATGAAAAATTATATATTAAAATTCAAGAATTAGAAGATAAATTACTAAAATATGATGATGATGATGAAGAAGATGATGATGAAGAGAAAAAAAGAAAATTAAAAATTAAACATGGTGATGATATAGAAAATGATATAAATAATTTAAAATTAGATACTATAGATGTTTCAAAATTAATGCACGCTAGAAATTTCTTAAAAAATTCAACTGATGAAATTCTATATTTATTAAAATCTCCAAATTTAGAAGTATTAGATCCTTTGAAATTATCTAGAGAAGAACAAATGTTTATTTCATCAGATGAATTGGCAATGCAACAACAACAGCAACAACAACAGATCCAATTTCAACAACAGCAATTTCAACAGCAACAGCAACAACTTGAACAACAACAGCAACAGCAACAGCAACAGCAAGCACATAATTCAGCAAACTCATCAGAATCAGCCGATAGTAACATAGTACATGAAAAAAATGGCGACGAATATGTGAATGTCCCAATATCCTTAGCATCAGCGTTTAGTCCAAAGAGACCAGGTAAAAATGATAAAGAAATAAATATTTCTCATGTATCTGAAAACGATCAAATTGATCTTTCGAGTGATGCCGAAACTATAATTGAAGACGATAATAGTAATGAAGGTGAAAATAAAAATACAATTTCAAAATCAATTTCAAATTCAATTTCAAATTCAATTTCAAAACCAATTAGTATTTTGAAAAAGACTTCTAAACCATGTACAATTGAAGAAATTAAGACTTCAATTCCAAGTTCTGATGGGTTAGTAATTAATCATAAATTATACGTTACCGAAAACAAAAGTTTAAAAATCTGGTTATCCTTAAATGATAAAAATTCAAATACAAAAGAAGATCTTAGAGAAATTAAATTATCTGGTAATTATGAAGAAATATCATATATTACTGCAAATAAAGAATTTGTATTTTTAATTGCTGATAAAACTTCAATTTTAGTTTATCTTATTGAGGATATAATTAATGCAAAGGATAAAATAATCGAAAACCCATTAATTGATTATTTCTTTGATTCAGATGATACAATTAAATGTATTGATGTTAATGAACATAATAAAATATTAATTACTTTAGAATCAAGTGTTGAATTATTACAAGTTATACATAGAAGAAAAGTTATTTCAATTTCATCAACAGGTTTAAGTAATACCGATAATAAAGTATTAGCCGCAAGATTTATATCCGGTATTAACGGTTATGATATGGTTATGATGACTTCTAGTTCTGTAGTTTTACAATCTTTAAATGAGAGTTTCACATTGGGCCATCAACCAGGTGATCTTTCTTCATCTTCAGCAAATCCAGATGAAACCGGTAGTACAAATGAAACAAATCAAGTTATTATGTTACCTAAATTCAGTAAATATTTAATAACTTCAAAATTTTTAATCTTAAGTCTTTTGCATGGATTATTCGTTATAAAATTTAAAGATTCAAATTCATTTTTCCATGTACCAATCACTTCAGATTTAGATGTTGAATCATTAGGATGTTGTTATGATGATGATTCTAATTTTTACGTTGTCTATGAAAATAAATCAACTCAAGTTTTCAAAGTCACTACAGCTGATACTCCATTATTATTAAGCACCATTGAACCTTCTAGTGTTACACCTAATTGGAACACAGTGGGTCATTTGATAAATACTGGAAATGGACTAGTTTTAGTAGAAGGTTTTGATTCAAATATTAAATTTAGAAGTATTTGATTAAATTTTACCTGATGTCTTTAGTTGTCTTTTTTTCTTTTTCTTTGGTCCTTTTTTTCAAGTTTTTATTCACTCTAAATAAATTTCCCTTGCTTTTATTAATTTTTATCTTTTATCTGTATTTTTTTTTATTGTCTTTCCTCTGTTAGTTTAAATACATATGTTAACTTAATTTAATTTTTAATCTGAATTTAATACATCAAATGGTAAATAAATATATATATATATAAATAAATGAATAGGAATTTAATGTATGGTGATATTACTTGCCCAATGCAGTAATTCTTGCGCTCCGTGATAATCGAGAAGTTAGCGATATCCGATAGCGTGTACTTTGCTGAGAATTTGCCATGTTAGTGGAAGTTTTACAGATTGACTTTCTCTTCCCGCACTATTTAAATATATATATATATATATATATCTATATTTATATATGTCTCATCTCTAACTAGTATATTTAGAGTCATTCAATTGAATCAATTCTATTGGCAAATATCAAATAAATTTTAAAAAATGTCAAAAGTTACATGGAGTCAAATTGGTGCTAAAGAGAATGCTGTTTTATCACCAGCTTTCGTTCATAACGATGTTGTTTATACTGCTGGTTGTCTTGGTGATAAATCTGGTGAATTTTCAAAAGATATTGAAGTTCAAACTGAATTAGCAATTAAAAATTTAGAAAATGTTTTAGCTGCTTCTAATTCATCATTAGATAATTGTCTTAGAGTTACAGTTTTCATTGCTAAAGGTAAACATATTACTAAAATGAATGAAGTTTATAAAAAATATTTTAAGAATAAACCAGCTAGAGCTTGCGTTGTTGTTGGTTTCCCAAATAAGAAAGTTTTAGTTGAAATTGAAGCTATTGCATACACAAAGACAATTAAATCAAAATTATAGAATAATATTTTAATTTTTTATTTTCTTATATATTCATAAATATTCAATACCAAATAATAAATACTTAATAACTAATATTGCATCTTTGTGTTTTATCCTTAAGTTTACGCATACTGTGTTTTTAATATTTATACTGAAGGGTATGATATATTTATACTGAAGGGTATGATATATTTATACTGAAGGGTATGATATATTTCGTTTATGTAAAAACCATATGGTCAAAATAAAAAAGGATAGAATAAAATAAAATTGAAAAAAAAGACATCATAATGAGAATAAAAATTTACAAATAAAAAGAGATTAATTAAAATGTTAGATATATATGAAAATAATTTCAGAAAAAAAAAAGAAGAAAATTTAAACTGTAAAAATTTATTATTTAACAAATAGTAAAACCACCATCAACAACTAAATCAGCACCAGTAGTATAACTTGAAGCGTCTGAAGCAAAATATAAGTACGCACCAGCAAGTTCTCTAACTAAACCTTCTCTACCAGCTGGGATAGTAGTCCACCATCTTTGTCTAGTTGAGTGTGGTAAGTGGTCATTGATACCTGAATCAACATAACCTGGAGAGACAGAGTTAACTCTAGCAAAACCTGTGAATTCAATGGCTAATGATTTAGCTAAGTGAATAACAGCAGCTTTTGAAGTGTTGTAACCGGCTTGGTAAATTGGAGTATTGATAATGTGACCAGACATTGAACCAGTAATGACAAATGAACCTTTACCGTTTTTCTTGAAGATTCTACCAGCGTTTTTAGCACAGTAATAAACACCGTTAACGTTAACGTTTAAGACTCTTTCCCAGTTTTTATCATCAGCATTTTCTGGGTGTAAAATAGTACCAACATTACAGTTAATACCTGCATTAGCAACAAAGACGTCAATGGTACCAAAATCTTTTTCAATTTGATTAACTGTAGCTTCAACTTGTTCTTTTTTAGTGACATCACAGGCATAAGATTTAGCCTTAACACCGTATAATTTAGCTAATTTTTCAGCTTGTTCTTTTGGTTCGTAAATATCCCAAAGAGCAACATCAGCACCAGCTTGAGCGTAAGCTTCAATGACACAGTAACCGATACCTTGACCAGCACCAGTGACAACAGCAACTTTACCCTTTAAAGAGAACAAGTCCATAACATTTGGAGCTAATTGTGGGTTTGGACGTGGTAAAGAAGAAAGATCGTTTAGAATATATGATGTTTCAGCAACGTTTTCTTCAAAAGTCTTAGTCATTTTTGGTTTCTTGATTTATTTGTAATAATATATATATATATGTGTTGTCTAATATTAGATAAATTATGAAAGATATAACTTAGTTTTCAAATAGATTTAACGATAGGAGTAAAATAGGTTTATTTATATATTATCTACAGAAATTGAAAAAAAAAAGCAGATGTGCAGTTGAAGAAAGTAGGAGAAAACAGGGAGAAGTTACCATCGGGTCTGTAACTGAAAGGTATCTGATACGTAAACAATAGACACTGTCACAAACAGAAATTGAAACAGTAATAAAAAACCCAATTCGACACTAAAGGAGAAAGATTAGAATATAAACTAATTGAAAAACAAAAATATACTGCTGACCCCATGATTTGACTTTTATTACCTGAATACACACATACAATAATAATTGACGATTCTGCGCAAGAGGTGGCGGACAAATACCGTACAACAAAGCCGGTCTGGTTGACTTTTTTGAGTCGTCTCTCCAAGCTGCCCCACTCTTATTCACAACCAAGGGAGTTACGTAAATGAACAACAACAACTGACAACGCTCATTCCGCAGCCACTAAACAGTGATTATTTCGTTTTACAATCAGTGATTAACAGGAGTAAGCGTTGCTAGAACCCAGAATAAACCACTGAAAAACATGAAACTGGAGTACGCATCAGGCATTTTCGTAAGAAAGAATAGCGCTGATCGATTAAATGTCCGAATAGAGACAGAGCGGAACTCCTACTAGGCGCGCTTATTGTTACTATTCGGGAAGTGAACGAGGTGTTGATTTTTAGCATTTATTATTTAATATTTATTGGGCACCTCTGCTCTGTCTCTGCGCTGTCTCTCCACGGCTGAGACACACACCAGGATCAGCTATTTGGCTGCTGCAAACACCGCATCATTTCTTGGATGTCACTGCAGCAGAAAACAGCCACGGCTTCGCTCCACGGCTTAGCTCCACAGCACGCAGTGGAGTGGCCGGAGAAGGATGGAATCTATATCCCGCTTCGATTCCTTAATCGGGTCAGCTAAGCCCAAAAAGCACCGCCAATCCCACGCACCGCAGCGATTCCTCCCGCTCACTCTGGCAGGATCCGCAGAGTATTTCCGGGGACCGCGTTCCATGCCCCACACTCACTAGGTTGTTCTCTCTGTATGCAGCTGTTGAAAAACAGTATTTCCCCACACTTTATTTGAGTCCATTCAAGTTATTTTAGGTTCTGGCAATTTATCTTGAGTTGGCAAACGGTGAAAAATTATGAATGCTGTTTGTTTGACAATAGTTCATTTTGACCTGTCATCTGCTTTCCATTAACTTCATTGTCTTACGTATCTCTCTGTTTAAGAATACCTCCTGCAAAAATAGCTGTTCAAGTACTTAACGAAATTCCGAAAAGGGTCCTTCGTTTTAACACTGGTTACTCCAAGGATTATTTTAAGTTTAATTATTATTAAATTTATTTATATTAATTTTCAAATTTATATAAATTTATAAATTAGTTCTCTATACATATTATTTTACATAATTTAAACATATAGGATATATATTTATAATATCCTACTATATTATATTAGACATCACCACTCCAGTACTCTATTAAATCTTTTGATCTGGATTTCGTGGACCATCCTATCTTTTTTTCAATATCGTTTAAATGCTTTAATATTAAATGATGCTCTGTTATACTACTTGTAAGTTTACCAGCAACCCAAAAAGGTTGTAATGAATTTGTATAAGCGCCATGATCAGAATTTGACATACCAATACCACAAATTCTTCTAGCATGCCATGTGGGAGATTTAGAGTATATGAAGAACTGTTCTTTGGATTTACCACCACCAGGGTTATTGATGGATCCCTGCTTCATGGAACTTGCTGGGGGTTTAGAACTTTGTCCTTTGGAATCTGTATCTCCATCAAGACTCAAATGTCCCGATATACTACCACGGTAGTCGTTTGCAGAAGTAGCATCGTATCTTGTAGGAAATTGTGATTTATACGTGGACATTTGAAACTGATTATGAGTTTGATTTTGCTGCTGCTGTTGCTGTTGTTGTTGAGAGGAATTTCGCCTAGTGTACTTACTTCTATTCTCACCTGTGAGAAATGGAGACGTTGGAGAAAGAGATACTGACGGAGAGGAAGTTGGTGGGAGAGACGGCTGTTGTTTTTGTTGTCTCTTTAACTTAATCGAACCAACAAGATCTTCATTATCATAATTAGAGCTCATTTCAATATGTTCATTATTATTTTCTGATTTCTTCAAACTCTCTCTTTTATTAAAAAAATTTTCGTTTAGCTGTTGATATTCTTCAGTTTTACATTCCACATTATTCATAAATTTATTGTTTGTATCACTTGTGTTTCGATTGTTGATATTATTAGCAATGTTTCTTTTCGTAATTGCATCTGTTTCTTCTTCTTGGTCAAGATAATTTGATGCGGTTGAAGAAGCAGAATCATAAAAAAATGAATTGTTACCTCCATTCATACTCGAACTTGTATTTGCACTTCCTTGTCTAACGGTTTGACTATTGTTCCAATTTTTATCCGTCGTATTTTTAGACCACTTGAATAACCTTGGTTTATTTTGAAGCATTAGAATAATTGCCATATGATACATTTGATTTGCACTTATGGCTGCTCCATTGGAATATAATATAGTTGGGAAAGTTAATGAAGGATCATCAACTTCAACAATCGGTTTCATACCGGCTGGTTTATCTGATTCCCAATTTGATAACTCAGTCCATAAAAGTTTCCACTCGTTTTCAAATCTCTTACCTGAATCTTCACTACTTACAAGATTCAGGACTCTAGAACATAAGAAAACCATGTAATTAGCGTACATATCCCAATTGGATTCGTCACATTGTTCAATGAAAAGTGACCTTGAGTCATAAATCGAGTAACCTAATGGAATCCAACTCTGACAATCAACTATTGTGTCTTGTTCACCAATGACAGCAGAACAAACATCCATTCTAATATAACACCAAAATATACTCCTATCCAAAGGTGTACTAAAACCATTAACATTATACGATTTGAATAAAACACAACAACCTTCTAAATGTTTTCTCCAATCTTTTGGTGAAGAACTTAACATTGTGAAAACACAAAGAATTACACATGCTGCCAATACACTACTTGTTATCTTACTGTTATAAGATGAAGTATTTACCAGTTGTTGTAATGCATGTTGGTATAGGCATAATGCTCTTTCCTTTGGGTAATTTGAATGTGTATTTTCATATTGTTTAGCAGATAATGCTAATATTGAGTACATTAAAGCAGGACAATTTTCTGCTAATATAGGTATAATTGTACCAAAATGTCTATCTTTATTAAACATATCTAACCAAGTTGATACTTCATCTATATAATTTTTCATTAATATTACTCTTTCATCTTTTGATATATGTGGAGGTTCCACGTGGTTTAAATCGTTTGATTTGAAATATTCAACAAACACATCTGGTGGTGGAACATCAGAAGGAAGAGATACAGGGGATCCTTCTAAATTTGTTGCTGCATTTAAATACATGAAATCACGTAAAGTATCTGGTAAATCATAATATATAGGTGGAACATCTTCTAAGAAATCCACTATACTATTATAATCAAGAATTTCTTTCCTAACAGAGTCTAAAGTTAAAGGTAGTGATGAATCACTTCCTTCGTTACTCCCACTGTTTGAGTTTGAGTTATTCATGTTATGATATTGGTTATTGTTATTATTCTGTTGATAGTTATATTGTGTAGAGTAATTATTATTTGAGTTATTATGCTGCTGCTGCTGCTGAAACTCATTCTGCTGTTGCTGATGCTGCTGGTTGGGCTGTTGGTTAGGCTGTTGATTAGACTGTTGATATTGCTGTTGTTGTTGATGATGATTATGATGGTGCTGTTGTGGTTCTTGATTAGGCATGATGTTTTGAATCAAGTCAAAATTATAGTTTTTCAAACTAGTTGTGCTAGGGAATGATTTTGTCTTTAACTCAGTATCAATGCTAATAAATTCTCTTTGTTTTGAAAATGTATTTATTCTTGTATTTGAAGAATCACTAACTTCATTAACGCATTCATCATTAGTTGTTGTAGTTGGATAATTGCTTGTTAATTGTTGTGAACGTTGTTGTAAATTTTGTCTCCTTTGATTTGACAAACTCATCATTCCTTCAATTGCCTTTTGTTTCATTACAGTTTGAGGTAAACTCATATTATTGTTATTAGTATTATTAACATTATTATTTGGTTTTAAATTTTGATCAATATTGTTATCATTATCGATAGTACTATCATTATTAGTAATATTTTCTTTAGACTTTATTGTTTTTTTGTTTTTTTCAGATTCAGCAATTTTTTCATCATGATATTGTATATTATCTTTAAATTGAATCAAATTCAAATCACCAATAACAGGTTTTAAATCAATTTGTTTTAATTTTTTTCTATTTATTTCATCAGCATCATTAATTGAAGAATTAATAAAAATTGGACCGAATGTTGTTGCTGGCCAATTACAATCCAATGAATATTTTGAACAAAATTTACATTTTAATTTTTTAGTCTTTGGATCTATTTTTTTGATTTCATCACATTTTCTTTTCTTATCCCTGCATGTTAAACAACCTGTTCTTACCCTAGTTGATCTTCTTCTTCTCTTCGTTCCTTGTCTTCCTTGTCCTTGTCCTTGACCACTTGCATTTAAATTAGTTTGATCAGCAAGTCTTTGAGAATCATTTATTGTCATTTTTTTTGGCTTCAAATTCTTAAAATACCAAGGATACAAATAATATTTCTTCTAATTTTCAGTAACTATACGATCTATCTATTAAAATAAATACCACTAGATATGTTTCTAAAATGAGTGGACAAATAAATGTAAAAAAACAAATTATGATAGTATACTACTTTTTTCTTTTCTTTCTTCTGATAGAAAATAAATAGTACTGATATATTTTATTCACTTAATCTTATTAGAAACGATATCCAAGTACGAATTTTTATGTTCACTTTGAATAAAAAGAGAAGGGAAGAAATTGTTGAATTTGAATTTAATTCAAAGTACTTTTTAAGTTTTGCGTGATTTTGGTATGGTAGGAATTATTACCTATTGCAAATCCCAAGATTGAAAATAAGAATATATCAACCATACGAGTATACGTGTATAAGTTGTATCTGTGTGTGTGTATATATGTAAGCCTTTGAGTATTTTATGGATCAGTTCAACAAATATAGCTTACAAATGATACTGGTCATTATGATTACAGTGACCTGCCATGGCGATACTTAAAATTGTGATGGTAAAGAGGATGATGAAGACGATGATCTAGGGCGTAGAAGTTCCCAGTGTGTAGATGAATAAGGGTACACGGAATTTTTTAAGATAATTCAATTCACAAAGATATTTAACTACAGCTAGTTGACAACTGCCGATTAAAATACAATGTTACTCCGCAAATTTAATAACAATGCATTTATGCAATATTAACAATCAATCTATCATAACAACCGAAGAAAAATTGATAAAAGTTTGAAAAAAGTTGGGAAAAAAGTAGCGCTAGAACGAAAAAAGCGAAGAATTAATAGATTACTAAATACACTCAATTTATCATATATATATATGTATTTATATCGCTTTGAAACATGACTTTAAAAATACAGAAGCACAACCAATAAGTTAATTGTAGAAAGGTATAAAACAAAAAAGAAAACGGAACTAAGTATCAGTGAGAACTAACTGATTTCGGTTTCCTCATTTGGCCATTTAAGAGGCCCCACAAGGTGTGGTCAATCTGTTAAAGTGTCCCATTTGGTGTGGATAAGCGTATTCCGGGAGCCGTGAAAGTGTGTTTTTGCGTGGTGGATGCCGTACCATCAGCCGTGCTAGAGTATGTTGTTACCGTGTATCCTCCCTCTCAATCTTTGACAAGAGTGGGAGTAATATGTAACCGGTTGCGATTGGAATGAATTATCGGTTATAGTAAAGGAATGAAACCAACAATGTACGGTAACTGAAATTTCATCTTTGGCGGTTACAATTTGCGCCAGTCACATGACTGTACCAATATTCTGAACATATTATAGCTATATTTTCTTCTTATGTTGTATTTTCTAATGATAAGATAATTAATGTAATTACAAGTAATAAAAATTGATAGTGAAAAAGTTTTATTTTTAGATTTTTTAATATAAAGAAACAAAAGAAAAACAATTTAGATAAAGAACAAATATAAAATATATATATATATATAAGTTTTTTTTAAAAAAAATTAAATTAAATTATTCATTCAGCACCTAAATAAATTTATATAAATTCTTGTTTGGATTTGATTTCAATTATATATTTACTTCTTTCTGAAAGCACAACCTTCAGATAATTTAGCCTTACCACCAGTTGGAGTACATAAGACATTAGTACATGAATCACAAGTAACAGCAGTTTGAGCGTGTGAGAAAACAGTTGTGATTTGTAAACAACCTGGACATCTAACATCCATGAAGAAAGATCTTGGAGCTTGAACTAAGTTCTTTAATTTGTTCTTCTTAGCTTCAGATGCAGCAGAAGGGTGGAGTAAATCTTGAACTAAAACCTGTATTAAAATAATAAGAATAAAAAAAAGAAATAAGAAATGTTAGTATTTACTATAAATAGTGTGGAAATTTAGAGACATAATTGAATAATGAGTTAATTTTATATATTGAATAAATATGACAAATCTGGATATATCTATTTACAATGAAATAATAATAGAATTGGTTTAGTGATTCCTATTGGTTCGATAGTGACTTGTTGTAACTAAACTTGCATAAATGATTTTCGCAATATAGAAATAACAACATTTAATTTCATTTAAAGGTATTTAAGTATTTGAAATGCAGCTTGAGTCTAAGTCGTGAATCATACAGTTAAAAATTATATGTGATACAACAAATGATATTATAATCTGTTTTCTCCTCTTTTCTTTATTTGAAGAGCAGTAAATCTTTATATGAAAATATGTACTATTAATTAATTAGAATTTATATTTAAAATATAATTAGGCATTAATTTATGATTTAATCTTGAAATATTTGAATTTTTCAACCTTTTCATTTAATTTAATAATATTATTCATAACATATTTCTTGTTTATTTATTTATTAATTTATTTTTCACTCATATAATTTCACTTGATTTCTATTCAGTATTTCATTTTATATATTGATTCATATTATTTATAATTCATATTTATTATTTAATATTTCACAAATGATAAATTTCAATATTTATAATTTCTAATAATTTCAAATTATTTTAATTCAATATAATTTTAATTCAATATAATTTTAATTCAATTATTTTAATTGTCAATATAATTAATTTAAATATGAACATACCATTTTGACTGTTCTTTATTTATGTGTGATCTAAATAAGACTTTAAAATTGTTGATTCATATATAATATTATAATTTTACTTTTATATAAATTTAAAGGTATGATTGTATTAGCTATAGAGTAAAAGTAAGTATATTAGAGTAATTTGGAAATTGTTGGTTTACTAAGTGAAAGAATGGAGTGTGTTCACGTTGAAACAGGAACCACAGGATACTACATACTACAGACCACAGCTTGACTACTACGACCCTTTAGAGATTTGTTCAAGATGGTGATGGTGATGGTGGTGATAGTATTGTTGTCGTAGTGGAGGTTCAAGATCTCTATAGTATTTACTACTGAACAACTTGTGAGTATTGTATTCTAGTCATGATGGTGAAGGTTGAACTGTGATTATTCATAGAGTGAATAATTATCACCGTAGAGTTAGAGCAGAATAAAGTATAGTGATCATGGAGGCCAGAGCAGAGTAAAGCAAAGGAGTCTCGAGAGAGAGAGTGGTTACGTTACAGAGGGATAGTGAAAAAAGGTGTCACTATATAATTCACACTACTCAAAGCTGTGAGATCAGGCTTCTCTTCAGTGGTGGCCTAGATCTGAGCTGCCGGGCATGCCAGCGTGGCTGAAAAATTTCTGAGTTCTGGCTGGAAAGTGCAGGCACTCTTGCTGTCTGTGAAAATTTTTACCACGCCTGTCTGACAGCGGGCTGCGTACCTGCGGAGTGGCACTGCTCCACGCCTGGGAATAAAGCCAGTGAAGAGTGAAGGGGATAAAGTGACAGCCTCAGCACAAAAAAAGTCGGCTGACTCGTTGGAAGCCAGCCAGACGCCAGACAGCCTGACAGCCAGAGAACAGCTCTCCGTATAAATAAAAAGACAGTAAAATAGATCACGTGTTTGTACTGAATTTTACCGGACTGGATAGTACGCACACAAATTCCGCATTGGGATGCTATGTGTGACTGCTTCTTTATCTGTGGGAATTCTGCCTCCGCGCTCGCATTCTCCTCTGCCAGCCAAATCTCGGTCCACTGCCCTATTCTCTCGCGCAGATTGTTCTCTTACCTTATTTAAATCATCGGCACTCCGGTCCACTGATAGGCAGATAAACCAAAGAATCAGCCAGCTGAAAGCGAGACATAAGACAAAAGATGAAAATGAATACCATACACCCGTACACCTGGAAGAATAAACGCGTAATTCAGGTAAATTTAAAATGCTTACGTCATCTCGTTCTCAATAATTAGATTCAGACTATATCAATACATGTGGCTGCAACTTTTTTATTATTATTAATTAATATTATTATGAATTCAATGAATGTATACCAAATTTGGCATAAATTAAGTATCAAATAAATATGAGAATTAAATCAGTCAGTATAAGTATAAGAATGAGAATAATTTTGAGAATGATAATTATTAATATAGTGTATAATTTCAATATACTTTAAATTCATTGTAATTATGCATATTTATTACATTATTATAATTATTACTTAATCGGACTTTAAAATTAAAATTAATTTTACTATAATTTTACAAAGACAAGAAGAAGACATCAAAATAATTAAATATAATAATAAGAGATAAGATTCATAAGTAATAAGGAATAATTAATAAAATAAAATAAAATAAAATTAAATGAAAATAGATATAATAGATATGTTAAAAATAATATTTAGTAAATAAGTATAAATAAATTGAGTAAGTAAGTAAGTAAAATAAAATAAAATAAAATAAAATAACTATAAATAATAACTATAATAATAATAAAGATAAAATAAAAATAAGAATAGAATAAATAAAAAAAATTTAGATAATAAAAAAAATTAAGATAAAAAATATTATAAAAATGAAAAATAAAGAAGAAACAAAAACGGATGAAATCGAGGACAAAAAAAAAGAAAAAGAAAGTCAAATAAAGAAATAAATGGAGAAATAAGAAATTAAATGAAATGGAATGGAATAAAATAAATTATAAAATAAACTATAAAATAAATAAATAAATAAATAAAGATAAAATATATTTGTAAAACAATTAATCATCAATGAGAATTAACCAATTATATTAACTACCCAACCAATCAAGAACTTAATCTTCAAATATGTTAAATTAAAATATCATCGGAATACTATGTATGTATGAATATATGTATATATGTATGTATGAATGTAAGTGAGTAAGTAAGTATTTGTGAGTTGTTGTAGTAGCAATAATACGTAAATCAACAGATAAAAAAAAAGAATATGTCAGAGATAAACTATAGATAAATACAAATTAAATAATAATAATAATAACAATAATAATGAGGGGAAATAATCAAGTTAAAAATAAAATCAAGAACAATATTGGGTAAAAAATAAAAAATAAAAGATAAACTTAACTTCTAGTAAGTATATATTAAAATTAAATATCAATATTGATCTAATTATTACTGTTATTATTATTATTATTATTATTTTATTTTAAATATATTAAAAATGATATTAATTTATATTTTCTAATAGTTGTAATTCTTTAACTCCTCTTCATTCTTTTTTAAGGTTTTGAAAATGATATTTATGTATTTGAATATATTTGTTTTTCTAAATCATTCTTTTTTTATTATTGTTGTTGTTTATTTCAATTTCAATATTTCAATATTTCAAAATAATTTTTTATTTTATTTTTTGTTTTGTTTTATTTTTTAGAAATTTCCATTAAATTTATTTAACTGATCTTTTTGGTGCAACATATGGATATTTAGCTTTCTTTTCAGCAGGTTTAAGAATTTGGAAAGAACATAATAAACTTTCATCAACACTCATCATAGCACCTGCATTATCAAATTCACCACAATAATTTGGAGCTGAAAATAAAGTAACCAGCTGTCTTTTACTAAAAAATTCATAACCATCTTCAACAACTTGATGAGCTCTACAAATTAAATCCATATCATGTTTTTGTAAAAATCTTGAAACTACATCGGGACCAAATGTAAATGAAACACCTCTATCGTTTTCACTCCATCCCGTTATATCTTTATCTGGATCTGACCATAATAAATCACATAATAATCCAACATCTGGAATATCTGTTGGTCTCATAACTCTTCTAATTTGTTCCATTGAATTTAAATCAGGACTTAAACCACCATGCATTGTAAAAATCTTTTCATCTATAATAGCAGCGATTGGTAAACAATTAAAACAATCTGTAAATGTTTTCCAAAGTTTAATATTATAACGTCTTTTACATTCATCATAAAATCCATAAATTCTATTAATTGATGCACATTCATGATTACCTCTTAAAATGAAAAAATTTTCTGGATATTTAATTTTATATGCTAATAATAAACATATAGTTTCTAATGATTGTTTACCTCTATCAACATAATCACCTAAAAATAAATAATTTGCTTCTGGTGGGAAAGCACCATATTCAAATAATCTTAATAAATCATAATATTGACCATGTATATCACCACAAATTTTAATTGGAGCTTCTAATTCTAATAATATTGGTTGTTGAATAAAAATTTCTCTAGCTTTGGTACATAAATATCTGATTTCAAATTCTTGTAATTGAACTTGTTTACCTGGTCTATGACCTCTAACGTCCAATAATCTATCGATAATTGATTCTATATCAGCTTCTTGTTGATCCGCCATTATTGTTTATGTGTATGTGTAATATGATATGTAATTTGAATTGATTTGAATTTTTTTTAAATATATATATTTATATATATATATGTATAATAAATGGAAATTGGGTATAATATAATAACAAAATTTAATTAAATAAGAACTAATTGATTTAATAAATAAATATATTTCAAATATATGATATTTTAATAAATTAGAAATTATTAATTTAATTTAATCAAATTGAATTGAATTGAATTTAATTTAATTGAATTGAATTGAATTGAATTGAATTGAATTAATATATTTACAGATTTGAATAATCTTTTTTTTTCCTTTGAAGACAATTTAAAATATGATAATATTTGTCAATTGAATTTCGTTTGATAACTTATTACTAATTTATAAATCTAATTGAGATATATATGTGATAATAATAAAATTATGATGATGAGGATGATGATGATGATGGGCGATTGATGTGTTATAATAAAGACAAAGAATAAATATTAACAATCAATTTCCAATATTTTTATATTAAATGAATGAATAAATGAATGATAATAAAACTAATAATAATAATATAACTGATTATGAATGAATATTAAATACTATTGTTTAATGATATTAAATTGTATTTATAAACAAGGGGGGATAAAATAATCAAATCAAATAAATATGTATATATATGCTTTGACGACAATTAATAAGGAATATAATAAAATTAAAAATTGATTAATTTATTAATAAGGGTGTTTTGTTTATATATTAGGATAAGTGAATCTTTTTCTTTTTTTATTTAATACAATTTCAAGTATTCTTATTGTTTATCTGTGTTAGTTCATGTGCTTTTGATAAGGAATCTACAGAATATTGAAATTGATTGTTAGTGAAATGTAACGTGTTGTCTGACTATTGGTAGGGAGTAAATGGTTGCTAATAGTCCTGAGAGTCTGTCAAAGCGTGTATGTATTGGTGATGATGAGACAGATAGAAAGGTTGATAGGTGAATAGATAGTTTTAGGAACGAACAAGGAGTAAGGTAAGGGGAGACGGAGACGGATTAGCAATTGATAGGTGTCTGTGAGAGGAGTTAGTCGGTATCTGCGTGAAGAGAGGGATATGATGAATCGGTTGAGTGTTTGACAAGAAGGGTGGAGATAGGATTTGTCTGTACATGAGACGTGAACGTGGAGGTTGGTTGGCGTAATGTGAAGATGTGAAGAGGAAAGACATTGTGTGTAGTTAATGGATTGATGGGTTGATGGGTTGATTGGTGTTAGGGAAGCTAGGGAAGTTAGATAGAGATAGAGGAAGAGAAGAGGTTTGAGGTTAGAAGTGAGAAGTGAGAGGTTGGGATGTGAAGAGGTTGCCAGCTCTGGCGCTAGCAGTTGCTCTTGCTCTTGCTCTTTGCTGTTTCTCTGTGTGCGGTTCTCTGGCGGCTGGATGGCTGGCTGTCTACGCGGTTTTTCAGCCAGCGGCGTACAAGTTTTGCGGTATTCCAGTCTGGCCGACTCTGCATATTGTGGCAAATCTCGCAGGCAGTCTACGTGCTCTCGATAGCCGCAGATGTCTTGCCACGCCGTCCGTGCCCCCCCCCTATGTACGTCGTGCCAAGTGGCATATGGGCAGCCGGTATCAGGCTACCATTTGGGACAGCGGGATCCAGGGAAGGAAAGACCCTGATGGCGCAGTCGAGCCTCGCTGCCGGCATTCCGCACCGCTGACCCGCAACTATGCCATCTTGGGAAGCCCGCATCCATGCTCTGTTTACAGGGACATATCGACTAACGTCCCCCCCCCCCCCMCCSCCAACGGGACGGCTCATCCTGAAGAGATGCGGTGGATGCGAACTGGTTGCAACGTGCCGACACGCGTCCTCGCAGCCAGATAAATTGCCAGGTACCATTTCTGCTCCCCATGGATCCAGCCAAGGAATTCATGGATCCAGCCAAGGAAGAGTGATAATGCCTGTGATAGTGCCTGTGATTGCCGTATGTACGCGGTGAATGCAGCTGGAATGTAATTAGTCATCGTGTCCTGGTGATCCGAATCTTCTCGGTTGGGATAAGCAGTAGCAGCTCAGATCAACAGCGTCCCACAGCTTCCACTCCCTACACTTCATACTGCCAACACTTCATACTGCCTACACTCCATACTGCCTACACTCAACTAAGAATTCTCTAGTAAATAGCGCACTGTCTCTCCTATTTCAAGACTCTTCCATTTATCTACTCTCTTCACGCCCCCAGCAAATCATCCTTTTCAACTCGATTTCTATCTCAAGACCCAGAAACGTGACAGCCGGTTGCTTTACAGCCAGTCTGGGGAGCAGCACAGCACAGCACTCTGCAGCAGATCCCCAGACAGACAGAGCTATCACCTTCACCACCCTCTCTGCCTCTAAGCCGCACCCGATTCAAAGCCAAGCTTTTGCAGAGCTTCAGAGCTTCAGAGCTTCGGAGCTGGGCTGCCCGCTCGGCTTTCTGAGCACATCCAAGCTGGTTGTTATTCCAGATACGCGTTTGCAAGCAGATATTGGCTGTCTCGTCTGGCCTGTCTCGTCTGGCCTGTCCGGCACGGGTGAGGTCTGCACAGCGCGAGCCACATGCACAGCCACAGCGGCCACCAGACAGATCTGAGACACGGTCACTTGAATACAGTACAATTAGAGCTGTCACGTGATATTCATATAACTACAGTTGCACCTCCGGGTAACTTCTCGTTTTCAAATTGCACAGCCAGAATCTGAAAAGCAAAGTATTTCCCGATGCATCCGTACACTTCCAACACATAATATATGATTATGTCAGCACTCCAAATTCCCACCACCAACGAATCTCAAGACTTGAGTAACCACTGAAATTTCAACCGTGGACCAGGAACAAAGAGAAAGAAACAGTTCAAACTCTTTTGAAAATATCTATGGACATTCTTAACATGTCTAATTGAATCTTATATACTCCAAACATGATAAACCGAAACTTGAAGCATGATATCTTTGAACACAAACACATTACAGTACCTGATTATCATACCCTACCATCATAAACTACTCCTCATATCACAATACTTTCTCCAAAAACTCTCATATCGTCTTTAGCCTGAATACACTAACAGAATCAACAAATTCAATAATTATTACCTTAAGAAAATTAACTATATTTCAAGATATTAATCATATTACAGAAATTTTTATTTAAATTTATTTTGTTTAATTATTGATAATATTAAAATTTTAACTCAGGCAAAATGTTAGCTAAAAATTCTTTAAAATCAATAAGGAATTTTCAAATCAGAAATTTTTCAAATATAATACCATTAAGAAATAACAATAAATTTGAATATCAATCAATAAATAATACAAATAATAATAATAACACAAATAACAATAATAATAATACAACTAATAATATTTATCCAGTTGATGAATTAATCTTAAATAACAACTCTGAATCTTCAATTTCAAATTCAAATACTAATGGTAATTTATCAATTCAATTACCATCTATTAATTTATTAGATGATTTAAAAGATAAAGGTATTGAAGGTTTATATACTAAAGAATCTTTAAATGAAATTTGGTTTAATCAATCTGAATTCAATTTAAATATCTTAAAAAATGAAATTTCAGAATCAAAAGATTTAGAAGACTTATTTTTTTCAAGTTCAAATGTAAATTATAATAATAATTCAAATACAAATTTAAATAATTTTTCAAATAATAATCAATCAAATATTAAAAAATCAAAGAAAAATTCAAAAAATATTAAATTTGGTATATTAAATAACGATAAATTTGATAATTTTCAATCAAATTCTTCAAATCAAAGATCAAATCCAATTGATAATTCAATAATTGAAACTTCAAATAAAATTATTGATCAATATTATAAATTCTTATATTCAATCGGTAAAAATATTCAATTTAATAATGCTTTCCAACAAACTTCAAAAATTTATAATTTATTTTATTTCTTATCTTCAATTAAACCAAATAATAATAATAAAATTTTTAAACCATCTGCAAAAATTTTATTTGAAACTCCTGATATTTTTGCAAAAATTAATAATTCACCTTCAGATGATTTATTAGAATATATTAATAAATCTTTCGGTTCTTTAGAAGAATTTAAAACTTTATTATTATCTTCTGCTAGTTCAATCAAAGGTAATGGTTATACTTGGTTAATGGTGAAATCTGCTCAAAATTTATCAAAATACTCAGATTCCCAATTAGTTATCTTAAATACTTATAATAACGGTTCTCCACATCACTTTATGGGAGGTCAAATGGCTTCTGCTAGAAAATCAATGTACGGTAATGATTCAACTGATCCAATGGTTGAAGCTGAAGAAAATGCTGATTCAAGAGATTTTATTTATCGCCCATTATTATCAATTGGTTCTAATCCGTCATTTTATTTATCTGATTATGGTGTATTTGGTAAAGAACAATATTTAGAGAATGTTTGGAATTGTGTTGATTGGAATATTGTTAATTCTAGAATTCCTAAAAAATAAATTAAAATAATTCTCAGTTGACTTTAATTTACTTTAATAAAACTTCAATTTAATCTTCTCTTTTTTTATTATTATTATTCATCATATATATTTACCTATTTATTTATTTATGTATATATTCATTTACTTCTAATTTATATACTATATTACTTGATTAATTTTTCATTCATTTTTTTATTGTTATTTTCATTAATTTTTTTTTCCCCTTCCTTCTTTTCTTTCTATTCATCATGTATATACATATAGCACTCTTCTATACTCTTGCAAATTTAAAAATAATTCAACATCCGTAAAAATCGTAAAAAATAAAGAAATATCTTTGAACATAAAAGAGAAACAATAAGTTGTACCACCGTACACCATTATCTCATGACTTAAGCGAGAAACTTGCTTTACTATATGCTAACTTAAAAATTTTTTTACTTATGTAAGGAGATCGTTAAGTATGTATTGGTGCATGCATGTATGGCAATAATTTTTTATCGAGATGAACATGACATTGATGATGAAGTTGATACGCTGATTTGTTTCCCCCTTGATGAATTGTTCTGTGATCCACTATTTGCTTTCAAAGTGCCATAAAAGAATCTTACCAGAATTATTAGTATATCCAATACTTTTCAATAAAATCATATTTGTTATCAGAATACAAGCTAAATATTAAATAATGAAAAATCTCAGGATTTTGAATAAAGGTCAGGTTGTTCCGCAATCTAGAACTTATCCTGATCTTGAAGTTATAACTTCAAAATTCGATGTTATAAATGATAGTATTACTATTGTCTTAGGTTCTCATGAATTTGGAATTTATGAAATTCAGCAGTTTACTAAAACAGGTGAAGTTAAAATCTTAGCTTCTTTCCCTGTAAAGACAAGTGATAAATTACTTAATTTTGTTCATTTTGAAGATAGCTTACAATTGATTCTTGTATTTGAAAACGGTGACATTATAAATGCAACTTATGATTCTGTTTCTCCTGATTCAGATACCACAATGGTAGAAATCGTTGGTTCCATTGACTGTGGTATTTATGCTGCTCGATGGTCTCCAGATGAAGAAACTTTAGCTTTATTAACTAAAGAAAATAATATTGTTCTATTATCCAGATTATTCGAACCAATTACCGAAACATTCATGAATCCAAATGATGTTAATGAACAATCAAATCATGTTGCTTTAGGTTGGGGTAAAAAAGAAACTCAGTTTCAAGGTAAAGGTGCAAAACAAATTGAAAGAGAAAGATTAACTTTAAAGGCTTCTGGATTAGATATTGATAGTGAAAATGCAATTTTACATGACCCTACAGTAAGTGAAATTCAAACTGGTATCATAAGTGAATACGATACTAAAGATTGTAAAATTTCATGGAGAGGTGATGCACAATTTTTTGCTATCACTAGTATTGAAGATGTGACTTTTGATAAATCAATGAGAATCATCAGAGTTTATTCCAGAGATGGTGAATTAATAAGTTGTTCTGAACCAACTGATAGATTAGAAGAGAATCTTAGTTGGAAACCACAAGGTTCTCTAATTGCATCTACACAAAGAAGATTTGAACCTGAAATTAATGAAGAAGTATTAGACGTTATTTTCTTTGAAAAAAATGGGTTAAGACATGGTGAATTTACAAGTAGATTACCACCAGGTTCTAAAATTTTAGATTTAGATTGGTCTTCAAATAGTGAAATTATTGCTGTTCAATTATCTCATTCAATTCAATTATGGACAACTAAAAATTATCATTGGTATTTAAAACAAGAAATATCAAGTATTAATAATAATCAAATCAAATATTTACAATTCCATCCTGAAAAACCATTGAAATTAATGATTGGTACTCATTCAAGTATAGAAATTGTTGATTTAAGTTATTGTATCTCGAGTGGTCCTACAGCTGCTCCATATGATTTAGGTATGACTTTAGTTACAGATGGTACAACTTGTATGATCACACCAATTTCTATTGCTAATGTACCTCCACCAGCTTCATTAAGAGAATTTGATGTTGATGAACCAATTGTAGATATGGCTGTAAGTCAATCAAATGAATTAATCTCAGTTTTAACCCAAAATGAAATTTATTTAGTATCTTTAAAAATCAATAATTCCGTTAAACCACCAGTTAAATCACCTGAATTAATTTCAAGATTGGCTAAAAATACATTCACTAATGAAAACAGTCAAGTGAAACAAATTGCAATGGCTGGTAATGATACCGTTGCCGTCTTATTCGATGGTGATGGTGTCACTAGAATTGCCATGATTGACATCTTTGATATCACAAAACCAACTTTGAAAAATATAATTGATGTCTTACCACCAAAAGCAGTCTTATTAAAATCAAACTATGATTTCTCAGCTGTAACTTTTGAAACTGCCGATGGGTCAGTATACGAAATAATCAATAGTAATAATAACAACGATGAAGATGAGGCCATTTCCACATACAATAAAATTAATAAATTCCCTCAATTATGTGTTGAATATAGTATTGTCAACTTATCTCCAACATCATCTCAAGTTGAAGAACATGAACATGAAGCTGATGCTATTAATAAAGAATGGGGGAACACAAATCATCATAAATTTTCTTCAAATGTTGCTTCATTCGGTTTATCACAAACAGGTAAATTTTTCTGTAATGGAAAATTATTATGCTCTGGTGTCACATCATTTTTAACAACAGAATCTTTATTAATATATACCACCGCAAAACATCAATTGAAATTTGTCCATCTTTTAAATAACGATGAATTGTATGATTCAAATGGAATTGAAAATATTTTAGAATCTGCATCTCTTGATTACGATGAAAGAACAAGACTAATTGAAAGAGGTTCACTCTTAGTTTCTACTATTCCATCAAAGGCCTTAGTCGTTTTACAAGCACCAAGAGGTAACTTAGAGACAATTTGTCCTAGAATCATGGTTTTAACAGGTGTAAGAAAGCAAATTAAAGAAAAGAATTATAGAGAAGCTTTCCTTACTTGCCGTACTCACAGAATTGCTCTTGATATCATTTATGATTACAACCCAGAATCATTTGTTGCCAATGTTGAAAAATTCATAAAAGAAATTAATAGTGTTGAATACTTAGATCTTTTCTTATCAGGTTTATATGAGGAAGATGTTTGTGAAACTAAATATAAAGAAACTTTAACTACAGATAATACCCTAGATGATAACTATAATAATAATAACATTAATACCAATTTTGCTAAATTAAGCATAACTAATAACGAAACAGAGCAATTTGTTAAACCTGTTGGTAAAGAAAAAATCAGTTTTATTTGTGAAACTATTTTAAACGTTTTAGTTACCCCAGCATATAAGACTAAATTTTTACAAACTATAGTTACAGCTTATGCATGTCAACATCCACCAAAGACCGAAGAAGCTTTAGAATTAATTGGTACACTTGAAAAAGAAGCTGAAGTCGAAAAGACAGTTCAACATTTATGTTTCTTACTGGATGTTAATAAATTATATAATATCTCCTTAGGTATTTATAATATTCCACTTGCGCTTGTTGTTGCTCAGCAATCTCAAAAGGATCCAAAAGAATATTTACCATTTTTACAAAACTTACATGTCTTACCTGATTTAAGAAAAAAATTCACATTAGATACACATTTAAAGAAATATTCAAAAGCCCTTGAATCACTAACAAAAATAACTAGTGCTGAATCATCTGAAATTGACGAAGAAATTATTAATTATGTCATAGAAAGAGAATTATATCAAGATGCATTAAAGATTTATCGTTATAACGATGAAAAGAAACAGGTTATATTAAAGGCTTACGCCGATCATCTCCACTCCAAACAAGAATACACTGAAGCAGGTTTAGCTTATGAACAGTTAGGTTACTTTGAGCTCGCTCTGGAAAGTTTTGTATTGGGTAAAAAATGGGAAGAAGCAATTGCCTTAGCTTTATCTCCAGAACTTAAGGATAAATTAACAGATATTTCAGAAAGATTAGTTGTATCATTAATTGATATTCATAAATATTCATCAGCCGCTTATATCAATTATAAATTTTTAAATAATTTCACAGAAGCTTTGAAACTTTATTGTAAAGATTATTCTTATGAACATGCCATTTTATTATGTCTTGAAGAAAACAAACCTGAATTGATTGAACAAGTTGTTGAACCTGCCATTGGTGAAGGTTTTGGTGTTGTTGCGGAGTTATTAGCTGATTGTAAAGGTCAAATTACATCACAATTGAATAGATTAAGAGAATTGAGAGCTAAAAAGGAAGAGGATCCATATGCATTCTATGGTGGTGAAGGTGAATTGAATGAAACAGCAGATAATGTTTCCATTGCTGCGTCTGAAACTTCTACCAAAGAATCATTTTTCACAAGATATACCGGTAAAACTGCTGGTACTGCAAAGACAGGTGCCTCTAGACGTACTGCTAAAAATCGTAGAAGAGAAGAAAGAAAGAAAGCCAGGGGTAAGAAAGGTACTATTTACGAAGAAGAATATCTTGTCCGTTCTGTTGGCAGACTTTTGGAAAGATTGGAGAATACTGAACCTGAAGCTGTCAGTTTAATAGAGGCTCTTTTAAGAAGAAAACAAGTTGAACAAGCTTACCAAATTCAAAAGAACTTTATTGAAGTCATTGAACTTTTGAAGGCAAACATAGTTGAAATCTACTCAATCAGTGAAAGAGATAGAGAAAGAATTGATGAGAATGGTATGGTTTATTACGTTCCTGAAATACCTGTTCCTACTATCAAGGAATTCCCTAAGAAGAAGATCTTAGATTACTAAATCTAAGTAAAGATAATGTACATTTTCTTTTGTATAATTTCCATATATATATATATTTTAATTTAATCATTTAATCATTTAATATTTTATTAATCCATTCATTTCCAAAAGGAACCGTAGAAAGTTAATATAACAGACGCCTAGAATTTGTGGTGTGTGGGTGTATTTTTATTGCGCAGTGAAATTAGCCGTTCTTTTTGTGCCGCTAACCACGGAGCTGAGCTGTCATCTTCCTGCACCCAGGAGCCTTTTATCACGGCAACACTCCACGGAGGCGGAGTTCTCTTAAGAGCTGTAGTTGTGTGCATGCGCACCTGCTGGTGCAGCGCTCTTCCACATCTTGCAGACACGGAAATGAGGGAAAACGTTTTTTGAAAGGAAACAACAACAAAGAAGAAGCACAGGGAGTAAGAGAGCTTCTGATCTATGTCTAGATTCAACAAAAGAGGTTTAGAATCGTTCGAACTTGGACGATCAATAGCTATATCAGAATCATATATATCAATTGCACTCAATGCTAACAGGAATTTTTTAAGCCAGAAATTTTCAAGAAGTGTGAGTACTATAACAGCAACAATGGTTTCCCCATATATGATTGGAATTGCCGAAACGGAAGAAGGTTATTTCTTAGAACAGACATCTTCTGCTTCCTCCCATGCTTTGTTAGTTAATAATTCAGGTTCGGTATCTATTGTTGAAAAGGAAAAAGTTCAACTTACTTCTTCCATTTCTACAATTGCAGGTATTATTGGTATTATTCACCTAAGTTCAGGAGCCTATTTGATTACTGCCAATGGCTCATCTGAAGTCGGACGTGTGTTTGGTGATAAGAAAATTTATAGAATTACAGCATTCTCCATTTTACCACTTTCTTCAAATAGAAGCGTAGTCACTGAAGAAGAAACAAAATATTTAGAGTTATTAAAGAACCACTTAAACGATGCCACACTTTTTTTCTCATATGACTATGATCTTACAAGTTCTGTTCAACGTCAATCACAATTAGACACTCTTTTATCTTCACCATCTTGGAGAACTGTCGATACTGAATTTATGTGGAATCATTTTGTCTCCTCTGATTTAATCAAATTAGCTGAAAAGAACCCGATCGCCGATAATTTCATTTTACCTGTTATTTACGGTTACGCAAAACTTGTTAAAACAACTATCAATCAAAAACCTGTTACTTTTGGTTTGATTACCAGAAGATCAAGATATAGAGCTGGTACTAGATATTTCCGTCGTGGTATTAATACTGATGGTTATGTTGCCAATTTCAACGAAACCGAACAGTTACTGATCATTCATTCAGGAACTGGTGAAGATTCTATATATTCATACTTACAAATCAGAGGTTCGGTTCCTGTTTATTGGGCTGAAATGAACAATTTACAATATAAACCAAACTTATTATTAGGTCCATCTGATTACATAGCAACTAGACAGCATTTCCAAAGAACCAGTAAGAAATATGGTAAGCAATATCTTGTCAATTTAGTTAATCAAAAGGGCTATGAGAGACCGGTTAAACTTGCATATGAAAGCGCCGTTACAGCATTGAATGATCCAAATATTGATTACACATATTTTGACTTCCATCATGAATGTAGAAAGATGAGATGGGATCGTGTCAAACTCCTTATTTCACATTTAAAGGAAAGAGGTTTATCAGATCACGACTACTGTTCCGTTACCATTGGTGAAAAAGTTATCATGGGTTCAAGACAAACACACGCTGTTAGAACTAACTGTATGGATTGTTTAGATAGAACTAACGTTGTTCAATCAACTTTAGGTCGTTGGTTTTTACAATCCGAATTAGAAAAAGCCGGTGTCGTCTCTGTAGGACAAAGTTGGGAATCTATTGACCCAGCATTCAATTATATTTTTCAAAATTTCTGGGCTGATAATGCCGATGCTGTCTCCAATTCTTACTCTGGTACTGGTGCTTTAAAGACCGATTTCACAAGAACTGGTAAGAGAACTAAGAAGGGTGCTTTGAACGATTTAATCAATTCCATCACTAGATATATTAAGAATAACTATAGAGATGGTCCAAGACAAGATGGTTATGATATTTTCTTAGGTAACGCCTTACCATACGAAATTGTCAACTCTCAATTTCAAGATGTAAGACCAGCTGCCACTCAAGCTATTCCTTATGTTTTACTTGCCTCATTAACTATATTATTTACAACATTAATCTATCCAAAGGGTTCATTACTTGACTTTAAGAACTGCTCTTTCTTGGCTATCTGTGTCACTGTTTTGGGTTTCTCTCTTAGATACATTGTCAAGAATGGTATTCAATTTGTCAACTGGCCAAGATTATGCAGTTTAGACTACTTAAAGACCCGTGAAATTTTAAACGACGGTAAGTTCAACGGTGTCTTATATGAAAAGGCAGCAACATTTAATAAATACGTTGCTGAAGATCAAAAGAAAGAGTAAATGTTGGAAAACGTAATATTTTAATCAATAGACTTTTCTTTTTGTTATTCTTTTTTGTGTTTTTTTTTATTTTATATTTATTTTATGTATCTACATTTTTATGTCTAGATGTTTTGTCTTATTTAATGTTTTTTTTGACCATAATTGTACTACAAACTGTTACTATCCATTTTTATTTTGATAAGGTAAAGCTCTCTTAAATTAGTACACAAAGTTTTGCCATATACCTCATTTTACCTTTTATTTCTTTCTTATCCCCACCTTTTATAACTTATAATACAATATCCAGATCTTGTTCTATGTTTTCTCTCTGTAGATCAGAAAAAGAATTCGTTGATGTCACGTGCCTCTGTCCAAAATCCTGCACGGTGTCGGACTAGCACACTGACCGCGGCACAGGAAAACAGCAGCCTCGCCCTGTCCTTCTCAAATGGCCGCTGAGAAAAAGGCTGACTTGTCCCAGTCAATTTCAGAAGCCAATTTATGACTCAGATCAGAGAAGAGCTCTGTGGCTTCTCTGCTCTGCTCTTCTCTGCTCTTCCTCCATGCTGCAACCCTCTGAAACTTTGTACAACTCAAACCAGCAAGCTTTGAATTGCCGATGTCCAGAAATGACATCCAGTGTATATATCGTTGATTAATCTGAGCACGGTGTAGCTACTTATAAACGATCCAAATAGCTGCCTAAGAATCGTTTAACACAATTGGAACACATTTGAAGAACACAAAATCACAGATAAAAAATGAGTTTAGATAGAGCAGAACCAAACTATTTCGGTGCTGGTCCAGCGCTTTTACCAACATCAGTTTTACAACAAGCTGCCAAAGATTTGATCAATTATAATGGCTTAGGTTTAGGTGCTGGTGAAATTTCCCACCGTTCAGCAGATGCCACCAAAATTATCAATGATACTAAACAACATTTAACTGAACTATTAAGTATCCCAGATACCCATGAAGTATTTTTCTTACAAGGTGGTGGTACCACTGGTTTCTCTTCAATTGCCACTAATTTAACAGCCGCTTTTGTTAAGAAGACTGGTAAAACCGGTAAAGCTGGTTATATCGTTGATGGTACTTGGTCAAAGAAATCATATGAAGAAGCCGTTAGATTAGGTGTTGAAACTTATACCGTCATCGATGCCAAGAAAGAAGATGGTAAATTCGGTAGTATTCCAGATGTTGAAAAATGGAATATCCCATCAGATTTATCAGAAACTTCATATGTTTACTTCTGTGATAATGAAACCGTTAACGGTGTTGAATTCACTGAATTCCCATTTGAAAAATTCCCAGGTGTTGAAATTGTTGCTGATATGTCTTCTAACTTCTTATCAAAGGAGATTGATGTTTCTAAATATGGTGTCATTATGGCCGGTGCCCAAAAGAACGTTGGTCTTGCTGGTCTTTCAATTTATATCATCAAGAAGTCCCTTTTGGAACAAGCTTCTGATGATGAATTAAAGGCATTAAACCTCCCATTAAGTCCAATTGCTTTCCACTACCCAACTGTCGTTAAAAACAACTCAGCTTACAACACTATCCCAATCTTCACTCTTCACATTATTGACTTAGTTTTAAAACACTTATTGGAAATTGGTGGTTTAGCTGCTCAAGAAAAACTGAACAAAGAAAAAGCTTCAAAATTATACAATATCTTAGATCAATATCCAACTGTTTTCAATTTACCAGTTGATAAGAAATATAGAAGTAACATGAATGTTGTCTTCACAATTAAAGATGGTTCTTTAGATTCAGAATTCTTAAAGGCTGCTGGTGAAAAATCATTATCTGGTTTGAAAGGTCACAGATCAGTTGGTGGTATGAGAGCTTCTTTATATAACGCTGTTTCTCTTAATAGTGTTAACCTTTTAGTTGATTTCGTTAAAGAATTCGGTGAAGCCCACAAATAAATTAAATCATATATTTGATTTACAAATTTTACAATAACCATTTTTTATATATAGAATAATTTCATAAGTTTATTATTAATCTCTTTTGTGTAAAGAGAAAAATGCGATCCGTTAATAATACATTATCACCTGCTGTAGCATTTCCCTTAAAGCTCGTAATTATGAATACCATTTATATAATATACTATTTCATAATTCTCATCAGTATCAAGATATGAATGAGTTACACCAACTTCATTCCCACATAAGATCAGAACCACTTCTGAACTAATTTCAGTGACTTTGGCCACTAAGTTCCAATATTTTAATTTTATACGTAAATTAACAGGCCTCAAAAGTTCCTCTTCTGGTAAATCATCAAACCCTTCATCAGTTTCTTGAATCTGCATTTTCTCCTTCCACGCAATCGTAATTTTTCTTTGGTCTTCCTCTATAATAAATTTCAAAAACCCAAGCTTATTTGCAGATACACTTATTGTATCTGATGTCTTGTACCTTTCAATTCTTTTAAAAATATTTCCAATCTGTGGTGGGAACTTCATTATGATATCAACGTCAGATAATCCAGGTTCTACTATCCTCTGGTCATTCTCCATTTTCAATAATCTGACAGGTATATTAAAAGAGTGACTTATATCGGAATTCAGTGATATTTGTTCAGTATAAAATAAAGAAAGTGACGCAATTGCTTTATTTTTGGAAACCCCAGATTCATTGTTCGCTTTTCTTTGAAGTCTAAGAGATAAGTTGCTTGTTGATTTGGCTCTTTCGTAGTGCTTTAGTACTTGGAATAAAGGAGCAATGTTTATCTCTAGTGCAATGATATTTTCTCTAGTTGACTCAACTTCATATGTAACAAACACATCTTTGTTAATTTTACACCATACCTGCGGTTCTTGAACACCAGCAGATATAATAATCAAATGTGTTGGAGTAAATCTTAAGACACACAGTCTCCTCAGTGATAATAGAAAGCTCAAAATCTCTAATATAAATATTTAAAAAGTACAATGCAAATGTCTTTTGTTAGTCATCTTTATTCTTGATAAAACGAAGTCACATCCAAAAATGTAGAAAAGGAAAACATACTCTTCAATTCATGACCTTTTTCCAATGCAATTTTAAGTCTCATGATAAATAGTCCTGGAAACTCTAATGAAATGCCTTCAGGTTGTTGTATCACTATCGATGCACACTTACTTTATATGAATTTCAATTTGATTAAAAATAACAAAGAATGCAAATTGTTTTCAATGACGGAAAATCATTTGATCTGAAAGCTGCAAGAGGAAATATAAAAAAGATATAAACTCCACGCGTTGTAATATTATTTACGCCGCGTAAACCGGCCAAGGAAAAAAATATTCTGCCGCTCCCTGGAATCGAACGAGGGTTTCATCGGCCACAACGATGTGTACTAACCACTATACTAGAACGGCCGAAAAACGACGCCTGCAGGACTCGAACCTGCGCGGGCAAAGCCCAAAAGATTTCTAATCTTTCTCCTTAACCGCTCGGACAAAGCGCCTTTTTTTTGCTTGAAATTTTCATGGCTTTTTACCGGGTTTAATTTTTGGAGCGACATTTGAGATGTTGTGTTTTATTTTTTGGTAAATTAAGATTCTCAGTTTATTTGCTTTACAGCCATAGAAACAAGTTCAAATAAATTTATAACTCTTTTAAAATAGCTAAAGATTATTTGTATTATTTAAAAGTAGCACAATTATACATACTGGGAAAGTTAGGCTGGATTATTTACATTTATCAAAGATTTGATCAATGATAATTTTTAAATTTCTTTTATTTCACATATTGAAATGAAAATAAGAACAAAATATTTATAAAAGAATTAGACTGGTTCCTTAAAATTTTAGATTACTAATCATTAAATATAGTAGTGACAAAATTTAGACAAGAAAATGTCCATGTTCATAATCATGTACTTTACGTTTATAGAAATAACGGTTTCATTTTATTTTCAAAGCAGCTTATAACACATGCACAATTGTTTTCTCATCCTGTTATGTTAATTAGTTTAAATTGGCGGTGCTAAATTAGGTTTTTATTGTGACGTTTCTAATTTTAAAGATCATAAAATTTTAACATCTGATCACTTTGACTTGAATTATGTGCAGTTCATTTAATCGCAAATTTTCTTGAAAATTTTTCAAAAGATTTTTCAAGTTATGTTCTATTTTGACTACTCATTTCAATATTTATTGTAGGAGTCCGGTTAGGTTCCGGTTAGGTTCAATTAAGCATAAAGTGGACAGAAGACAAACAAAAAGAAAAAATAGACTCTTTGCATTGATAAATCCGTGCACCATGAAGCGCGTAAAAGTTTCGGACATCTTTTTTGTAAAGAACGCCGCCCTCATCTATAAAACAATGATTTCGCTTTCCGCTATTGCCTGACATGATCTTTTCTTTTCCTAAAGTCCCATTCAAAAAATTCATATTTGTCGTGGAAATTGGTTTCAAATTGTCATGTCCGGTTTGTCAGAAGATCAAATTGCCAAAAGACAAAAGCTTCAAAATGGTTCTTCAGGAGGAACAACTTCAAAATTACAGTTGCCACCTGAATTCAAAGAATTGGAAACTATTCACTTCAGACTGAATTCTTATTTCACATTCCTTTCTTCTAGAAAACACGTTATTACTACATTGGATTTACTGAAAGAGCCTGTTGAGAAATCAATAAAGAGGAAACTGGAAATTATAGATGTTGCTCGTATTGCATGTTTGATTCCAAATGATATTGTTTTTGACTACTTTGATGAAAATCAATTTGTCCTAGAAGATAAACAATTCACTTGGGGACAAGGATTCCAACAGAAAGATTCTGATATTTTTGAACTAAAAGAAGAGGATACAGAAGAGTACAAATCAAGCCAACAATTACTAGTGTTTGAATTTATTGATGGTAATTTAGCGAAATCTAAGACCAAACCTGAGTACAAAGGTCAGGTAAGGGTCCCTGTTTACAAACCTGAATCAATGAAAAAATTGATCACGAAAAGAGACAAGAAATTTTCAAATTCAATTAGGGAATTTTTATCAAAATGCGAGACAATGAATATTTCAGATCCTTGGAAATACTTAACTAAGAGAGCACAATCTTATGTTCCTAAGAAAATAGAGTTTTCTGATCCCGTTGATGATATGGTCAAAAGTTCACTCAATAAAAGTGAAAATGAGAATGAACATAGAATTTCCATTATTGATTTTCTGGAAGAGCTAAAGAAATCAAAAATTTATCATGATCAAATTTCATCAGATGGGGAATTTTATATTCCTGAACGTGAGGCATCATTTGAAGAGTTGCCCTTTGAATTGTCCCCTCAGCTGGCTTATGCTCTTGATCAAACAAAGCATATCAAAAAATTTTACAGTCATCAGGCTGAAGCATTAACTGAACTAAGTGCAGGAAAACATGTTATTGTCACAACTTCAACTTCATCGGGTAAGTCATTGATTTATCAGGTTCCGGTTATTAGGGAATTGGAAAAGAACCCCAATGCTACTGCTCTTTATGTTTTTCCAACAAAAGCATTGGCCCAAGATCAAAAGCGTTCTCTTCAAGAATTGATCACTTTCATAGGATCTTTAAAAGATTTGAAAGTCGAGGCATATGATGGTGATACCGAAAAGAAAGATAGAGAATCTATACGATACAACGCATCTGTTATCTTCACCAATCCAGATACAATACATGCCAGTATGTTACCAAATCACAACGGATGGAGAAGATTTTTGATAAATCTTAAATATATAGTCATTGATGAATTGCACATGTATAAGGGACTCTTTGGTTCACATGTTGCTTTAATAATGAGAAGGCTTAGAAGAGTTTGTTCCTTTTTAGGGAACAATGATGTTAGGTTTATTTCTTGTTCTGCTACTTTGAAATGCCCACTTGATCACATGTCTCATATTTTTGGATTGCAAAAAGATGAAATTAGCCATATTGACGAGGATGGTTCTCCTTCAGGGGTGAAATACCTAGTTACCTGGAATCCACCACTGTTGGATCCTAGCGATCCTTTGGCTGGAAGACATAATTTTATAGGAGAGACCGCTAAAGTAATAGTCGAATTATTGAAGCATAATATAAGAACGATCGTTTTCTGTGTTGTAAGAAAAGTCTGTGAGCTATTAATGAAGGAAGTGCGTCATGCACTGAAAGCTATCGAGCGTCAAGATTTGGTTAACGACGTAATGAGTTATAGAGGTGGTTATTCACCTGCTGACAGAAGAAAGATCGAGCATCAAATGTTTCATGGTAATTTGAAAGTTATTATATCCACTAACGCTTTAGAGTTAGGTATGGATATTGGCTCGCTTGATGCTGTTGTAATGTGTGGGTTTCCTATATCTATTGCAAATTTTCACCAGCAAAGTGGTAGAGCTGGTAGAAGAAACAATGATTCACTATCTCTGCTGGTAGGTAGTGGTGACCCTGTCAATCAACATTTCATGAAACATCCCGAAGAGTTAATGGAGATGGAGTACCCAGATCTAATTTTAGACTTTGATAACGTATTGGTTCTGGAGGGGCATCTACAATGTGCTGCGTTTGAGATTCCATTCAGTAAAAATTTACAAGAAGAGGCACAATTTTTTGGAGATTTAAAAAAGCTTGAAAAAATTGCCGATGAAAGATTGGATTTTGATGTTACAGATAACAGATATCATTGTAATTCCAGATTCTTACCTTGGCCGCCAGCAAATGTCTCAATCAGAGCAATTGAGCAAGACATGTATGCTGTTGTTGATATCACCAATGGAAGAAACGCCGTTATCGAGGAAATTGAAGCCTCAAGAACAAGTTTCACCTTATACGATGGTGGTATATTTATTCATCAAGGTCTTCCATATTTGATTAGAGAGTTCAACCCTGATGAAAGGTATGCAAAAGTTGAAAGAGTCAATGTTGACTGGACAACTTCTCAAAGAGATTTCACCGATGTGGATCCAACAGAAATTGAGTTAATCAGATCTTTGAAAGGACCTTCTGATGTTCCAATATATTTTGGAAAAATAGAGACTACTATTGTTGTATTTGGATTTTTTAAAATGGACAGAACAAATAAAATATTGGATGCAATAGAAGTTCATAATCCACCGGTTGTTATCAAATCTAAAGGGCTATGGGTAGATATCCCAACCAAGGCATTAGAGTTAATCAAAATGAAATCTCTCTCTGCGGCTGCAGGAATACACGCAGCCCAGCATGCTATTATGAATATTTTACCTTTGTATATAGTGACAGGTACTGATGAAATTCAAACAGAGTGTAAAGCACCAGAAAAAGAATTTGCCAAGAGGGAGACTAAGAGGAAGAGGCCGGCAAGACTTATTTTCTACGACAATAAAGGAGGTCAATGGGGTTCTGGATTGGCAAGTAAAGCATTTGAACATATTGACGAGATACTGGAACAAGCGTTAAATACGATTCTTGAATGTGACTGTGAGTGGGGATGTCCACAATGTGTTGCTGCTGCTTTTTGTAAAGAAAATTCCCTTGTTCTGTCCAAACCTGCCGCTGTCATTATTATAGCCACTGTATTAGGAAAAGAGATTGCACTGGAAACCATTCCTAATGGTCCCGAACCTAATATGCCTACCATTGAGATTGAAACTACTGTTCCAACAAGTGAAGTTGGTTTTGTTAAGTTTTCTAAGGATGTTGAGATCATAGATGTCAAAAAGGCGGAAAAGCCGTTAGGCCCACTTCCACCCAAAGCTGACGAAGTGGCGATGAAAAGTATCACCAATTTAAATGAAAATAAAGCTAGTGAACAGACAGAGAAAGAGACAGAGAGCATACCAAAAGAGCGCAGTGAAAATGCAGAAGATAATGGTCCTAACATTATTAAATCAGAAACGGAATCAAGTATACCCGAAAAAGAAATTTAATTGAACAAGAAGTGGTTCTTGTGAGTTTACTTTATAGTTACGAAGTAATTTATATATTTACTATATTTAAGAGAATGCTAACATGTAAATTGTCTGTTAACCGAAATAAAAAATGTCAGAGTAAATAAAATGTTGTAAATAATAAAAAACAGGAATGCAAAAGTGTATAAAAAGGGAAACTGTCATGCGCTGACATTTCCCAAAATGGGATTGATTAAAAAATTAACTAAAATCATGAAATGAAGAGAAAAACGACACATGTAAAAATCAATAAATCATTAACTATAAAGAACCTTTGTTTTCGGCCTTGTTTTGGATATCAGTGGATTATGTGGCGGAGTTCTTACGTTTTCCAAGAGACATACTTGCCTTTCTTGCAAGACCGACAACACTCAACTTTCTAGAAGAACCGTTTCCGTTGCTCTTACCATTTTCACCAGGGATACTTTCACTTGAGGAACTACTGCTTAAATTAGGAGGTCTATTATCTTCATCTTTACGATTTGACTTTAATGTAAGTGACGATAACGAATGCATCATTGAATTGGACTCCTTTTTAGTTTGTATATCCTTGAAAAAAGAATCTTCCCGACGTGGTATTTGCATGCTTAATTTTCTATTTTCATCTATAGGGGCATTTGAGCCAAAAGATGCGTTTGGATCCATACTGAGACGACTGTTTCCAGTATTGCTGTCCATATTTTGGTGGTTATTAGTGAAAATGTTCTGTTCTAATTTTGGAGAGTCAGAAGGAGGCGAGTCATTAAGTTTCCATGAGCTTCCTTTTGCTAAATCATCAGATATACTACTTCTATTACTATCTTCACCGCCTAAAATGTTACCACCTTTCCCACTGTTATTGTTGTTCAGTTTATTATTATTATTATTGTTGAAATTATTGTTGGAGTTACGGTTTTCATGGCTGTCTACCTTACTGAATGGTTTTTGAAGTGCAGGAGTATTCATCAATTTTTTCGGCTTTGCTAATCTGAAAACTTGTGTAACAGGACGTAAATATATAGAAGCCAGCGTTCCAATATTTAATTGTAATTCTTCTAATATATCTTCAGGTAATTTGTCATTTTCTGTATCTATTGAAGGCATATCACTACTATCAACAACACCTCTCGCAAAATTTGAAATAGTTGTTTGAGACGATAATAAACGCCAATAGAAAAAACCACGATCTCTTAAATCTGGATCATCGATTTCTTCTGTTGTTACTTTTAACAGATCAATGATTAAATTCTCTGCAGATTTATTTGATTGATCACGTAAATAATTTTTCATTGCTGCCGTCAAAAGAGTTAGCTGAATCTCTGAAGGATCATCTTTATAATCATTAAACCAACCAGATAATAAATCTGTTGAGTTATCAATTGTATCACAATATTGACCCACAATCCATATGAGTGAGCATTTGGAGTCATCCTCGTCTATAAGTTCTGCAGTTTGAGTTAATTCATCAACCAAAAATCCGAACTGAGTTGGATATTTTCTTAAAATATCCTTCGCTACAATGGATGTTTCTTGAACGACATCTGAAATTTGATTTTCTAGTAAGTTAAAAAGGATATCTACACATTCATTTGCAGTTGACTCGATTTTTATGGCAAGGTTACCTATCGCTCTAATCGATTTTCTTACCATTTGTTGATCAATATCCAATGCATATTCCTCCAATTCTCTTAAAACAGTCTTCATATTTGATTCATTTGCTAGTAAGAATATAATCTCTAATTTTGTATCTTTTATGTATATTGGATCATTAAATTGGCAGAAAAACATTGAGACGTCTGAATTAATCAATTTCGATTTACTTAACAGTAATAAAATAACATTTCTCATGACCAAAAATTGAATTTCTGATGGTTTTGACATTAGACTTGAGATAGCACTTGATATTCTTTGTGGTAAAACAGGGAGAACATCTTCTAAAGAGCTTACATAATTATTTAAATAAATGATAATTTTCAAAGTATTTAAAACAACTGAAGAATTTGAGTGTTGTAAATATGGCATAATTTTCTCAATTATATTTAAAGCCTCTTCTTCATGTTGTGGTGCAAATGATAATAATGAAGTAATAATGTAAGATTGACTCCATTCGTTACAGGTATCTAAATGGCTAATCAGTGATAAAGCATGCTGATAATCAATTTTTAATTTTAAACTTTGACTCTTTTCAGTTATATCATACAAACTAGATAACGCAGCAGAAACAACAATTATACTTTCATCATGCAATAAATTATTCAAAGAATCTAAAAATCTTTCCTTTTGTACTCTTTTTGGTTGTTTTTCAAATAATTTCGCAATTGCATAAGCAGCTGTTTTTCTCACAACAGGATCGTCATCTTCTAATGCATCATGAATCATAAAAATTGTATTATCAATGAATTCTATTGGAGCAGGAATAGAGGAAATTGTTCTTAATGATAATACTTTCAGTTTAGTTGAATTTGAGTAAAAATCGTCTTTCAAAACCGGTATAACATCAACTGATTCAACTGGTTTGTAGGGTATATAAACTGATAGATAATTATAACATAATTTCTTCAATTCTAAATCAAGAATTTTATCATCATTTTGTAAAATTTTTATTACATCAGGTAATAAATTTATCATTTCATTATTACCAATTGTCGTGTTTGCAATTGCCTTTTTCAATACTGATTTCTTATGAGCTAATAATTTTGATTTTTTATCAGATCTTTGAAGCTCAGCACGTAAGTCTGCCGTTTTTGTTCTAGCATAGTATTTTGATTCTGCCATCTTGGGAATTTTCAATCCATAAATAGTAGTTGTAAATAGAGAATATATCGTTAAATGTTTAAGTTTCTTTGTACAAAGAAAAATTTCAATTTCAAAAGATTATTTATCTTTTTTTCAATTGAACTTTGTTTATGCTTCAATGCTTAAATCTTCACTAATAGCAACTTTGATTTGAAATAATTGAACCGATTTCTTATAAGAAATGACCTCAGATTTGATAAAGTAATAAAATTGATCTGATGAATTGTGAAAGGTCACTGATCACTCATGAAAACTCTGTACACATCCTTTTTCTGCAAGACTTATGGTTCTATTGAAACCAAGCTAAATCAAGAGACCATAAGAGTAACTAGTTCACCTAAGGAACAATAGGAATTGTCTGGGCTGAGATCAAAAAGGAAGACACAGAAACGTACAACAAGCTTTTTGGCACATTCGGTGTACAGATGTATCATGGAATCTCCGATGGTTCTGTACTGTTACCGTTTGATCCGTTTATGTTTTATTCTGTTATCTTTGAACTCTTAACATATCTTGCGACTTTGCTCGTTTACTTGCTTGAAATAATACCTAAAAACTTTATTTTATTACAAATGAAGAATTAGTTAAAATAGACCAATTAAATATAGAATACTATAAAACAAAAAAAGAAAGCAACCCAGAAAAAATGTAAATAGAAAATGTGATATAAAAAACTGACCATCCAGTCACCTATTAAAGTATATAGAAGGTCAAAGGCGAACGATATGAAAGAATAATAATGAGAATTAATATACAACCATACAAAGTCATTCACAGAACGGCATATCCACTTGCATAACTTACACTACTATCCTTAGGGTTATACATAATCTTATTGCTCTGAGAATAACCTAACCATTTGAATCTTCCATCAGAGTCATTTGGATAATAAGGCTCCATTATTGATATAAGAACAGATAATGGTTTTTCACCACATATAGTATTCTTAGTCTTATTTATATATGATTTAAACTGTGAGTAAGACCCAGTAGATGCCATTTTCATACCACGTTTATCTAACAATTCAATAGATTCATGAATCTTTAAACTACTTGATGTATTAGATATGCCTTCATAACTGTTTAAATTTGTAAGATTTGACAATTTACCATTTTGTGTATATTTAGTATATCTAAAACGTGAACCCCAATGACAAAAATCAGTACTAATAATAAAAGCATTTTCTTTATCTTCAAAATAAGGTTTTAAATAATCTGCTAATTTTTTTTCAAAAGATTCATCTGTATGAGAAATCATTATTGGTATAATCATAGGAGGTCCATTTTGTAAAGATTCTGTAACTTTATATAAAAATGGCATATGCATTTCAAAACTATGTTCATCTTCATCCATTTCTTCATCCATTATCTTAAACATTGATTTATCCAACTTAACTAATTCTCTTATTGTAGATTTGTCAACTGGTATATCACCAAATGGAGTTGCGTAACTATCAAAACCCGTGAGCATGACATTATTTTTATAGTAGACATGGTGAGAAGGACCCATGATAAATATCCTCTTAATATTTTTCGAATCAAATGCTTTATAAGTTCTGGCTAACATTGGACCAGAATAATCGTAGCCAGCATGTGGACCAACCAAAATTCTAGCACCTTTTATTAATTCATTTGGTGCTTCATTTAAATATTTGGAAAGTTGTGAATTCAAGCGAGCTGGGGAATTGGAATACCAGGAACCAGAGTGTGTAGCTTGTCTAATACTCATTTTCTAAACCCAATATCAATATTAAATACTGTTTATTTGACGTTTTTGCAAGTGGCTAATGTTCAAAAAAAAGGTAAATGAAAAAAAAACTATTTATTTAAATACAAAATTGAAAAGGATAAAACAAATCAAAAGAAGACACTAGTCTGTAATTATGATTCTGATACTGATGTGATGGCTGTATGTGTGGAGTAGGGAGAGAGTAGATAAGGAGATGAGGAGACTCTGTTCAAGGCTGTGCAAAAGGCAAACCAAGTATAACATCCGTGCACAAATGAACAAATCAATTTCTAGATAAAGTTGAAGAATTTGAGCTGAAATATCATCACGTGCAAATTCCATTTTCTTTCTAACTCTCTCATTCTCCTGCCGTTTCGAGTCTGTGAAATCAGTGTGCAGCAATCACTTCCCAATCTGGAAAGTACCGTGGGTGAGAATCCAAGCGCTTAATTTCAGTGTAATTTACTTCTCTTTTCAGAAATATTTCTTATCAGTTAGAACAAAGAGGTACTGTTGGTAGTCTGGGATTACTGAGGGGTCTGGGACTGAATGGTTCATTCGATTATTGTCAGCAGATATACAGATCTACAAATTTATTGTTCCAGATGCTGGTTCATCATCCAATATAACAGTGAAACAATAGTTACTCTGACTCTTGCCGTTTTTGAGCGGTTATATATCAATACGTAGCGGATATTCAAATGATTGTAATTAAAATAAAATAAATTAAAATAAATTAAAATAAAATCAAGTAGTTATTTTTTAATATAAATATATCCGAATATTCCCTTTTCACTCATTATTTTTTTTCATTTATATTTATTCTTTTATATTCAAAAAACAATATTTATTAACAGATATATAACATAATGACTCAAGATTACGTTCCAACTATTAAAAGATTCCCAGTTGATGCACCAAGAGAAAATTTTATAGAAGCCTTAGAAAAAGATGGATTAGTTGTAATTACTGGTTTTGCAACAGATGAAGAAGTTGAACAATCATTAAAAGAAGTTAAACCATATTTAGATAATGATGTTGCATGGGATGGTAAATTATGGCCACCTGAAACTAAAAGATGTACTAGATTAATAGGTAGATCAGAAACAGTTCGTGAAAAATTTTTTGCGCATAAATTAGTTCAAGATATGGCTGAAGAATTTTTAAATTTAACAACTACAAATTATTATGATCAAACACCAACAACATATACATCAAAACCATTATTATCTATTTCAATGACTATGGATATTAGACCTGGAGCCACTGGACAAAGAATCCATCGTGATGATAAAAATCATCATGCTCGTCATATCAAATCAGATAAATATATTAAAAACAACGATGTTTTATTTGGATTAATGGTTCCTTGTTGTGATACCACTGTTGCCAATGGTGCCACTAGGGTTATTCCAGGATCTCATTTATGGGGCGATGAAAGAGCACCATTACAAGAAGAATTAATATACGCTGAGATGAAGAAAGGTGAATGTTTATTAATGGTTGGTTCATTATACCACTGTGGATCACCAAATAATACAACAGATGAGAATAGACCAGTTCATATTATATTTATGTGTGATGGTGTTCATAGACAAGAAGAAATAAGTTATTTATCATATCCTATTAAAGATGTTAAAAATTATTCAAAAATTGTTCAAGAAAGATTAGGTTGGAAATCATCAGCTCCTAATCTTGGTTGGGTTGATATGAGATCTCCTGAATTTTTATTACAAGATTCAAAAGATACTGAAATTGGACATGAAGATTTAGATGATGCTCCATCTCCATGATAATATTAAAATTACCATATTACTAAACTTATTTAAATGAGTTTATTTTTAGTCTGTATAGCGAATCAATATAAATATAAAATTATATTAAAATTTTAAAATATACAAAGCCCTGAGTAACTGAAAAAAAAAACGTGGAAAATAAAATATAAATGAACGTGATGAGATATGATATGATAATGCATGAAATAAATAAGGAGAGAAAAAAAAGTCGAAGTTGAAAATATTGTACAAGTAAAAGTAAAGAAAAGCGAAGCAAAATAAAGTGAAAAAAAAGTACAGTACAGTAAAATAATTTAAAATAGAGTAAAATAAATACAGGACATTTATTGATTAAATAACAAAAGCACCTAAACCAACAATTAACAAATTACCTAACATGAAATTATTAAATAAAATATCAAAATTACTTCTTTTAGTATAAGTATGAATAATTAAATCTTGTAATTCTTCTTTATAAATAACCATAGTTGATAAAATTTCAATCATAATTGAATCAATAAGGTTATTAGTATTAAAATAAGATTGATATTTTTTAAATAAATTTGAATTTATAAATTCATTTGTATTATTTAAATTATAATAATCATTATTAAATAAAATCTGATTTTTATCTTTAAATTCATTTAAAATTTCATTTAATTCATTTGGTTGATTATAATCAGATAAAGTTAATAAACTTAAAATATCCAATTTTTCTAATTCTTTTAAATTTTTAACAATTCTAAATTTAATCGGTGGAATAGTATAATGAGACTGAAATTGAACTGGTAAATTTTGGAAAGTTGATGTATTTGATAAAGTATTATCAGCTAACCATTCTAAATCTGAACCATCAAATGGATTTTCATCTAAATCTTTATCCATTAAAGTACCATAATTATGAGGATGATGTTGATGATGAGTACCAAGACCACTATTTGTATCTGTATTAATAGTATCATCAAATGAATTAGATGAACCAAAACCAAATTTTTTATCATTAATAAATGTTATTAAAGAATTTAAATCCTTCTGAGAAACATAAGGAACTTTATTTAATGAAGAACAAGGTAAATTATCTGGATAATTTGCCTTTAAATCTTGAAATTGAATCTTAAGATCAATGACCACATATTTATTGATTTCATTGGCTAATGAAGATATAGATGAAGTTGTATTTGTTGATTTTGCCCCTATTGTTGTTGATTCAGAAGGTGAATAAGTAGAACTGATATAATCACTTGAATTAAATTCATCAATAGCGCTGAATATTTTATTTAAAGTTGAATTGAAAAAATATTGACTTCTTTCAACAAATCTATCAAAATAATCTTTTTCCACAATAGGAGATTTATTATTTTCGTTAATATCATTGTTATTGTTAATATTTGATGATGATGATTTAGTGAATAAAGGTCTTGTTGAATTATCAGTTGCAGAACTAATCATAATGATATCGTCATTTGAAGATTCAATATCTTCATTTGGGAACATTATATCTGCTATGATTTCAACTTTACCGCTTTGAATCCAATTAAATTTAGAATTTTTATTGATAAGACTTAAATCTAATGAATCAACTCTTATTCTTGAAATTTTTTTAAATGATTCATTTATATCGATATTATTATTATTGTTATTTAAAGTATCGTCTGTGTTTAATGATAATGATGATGATGATGATGATGATGATGATGATGTGGTTGTTAGTTTGTTATTATTATTGTTATTATTATTGTTATTATTAATACCGTTATTAATAATTTTTGAGTTATCGTAATTAATCATATTATTGTTATATGATTGATTTGAGTTATTTTCGAAATCGAATGATTCTAAAGCGTTAAAATGAGCTAATTGGTATTGTCTTTTATGTATTGTGAATAAAGATCCATTTATAGCACCAGTACATTGGTTTGAATTAAAGAAATCGTAAGCTAACCAATCACGTCTTAATTTATTCATATCACAAGAGAAAATTAAAACTTCAATTGGTTTTGAAGAAGTAATATCAGAGTTATTGTTGTTGTTATTGTTCTTATTATTATCAATAATTTCTGATTCGGTATTGTTATTGATATTATTATTATTATTATTTAAATCTTTATTATGTAAGATTAATTTTGAGTCATGAATTGAAACTTTATTAAATTCATAATCTTTACCAAATGAATTTTTAGTAATATCTTGTGATATTGTAAAATAATCATTTGAATAAATATCACCATGAAGACCTAAAATATCAACATCTTTGATTAAACCTTTACCTTCATACCATTTTCTAAAAGATAAAGTCAATTTAACTGTATCTATATGAATTTTAAATTCTGTTTTATTTGTAAATTCTGAATTATTTGATAAAATTAAATTATTAAATTTAATCATACCATTTTCATAAGAAGATTTAAAATTTTCATGATTAAAATTCATTTGCATATTATTATCAAAAGTAACTAAATTTTTTAAGAATAATTTAAATAATTTTGAATTTTTTAAAGTTTCAGTACCTAATATAAAATCAAATAAATAAATCATTAAACCAACAAAAGTAGTAGTACCAATTATAATCCATAATAGATTACCCATTAAAATCCAAGAAATTATAGCAGAGACTTCATCTATATTAAAAGGTCTATTTTGTCTTATTAAAAACCATTTTAATCTTAAAGAAGTTCTATGTAAGAAATTACGACCTTGACTTAAAAATTCTCTTCTTGAAGAATAAGCTGAAACAGCAGCAGAAGTTATAGTATCTTTTATAGTTGTTGGTTGTTGTTGTTGTGATGTATTGGTTTCATCTTTAAGAGTATCTTTTTTGTTATCTATATTTGTTACTTTATTGTATAATTTTCTATGGTTATGATTGTGATTATTATATGAAATTACAGATGAAGAGAACAATCTTTTATTTAAGTAAATTGAATTTAAATTTGAATTATTGGTAATTTTATTTTTAATTAGTAAATTTGATATTATTTTACTTTGAGTATTAGTATGAATATTATAAGTATGAATATTTTTTTTATAATTTAACCTTATGATATTATTTAAGTTTGTAAATAAAGGGAAATGAGAATGAGAAGGAGAAAAAGAAGGATTTGACCTCCATAATAAATTGTTTAAAGATCTAAACATTATAATTATATGTATGTACAGTTAAGTATAATTATATTTTTTTGTGAGTTGTGTCTAGTTTAACATTTAAATTAAATTATTTATTTAAGCCTTGAAGTGTTAAAATGTTATAGTAGTGAGTATAAGCAGAACAAGAAATTAAGCGATGAGTCTTTTTATCAGTATACTGATTGGATCAATAGATCAGGGAGAGGGTGAAGAGGGTAGCGAGATGGCAAGAAGGTAAGATGGAGAGGGTCGTGTTAGTTACAAAACATGTTATGAAGAAGAAGAAGAAGAAGAAGATATTAAGAACGTGGAGACAATCTAACAAGAAAGAACAAGAGCAAGAACAAGAGTACAAAATGTGTGAATCACAACATTTACAAAGGGACAGGCTCTTCTCTTTTCTTCTCTTCTCTTCTCTTCTCTTGTCTTGTCTTCAAGTAAGAAGCAAGCATACTTAATAACAAGCTAACTGCGAGCTAAAAACCCGCAAATAAAAATTGTTAAAATAAAATTTCAGCACGCGAATTTTCAACTGAAATAAAAATTTTCAGCCTGAAGCCAGAATGCAGCACGGGGTTTGCCACGGGAATTAGCACGGGAATTAGCACGGTGCAAATTTGCTTAATTCCGGCAATGAGAAATAGTCTCCCCACAGAATTTCAGCTGTCTCTCTTCTCTTTTTCTTTTCTCTCTGCCAGGTCACTGCTCTCTCTCCAAAGGGGCGAACTCTATTTCTATTTCTAATTCTAGTTTCTAATTCTAATTTCACATTTCTTTTTCTGCCCTGTCTGCTGGCTGCTGAGTGCGTTTTCTACACGGACAAGGGCTCGCGAGTATGCGCGGCCCAGTGCGAGCTGTCACGCGGAGTCTTTCTCTGACATTCCGTGACATTTCCTAGCATTCCACGCGATTCCACACGATTCCACGCGGCTCTCTGCTCTCTAATGCCACTTTCTGCCGCGATACGCTGCCGTGCAGAGCCTTCTTATATGTAAGTACACCCTGACACCAATTAAATGTTACTCATCTTTACTGCTTACATAAGCGCCTGACAAATGCGAAAGACTCACTGAAACGCAAGAAAATCCCAGACTCTCCTTCAGACTCTCTCTCTATTTACTTATCTTAAGACAGAAGAGTAGCTGAGTTATCTATCTATCTATCTATCTATCCACCTCACCTACCTATCTACCATTCATCTATCTATCCGACAATTTGTCATCATGTTTTGCCATCTCATCGGACATCAGCCGTACTATTATTATATTCAATATCAACTAATATATTTATATATGTCTTCTTTTAATGTATAAAGATCACTTGGTTTCTTTCTTGTTCATTCCTATTTCTTCTCTTTCTTCACCCATCCTTAATTCACTCCTCTTGTTGGCTTCCTTCGTTTTCAACAAACCAAAACAATTTATTTCTCTTTTATATCATTTAACTCACAGATTAAGTTCTTCGTTGGGTTTAAGTATATATATATATATACTGTGCTTGAATATTTGAAAATCTAATTCATAAACAAAAAGTAAAAAAAAAATAAAATATTATTGAAACAGTCGAATATAAATCAAGGAAAAATATACAAAATAATGTCTGCCGTTGCTGAAAGACCAAGAGGTTTAAATTTAAACGTTACTTTGGCTTGTCCAGAGTGTAAAGTTTATCCACCAGAATTAATCGAAAGACATAGTGAAGGTGATATAGTTTGTGCTCTTTGTGGTTTAGTCTTATGTGATAGATTAATCGATTCAAGATCTGAATGGAGAACGTTTAATAATGATGATCAAAATGGTGATGATCCTTCTCGTGTTGGTGAAGCTTCAAATTCCATTTTAGATTCAGGTCAATTATCTACTGTTATTTCATCTGAAAATAATAAATTTGCAAGAGAATTACAAAAGACACAAGGTAAATCTGTTTATGATAAAAATGATCAAAATTTGACAAAAGCTTTTGCTAAAATTTCAGATATGTGTGCTCATGCTCAATTACCTGCTGTTGTATCAGATGGTGCAAAAGATGCTTATAAATTAGTTCATGATGATAAATTATTGAGAGGTAAATCACAAGAAAGTATTATAGCAGCTGCAATTTTCTTAGGTTGTAGAAAAGCAAATGTTCCAAGATCTTTCAAAGAAATTTGGGCTTTAACAAATGTTCCAAGAAAAGAAATTGGAAGATTATTTAAAATTATCAATCAAATTATTCAAAGAAAAAATCAAGAACAAGGTGGTATTATTACTTATCAAAATAATGCAATGTCAACTACTCAAACTAATCCAGAAGATTTAGTTGGTAGAATTTGTTCTCATTTGGGTATGACATCTCGTATTTCAAGTGCTGCTCAATATATTGCTCGTAAATTAAAAGAAGTTGGTATATTAGATGGTAAATCTCCAACTACTATTGCCGCTACAATTATTTATTTTACAATTGCTGTATTTAGACAAAAAGTTTCATTGGCTCAAATCTCTGATAAAACAGGTGTCTCTGAAGGTACTATTAAAGCTTCTTATAAACATTTATACGCTGCAAAGGAAAAAGTTATTGATCCACATTGGATTGAATCAGGTGAAGTTAATATTGCTTTAATTCCAAGAAATTAATTATAATATCATATAAATGATATTAAAGATTTTCTTTTTATACCGTTTTTGTTTTTTTAATGGGAAAAAAAATTTGTTATGGGAAAAACTGTTAAAAGGAATAATTTATCAATAATTTATCATTATATCATAACTGTTGTTGTGTAATAACCTATATTTTAATTATGGTTTAACGAAATTATTTACATTACAGAATCGATCAAATTGATAATTTGAATCGAAGAGTTTATTTGTGTTTCTTTCTGTGTCTATATGTGAATCATCTGATTTCATTTCAAATTGAGTTCTTTTTTTTTTTTTTGGCTTTTTAAGTAATTTTTTTCAACTTTTTTAAGCTTTTTTTTTTTATTAAAAACAATATCATTTTAATTTTTTATTATTTTAATATATTTTAATATAATTTAATATAATTTAATATAATTTGATTTGATAGTAATATATTGTATATTTTTATTAATATAGATATAAGATAAAGTAAATTAAATATCAATTAATTGATATAATTTAACTATAGACAAGAATAACAAAATAATATAAGAAAAAAAATATAATAATAAATATAATAAATAAATAACACGAAAATCTTCAATTTTTTTTTTGTTTGTTTGTTTTTGCGATTACAATAATTAATTAATTGATTTAAATTTAATTTAATTTAATTAAATTAAATTAAAATAAATTCAATTAAGCTGCAGATTTACCTGCATTCTTTTTTTGAAATTCTTCAATTAATTGTTTTTGTAATTGTGGGGGAGCAGGTTGATATTCTTTAAATTCCATTGTAAATTCACCTTTACCTTGAGTAACAGCTCTTAAATTAGAAGCAATACCAAATAAATTGTTTAATGAACAATCTGAAGTAATAATAAAATCATCAGCATTGTTTTCAGTATCTTGAATAATACCTTGTAATTTATTAACTAATCCAATAACTGAACCTTGAAATTCATTTGGTGCTGTAATAACAACATTCATAATTGGTTCTAATATAACTGGATTGGATTTCATAAATGCTTGTTTAAATGCAAATTGAGTAGCGGTTCTAAATGCCATTTCTGAAGAATCAACAACATGAGTAGCACCATCGTTAATAACCATACTAGCACCTAAAACTCTAGCACCAACTAATGGACCCTTTTCACAACAATCTTCAAAACCCTTTTGACAAGCCAATAAGAATTTTTCAGAAATCTTACCACCAACAACTTTAGTTTGGAAATGATTACGGAATTTCAAATCTTCACCAGCAACTGCAGAAATTTCTTCTGGATCAACTAATTCAGTTGCCTTTAAGTTACCCATAACTTTAGCAAATTGACCAGCACCACCAGATTGTTTCTTATGTGTATAATCGAAATCAGATCCACCTTGAATAGATTCTCTATATGAAACTTGTGGTCTACCAACAGCACAATCAATATTATATTCTCTTTTCATTCTTTCAACATAAATTTCTAAATGTAATTCACCCATACCACTAATAATAGTCTCCTTAGAGTCTTTATCATAATGAACTCTAAATGTTGGATCTTCTTTTTGAAATCTATTAACAGCTTTAGAAAAATTAGCAGCATCTTTTGTCTTTGGTGAAATTGATAATGAAACAACAGCATCTGGAACAAACATAGAACTCATAGAATATTGAACATTACCATCTGTGAAAGTATCACCAGAGGCACAGTCAATACCAAATGTAGCACAAATTTCACCAGCATTAATTTCTTCAACATCTTCCATTTCTTCTGAATGCATTCTAACTAATCTAGCAACTTTAACTCTTTTACCTGATTTAACATGTGTAATCATAGAACCTTTCTTAATCTTACCCTGATAAACTCTTAAATAAGTTAATTGACCATATTTACCTTCTTCTAATTTGAAAGCTAAGGCAACAGTTGGTTCAACAGATGATGGAGATAAATTAACTGAAACTTCATCATGAGCAGTATCTAAAGCAGTATTTAAAATTTCAGATGGATTTGGTAAATAATCACAAACGGCATCAAGAACAGGTTGAATACCTCTATTGGCTAAAGCAGAACCCATTAAAACTGGTGTGAATTTTCTAGCAATTGTAGTTCTTCTAATAGCACCTTTAATTTGTTCGACTGTTGGTTCAACTTCTTCAATAAAACATTCAGCAATTTCTTCATCTAAATCAGCAAGCATTTCAATTAACATAGATCTTCTTTCTTCAACAGTTTCTTTTAAATTTTCTGGAATTTCTTCAGTGATTCTTAATTTTTCACCTTGAGTACCTTCAAAATAAATAGATTGTCTATCAATAATATTAACTAAACCTTCTAATTCCTTTTCACTACCAATTGGAACTTGAATAGCAGCGGCTGGAATCTTTAATTTAGTATTAATTTGTTCAATGGCTCTCCATGGATTAGCACCCATTCTATCCATCTTGTTAATAAAAGTAACTCTTGGAACGTTATATCTTTTCATTTGTCTATCAACGGTAACAGTTTGAGATTGGACACCAGAAACAGCACAAACAACTAAGACAGCACCATCTAAAACTCTTAAAGCTCTTTCAACTTCAATGGTGAAATCAATATGACCTGGAGTATCAATTAAATTGAAATGAAATTGAGTATCTTCTTTATCCCAAGAACAATAAGTGGCAGCAGATTGAATAGTAATACCTTTTTCTCTTTCTAAATCCATAGAATCCATCTTGGCACCAACACCATCTCTACCTCTAACATCATGAATAGCTTTAATTCTACCGGTATAGAATAAAACTCTTTCAGTGAAAGTTGTCTTACCGGAATCAATATGAGCAGAAATACCAATATTTCTTAATTTACCTAATCTTGAATTATCAGCTTCAGTTAAAGTACCAGATAATTCATCAATAACAACTTTTTCTTCTTCATAACTTCTAGAAATTCTAGAATTATGGAAAGAACGGAAGTTATTTGTAGTAGCTATTTTAGAACCTGTTAATAAAGTCTTAGCACCACTACGAATACAACCTTGATTTAAACCCAAGACTTGGGGTAATCTGTTGAGCAACAACATTATTATTATATTGATTGATGGTGTAATAAATTCATATCATGATTTTGAGAATAAAAATAGTGTCTTAAACTACATCTGGTTTTTTTAAATAGATTCATGTTGGAAGATGAAACTGGCGGTATGTTCTTGGTACCATAAGAGATGAGTAGAATATCATACCTAGACATTGTACAACGGTTAACATGGTAAAAACATAATCACAAGTTCCACTAAGTTTCACACATTAAGTTCACATTGTATTACAACATGAGCCATTAGAGTAAGTGGTTTCGTAACTAAGATCCATGGCATGGTACAATAAACGTATGGAAAACAGTTTCCAGTTATCATTTTTCAGACAACGAAAAAACCAGATGATAAAACGGCCATTGCTGAGTCAGATATTATGTAACACAAAATCAAAAGGTGCACAGATGTAAAACTCTAAAAATCACATGACCACAAACATACTCGATTCGATCCGATACAAAAATACACGGATCAAATAAATTAATATTGAATAAAATAATTTTACATACGTGTTGTTACTATATTTTACTTTTTTTATAATCTATAATTTAAAAGACATTAAACTTTTTGGTGTGTATTACAAGACATTTATAAACCGTGCTAATTTAAAAAATATTTAATACATATTCTTTTTATTTCTAACTTTTTTGCCAGGAATAAAAAGATAGGAAGAAAGGATAAAATGAGAAAGGGGGAAAAAGGGAAAAGAGAGGAAAAAAAAAGTAAAACATAACAAAATTGAAAGAAAGTTTAGTAATATTATTACTATGGAATGAATTATAATCCAGTAGAAAGAATTAAACCATTTAGATTAAGTAGTTTAAGGCCATGATAGCAGCACCGACACCAGCGACACCAGCAATTTGTAAAGAGGCACCTTCACCCTTAGAAGAAGAGGAAGAAGCAGAAGAAGAAGAAGAAGCGGTTGATGAAGCAGAAGAAGATTCAGTGGTTGGATCTTCAGCACCGTAGTCACTGACAGAGTAGTAAGAGTCATCGGTAGCGTTGAAACAAGAAAGAGCGTAAGTAGTGGTCTTGAAGACAGATTCTTCAACGAATGTAATATCAGCACAGGCATAATGAGTGGTGTTACTGTCATCTTCCATAGCCATATATAATAATTGGATGGTAGCTTTATCACCAACGTTAACAGATGATGGTTGATCTGGTAAGTAAAAACAAGTGTGACCAATATCGATATCATTAGTAACGTTACCTGAAGCCCATTCATCAAAGTCATCGTTAGAAGTTGGGTCTTCGTTATATGAAATCTTTAAAGAAACTGACCAAGCAGAAGTAGTTTTAGCGACAAGAGCAACGAAACCATCATCTAATGGGAATTCAGATCTGTTACTAACTTTAGCGTAAGAACCACATGGAGCAATGGTTTCAGCATCTTCAGACCATTCTCTGTCATCTGGGTATAACATAGCAATTTCACCCATGGTATTAGCATATTCAGAACCATGTTGTAATTCAGCAGCAAAGGCAATTGGGTTAGCAAATGGAACGGCCTTAGCGTTAGCAATAGCAGCAACTAAAGAGAAAGCAATGGCTGTAGAGGAGAACTTCATTTTGTAAATATCTGATAAGTATAAATTATATTTAAGTACTAATGAAGAAAGAAAAAGAAAAGAAAAGAAAGAAATTTTTATAACAATTCAGAAATTTATATAGCATTTTTAAACAGAGGGCAATAGAATGTATTTAAATACAAACGCTGATTACAGTGATTACCTTGAGGAAATATATCCAGATACATAATAAGTGAATAAATAATTAAATAATTAAATAATTAAATAAATAAAACAAAAATAGAATAAGGAAATAAAATGCCAGATATTTCTACTCATAATAATAAACTTTTTTTTTTCCATTATTTTTCAAAAGCACATTTATTTAAATTAACAGTTTTTGTTTCTTGTCATTTTTCACAATGCATAAAACATAAAACGACAACTTTCAACAAAACCAAGAGAGATTAAAAAGTTATTGGGTAAATGTGGAGGTGGGTGGGCCTTACACGGGGAAAATAGCCTGAGTATTGAATGTCGATTGAGGCCAGCAATCAAGACTGGATCGACAATAACCGTGGGAACGGTGAGGACTGCATTGAATTCAAGATTTGATTCTTTAATATTTGTTTCGGTAAACTGCTCCCTACCAGTGGAGAGTGGGTGAGTGAGTGATGTGATGTGACACAGATAATCTGGGATTGTTGCAGAAACATACAGAAAATTGATGGAAAAGATAATTTTCCAATTTAGATTTTAAATTTTTTTATTAATACATTGATTTCATTTTAAGTGAAACTAAATTAGGAATTCTTCAACAATGATCTGCAATTAGGTTATTATAATTATACAATCGAAAAGGATGCACAGTACAAAATGATACATGTAACTGACTTAGCATTAAGAATACCGACAGGAGCTTTAGCTTATAATAACCTGTATCTCTGTGTGTGTCTTTCCATTTGCTGCTTTATTTGTCTCTTCAGTAGAGTACTATTCGGACAGTTTCTTGGTTCCCATTATGCTGGAGCTTGGGCCCTTTCTGGCTGGTGATCGTTTAGATAAAGAAGATGCAGAGCGGTCAATGGCAGGGTCGCATGCCTGTGTGCGTCTGCCGCGATTGTTTCTTCAGGCTGCTCCAGGCTGCGTGCACTGTGGACAGGGCTGTCTGCCCACCGCACCCATGACTCGCGCAGGGCGTTATCGATTGGCCCACCTCTTCTTTTACTTTGATATCGAATATATCGGACATTACTGTTGCTGATTCTCCGTGGCAAGGCTGTATTTCTGGAAGATTTCACAGAAGCTCAACTCTGAACATGCGCTGTTTCTTGGCTGTCACTCACACTTTCTACTACTGTCCTGGTGTTTTCTGACTTCTTTAGTCTTGTTGAACCAGTTCGGCTTGCCTGATTTGGTGCTTTGTGCCCTGTGAAGTGGGATCATGGCAGGTTGGTTGGCGGGCTATATGACTAGCTGTGTTGCTGCACCAAATGTTCCCAGTCAATCTGCGTTTTGCTGTATATTTATATTTTACCTGAAATGTCAACCATTCCTCCTCGGATGACAGAGTAAACATATTTGGAGATCTGGAGTACAGTTTAAAGAGAAGTGAAATAAGAATCTGAGGTTTGTATAGATATACGTCAGAAACAGACAAGCGACAGAATTGTGGTATGGGAGCCCGACAGAAGTACGAACTGGCAGGAGATTTATTGGCGCTTGATTTTTCTCCTCTTTGTGTTTTGTTCTTCTTTCTGTTGATTTCTGTTTCTGTCCACTTCGGTTGATGTTGGTATTTCTGCTTCTTTCCACGTTCCGTTTAATGCTAGTATTCTGGTAACCACACACAGTCAGCCAAGATCAGCCTAGAAAATAATCTTTTTCACCTGACTAGCAAGCCGTATAACTATAAACCAAATCCATGCCATAACAATCTAACTGTGGAACCGAAATTTAACCTTAAGAAAAGTTCTTGGATCAGTCATGTTGATGAAAAATAACTTAACTCGCCTGATTTTATTGCAATTGAAGTATTGGTTTAAATGTAATGATTCAGTATTAGGTTTGTTTTTCCAAATTTATTGAGTTAAACAGAATAACTTAGAATAGAGTTTTATGAATTTCGGATTAGCCTGGATGCGGATGAAGAAATGATGCTGGATCGGTTTATCTGTACCTTTCTTTGTAGTGTAAAGCATTGTCTGTCGGAGTGTCTCAGTGAACAGAAACAGAAAACAGATGCAGAAATTGTGGGGGAGCATAAAATTACAGAAAAATCAGTTGCAGTTAAGCATTCTCCTTAAATCTCTCTTTATGCTATAACATCAAAACTTTACTTACTGTTCTACTAAAAAGATGATATATGGTTTAACCTTACGCGCATTTTTTGATTATTCACTCACATTCTCATCTTCAACTTGGTAAGTGTCTATCGTCTTTGACAACGGTATCTTCATATCAACGACGCATCAAATTCTTAGAATCATCTCTTTCTTTTTTCACCTTTTTCGGAGTATACAGGTGAGGCTGTTGCAACTCACAAAATTTTCCGATATTTCCCAATCTTCAAATTTACAAGTTACTTGTCATGACTACCTACGATACATACGATACTGCCACTTTTTGAATAACAATGAACATCGCTCCTTTACTCTATTATTCGACAAAAGTTTATTTTATTACAATAAGAAATCACAATAACATTTCAATCATATCATGAGATCAGATCAAGTAGGTCATTTTGATTATTGATGATTAAATATCTTAATTTAATTGGATATATATGAATTGTATTGTGTTTAACAATTAATAATAAAATCAGTAAATTAGAAAATATATAGTAAAAAAATAAAGAAAAACAAGAACAAGAGAAACATAAAAACATTGGTATTTGGATATACAAAAATTAAGTTCAAACGAATGAAAAAGATGAGAAAACAAATAAATATTGAATTCAAGATGAAAAATTTAAACAATGATTCAATTCAATTAGCTTAATTTAAGTCTTGAAATTCATAAACAATTTTATTATTAGATTTAATTGCTTGTAAATAATCATCAACTTTACCTGAAATTGATTCGCTATTATAACCGAAGAATTTGTAAGCACTTTTACCAGGTAATGATTTACCAAAAGTTTTCATATTAATACCAGCAGTAGCGTATCTTTCCCAACCGTTACTAGCATATGCTTCAATAACAACAGTTGGAACCAATTGATCTCTCATTAATACTTGATGTCTGTATTCCAAAGATTGTTGTTCGAAAAGTCTTTGACATGGGAAAGAAACAACACGAACGTTATAACCTTTATTTCTTAAAATTTCAGCAGATTCAACAGCGAAAACCATTTCTGAACCAACACCAATAATAATTAAATCATAATTTTCATTGAATTTATTAAAATCTTGGAAAATATAACCACCTTTTTTAACTAATTCAAATTTTGAAAATTCAGGATATTGTTTTAAATTTTGTCTTGATTCTGAAATTAATGATGATATTCCATCAGCTTCAATAGCAGTTTCATAACATGCTGCAGTTTCAATTGAATCACATGGTCTGAAATAATAGAAATTTGGTAATGATCTATAAAAAGCAGCTAATGCAATTGGTTGATGTGTTGGTCCATCTTCACCAGTACCAATAGAATCATGAGTACCAACGTGAATAATCTTCAATTCCATTAATGAACCCATTCTAACAGCCGGAGCAGCATAGAGATAGAACATAAAGAAAGTTGAAGTAACTGGAATAAAAGTATTTTTATTGTATGCTGCAATACCATTAGCAATAGCACACATTGCGTGTTCTCTAATACCCATATGAATATATCTTCCTGAATAATCACCATTAATACCACAAGTTGTCTTAATATTTGGATTTTGAAAATCTTTTTTACCATTCCATGCCATATTAACAGAAGGTGATAAATCTGCAACACCAACCATAAAAGAATTACAATTTTCAGCAATTGGATTTAATACTAAACCACCAGATTTTCTAGAAGGTGTATCTTGAATTGGGAATTGTTTTGGAATTAAATCTTTCCAAATTTTTGGTAATTTACCATCAATTCTATTTTGTAATTCTTCACCTAATTCAGGATAAGTATTTTTATAACTATTGAATAATCGATTCCAATTATTTTCATGAGTAATACCTCTTTGTTTAATATCACTGAAGAATTCATAAACTTCATCAGAGACAACAAATTTTTCATCTGGATTGAAACCATTGAATAATTTAACTTGTCTAACACCTTCATCACCAAAAGCAGCACCATGAGCGACAGCTGTACCTTGAACTGGGGCACCAATACCAATAATTGTATGACAATTGATTAAAGTTGGTTTATCTGATTTTTTAGCTTCTTCCATGGCTTTAACAATGCTTAAAATATCGTAATTAGCATCTGGAATTTCTATAACGTTCCAACCACAAGCTTTAAATTTAGCATTAATATCTTCCGTATTTGTTAAATCAACTGAACCATCACAAGTAATTTGATTGTTATCGTACATGACAATCAAATTATTTAATTGTAAATGACCAGCGATTGAAATAGCCTCTAAACCAACACCTTCTTGTAAACAAGCATCACCAACCATACAAAAGATATTGTTATTAACCACTTGAAAATCTGGTTTGTTATATGTGGCTGCTAAATTTTTAGAAGCAATTGCTAAACCAACAGCATTGGCAATACCTTGACCTAATGGACCTGTAGTGACTTCAATACCTGGATGCTCAATCTCTGGATGCCCAGGACAGAAAGATTCTTCTTCAGAAGAGTGATATGTCTTTAACTCATTTAAAGTCATATGTTCGTAACCGACTAAATGATGGAAAGTATATTGGAATAAACAAGTGTGACCATTTGATAATACAAATCTATCTCTATTGAAGTAACTTGGATTTGTTGGAGAATATTTCATAACGTATTTCCATAATGCAATACCAATAGCAGCCATACCCATGGCACCACCTGGGTGACCACCTTTATAATTTTGAACAAGATCTGAAATGAGACATCTGAAAGTCTTTAATACAATATCATGTTTTTGTTGATCTTGTTTAGCTTGAATAATTGAAGAAATTTCTGTTTCTGTCATCATGAAAAAGCAAGAAAAGAAGTATAGTTAATTTATAATATATATCTTATACTAAAAGTGCTGTTAATTAATTAAATTGCACATCTTGATGAAGTTATATTCATTTATACTTATATATATACGAGTATAAAATATAAAAATGCCAATATTGTATCTTCTTCTGTATGCCAACCCCACAAGGTTGAAAAAATCAGATATACTACCCTTAACTAAAGTATCACCTAGGTCAAAAAAAAAGATCTAATGGAAGTTGCGATCCATAATGGAATTTTTAGAAACAAATACAATAGAACTAGAGAAACAGCTATTGTTATAATATTACGATGTTTAATTGAATTAATCAGGAAATATAACTATAAGATTTAAAAAAAAAATATGTATAGTTGAATAAATATTATTCTGATAGTTACTGTGTTTGTGGATAACTAAAAACTTAAACTACTTTCTTTTCTTTTACTCCACAAAAAGATATCAATTCGGAGTATGTAGGTTACTTATCCCAATTGGGTTGTGTAAGCACCTCCGCATTGACTTAGGAAGAAGACTTTAAACGGGCGCGATTCTGCGGGAGAGAGAACAGCACGGTTTGATTTCTTGATTGAGATCTCCAGCCGTTGGAGTAAAGAAAAAGCAGGCAAAGTTGGGAGATTAGCTGTGACTTTCTCTGGCTTGCTTGCTCTAAGAAAGAATGGATCAACAAGTGAAGTGGAATATTGAAGGAAAAAATGCCGGAAACACAGTTATGTAAGCATTATGTAATCTTTTACAAAAACCGGAAATTTTGATGGGACCAATATTTTCAAAACTACAATTAATTTAAATAAATAACATAAGAAGTATATATGATAATAATAATTAATAAATAATATAGAAAAATACTATATAATATATGTACATGACAGGAAATGTGGAAATGAAGTTAGATGTAGATGTTAAATAAAATAAAATAAATAAGATAATAGAAATAATTGAAGTAATTGAAGTAAATATAAAGGATAGAATCAAAACAGAGATGTTATAATATTTAACTTTAAATAACTTAAATAATTAGTATTACTCTTAAAATACAATAAGTTTTGTCTTTCATATTTTCTTAAAGTTCAAATTTTTATAATTATTTCTCTTTTTTTTTTTTTAATTTTATTAATTGATTATTTTTTTGGTTCAACAGGTAAAGTCTTTGGACGTTGAACTAAATATTCTTTCTTTCTTAACATTCTATCATGATATCTTTCAGTTTTACCAGGGTATAAGACTTTTTCATCTAATGGATTTTTAAATTCTTCTTTATATGGTTCTGGTTTTAATTCAGCATCTTGATCTTTCCATAATTTTTTAATTTGAGAAACACAATTCATACATAAGAAATGGGATCTTTTATAATGACCACAAGAAGGACATCTATTTAAATTATTTTGTAATTTAACTTGTTTCTTACCTGGAGCATATAATTTTTGTCTTCTCTTTAAATGTGAAACTTTCTTTTTTGGAGCAGCTTTTAAAATACCATTATCACGTATTTGTTGTTGTTGTTGTTCATTTGTAGTTGTGTTGTTGTTAGGTATGAATAAAGAAGGTATTTGTAATTTAATTTTAATTTCTGGTAATCTTGGTAATAAAGAGCCTGCTATACCTTCTAAAGAGGTAAGTCCACGGAGTGATAAACTAGCCATTTTTGCTATGTATTTATGTATATGGGATATGAGGAATGATGATTATTGTCGTGTGATATATAAATTGGTAAATATATACTTATATAGCAGTTAATTTTAAAGTATGATTCGATGATTTGATGATTCTGTGATGCTATCAAACGATGTAAAATGATGTTACTCCATACAAACATAGACACACTACATACAGTTGAATACCGAGTTCTGATTGAATGAACTGGAGCTACAGATTTAAATTTTCAGCTTCGAATTCTTCAACTCTGAGAATAAGAAGAGTGTAAGTGATTATGTAATCAATGACATTATTTTATACTTCTGTACACCGCATACCAATTCATGAATTTTTGTGGTGGTCGAATCATTTGTGCTAACTGTGCACGGGTGTTTTAGAGAGTCTTTTGATTTGGCCTGATCGCAGATTCAGACACGGCCTGAGCGAAAAAGCCACGTCGTGTGAATCAAACCAGGCCACATGGGCGCCTCTCATTCCGGCGCGCCACAGACAGCCAACAAAGAAGGCCAGGCCAGATCCGGTGAAAGCGCGCATTTCCTGCCCACCGCGTAGAAACACACGCCATACACGCCAGACACGCCAGACACGCCGTACACGCCATACACAGCGCATCTAATTATCTAGCTATTATCTAACTATATAAATATCTAAATATCTAATTGCGTATCTGGTGTTTTCTCAAATGTAAACAAGGAGAGAACAAGAATTCCAGTTTAACGCATCAAAGCGTTTATTCTTGTCTTGTCTTGTCTTGTCTTATTCACGTACCTTTCTATCTTTCTGTATTCGTCTTTGCGTATCTTTGAACTTACCCCATCTGATTCGTATCTTCTCCACCAGATTGGTAATCTTATTCAATCTATAATATTCCAAATCTTGATTTAATTTATCAACTTTATTACAATTTATAAATATATTACTGATAAATAAAATTCATTATAATTTAATATTACGTGTAATTTAATTTAATTTATTTTCATTTAATTTAATTTTAATTTAAAAATGTCTGAATCACAACAACAGCAACAACAAGAATTAATTCAACCTTCAAATTATGTTGGTTTTGATACAATTACTACTCAAATAGAAAGTAGATTATTGAAAAGAGGTTTTAATTTAAATATTATGTGTGTTGGTTATTCAGGTTTAGGTAAATCAGCATTAATTAATACTTTATTTTCATCAAAGATAATGTCTAGTTCAGGTCGTGATTCTGCAATTGAACCAATTGAAAAAACATTAGAAATGAAAATGCATTCACATACTTTAATTGAAAATAATGTTAGATTAAAAGTCAATGTTATAGATACTCCTGGTTTTGGTGATCAAATTAATAATGAAAAATGTTGGGAACCAATTTTAAAATATATTAAAGATCAACAAAATCAATATTTAAGAAGAGAATTAAATGCTTCTAGAGATAGATTTATTCCAGATACTAGAGTTCATTGTATATTATATTTTATTCAACCAAATGGTTATGGTTTAAAACCATTAGATATTCAAGCTTTAAAAAAATTAACTGAAGTTGCTAATGTTACTCCAATTATTTCAAAATCAGATACTTTAACATTAGATGAAAGATCAAAATTTAAAAAAATATTACAAGAACAATTTAAATATTATGGTTTTAAATTATATCCATTTGATTCTGAAGAATTAACAGAACAAGAAAGAGAATTAAATGAAGATATTAGATCTTTATTACCATTTGCTATAGTTGGTTCTGAAGATATTATTGAAACACAAAATGGTGATTCTATAAGAGGTAGAAGAACAAAATGGGGTGTTATTAATGTTGAAGATGTATCTCATTGTGATTTTGTTTATTTAAGAGATTTTTTAACTAGAACTCATTTACATGATTTAATTGAATCAACAGCTTTAGTTCATTATGAAACTTTTAGATCAAAACAATTAAATGCTTTAAGAGAAAATGCTTCAACTAGAAGTGCTCAATTTACAAATTTACAACAAAATAAAACAGATAATAAAGATGGTGTTGCTTCAAATAATTCAAATACAAGTGAACAACCAATTGCTGTTTAATCTTTTTTCATTATATATTCATATTCATATTCATATTCATATATATATATATATATTTATTGCGCTTGTTCTTCAATTTTCCATTCTTTTAAAATCTTTTTATTTATCTTTTATCATCATTTCTTTATTCTATTTTATTAATGCTATAATTATTTAAAATTTTTATTATAATTTTATAAAAGTAATATAAATATGTAGTAAAATAAAAATGCTATATATATATTTTTATATAGGTATCTATCTATGTTTCTAATTCATCAGCTAATTCATCAGCTAATCTTTGAATTTCTTCTTCGACTCTTTCTCTTTCTTCATCTTCATCATCTATATTTCCTCTAATATCAGTATACTCAAAATCTTCAATTCTTTCATCATTAGTATACTCATTAATATCAGATTCTAATTCTAATTGAGTTTGAATATCAACATCGTCTTTGAGAGCATTAATTTCTTCTTCTTTATCTCTATCTTCATCTTCAGAATGACTATGGTGATCATGATCATCATGTGTGTTTATGACAACGGGATTAGTGAATGAATTCAGCTCTTTATCTCTATCATCATCATTTTGAATTTGCTTTTGTAATTTTTGATTTTCTAAAAATTGTTCTAATTCATAACCTGAATCAAATCCAATTTCAAATGGTATATTTTTATGTAATTTTTCATCATCATCATTATTATCGGTATTGTTATTGTAATCAGTTACTGGACTTGTATAACTTGGGAAAACTCTAGTTGCCTTTTGTCTATTTGCATATTTTTCCCAAGGGAAAATAGGATTATTTGAAATATATTCATCAAATTCATTTATTCTTTGTTGTACTTCATCAACAACTTGAGGATGATTATTAGATGTATCAATTGTCTTTTGTGCTTCTTTTTCTTCTTGTTTATTCCATTCATTAACAAATTTAGATTCGTGTAATCTCCAAGCTTCACCTTGATCTGTAACATTTGTTATTTCATATTCAGGTTTTTTATAATAGAAATTATATATTTGATTATCTTGTTTATTTTCAACAATTTTTTCTTGTTCTTGGTGTTGTTCTTCTTGTTGTTGTTGTTGCTTTTGTTGTTGTTCTTGTTGTTGTTGTTTCAATTCAACATCTTTCTTTTGTTGTTCCTTTTGGTAATCTTCAACATCAGGTAATAAACCAGAAAATTGTAAAATTTTTTGAATTTGATTAAAATCATTTAAAGAACTAGTAAAGGATTCCCACCAAATTGAATAAAAATTTTTATTATCTTTAAATTTAAACAATGAATTATTTTTAGTTTCATAATTTTTTAACCAAGGTTTATTAAATTTACCTATAAAATGTAAAATTTTTAAATCATTTTTAAATCTAAATAAACTTGGTAAATATTCATAATTATTTGTTTGTTGAATATTATAAATTATAGGTAATCTTATCCAATTACCATTTGTTTTTATTATTGAATTGGTATTATAAATTGAATTTTTAATTGAAGATAAATTAAAAAATTCATTTAATAATCCTTGATCTGCACCATCAAATGATGAAATTTGATCATTATTATAAAAATTTATTAATTCATTAAATATTTTAATTGATGGTTTAAAAATGAAAACACCAGAATTAAAACAATCAGGCCAACCTATATCAGAAGCAGCAACAATATCATATTCTGTAATTTTTTTATAAGTTTCAAATAAATTATCAATATTATTTAGTATTAAAGTATCAGAATCTAAGTAAATAACGGTATCGTAATGAATTAATAATTTCCAAATTAATAATTTTGATAAAGTTGATAATAAATCAGATCTTTTTAAATAATTATTTAAAATATTTAAATCATTTAATTTAGTTAAAATTAAATCATTTTTTGATGAAATTTCAATTATTTCACTAAATAATTTTTTACAATTTAAATCATTTTTTAAAAAAAATTTAATTTTATTTGATAAATTTGATGAAATTATTAAAATTATTGGTATTTTTGAATTTGTTCTCTTTATTGAATTTGCTAATGCTAATGAACCAGGTAAATATGTGTTATCTAATAAGATAGTAACATAAGCATTTTTGCCACTCATTTTAAAAAGGGTTGTTATTTAATTGAGTATTTTTATTTATTGGGTATTGAGTAATTGTCAATTTGCGAAAAAAAAAGAAACAAGAATATATATTTTTACAGATATACAGATATATATATATATACTTATAAATGTAAATATATAAATATAGTGATTTACTTATCTCTCTATCAATGATATCCTGGATAATGGTGATACACAAATCGAATCTTATGCAACCAAGTAAGTAATTCAACAAATAAACATAACATAACAAAATAGTTAAAGTGTAAATTAATACAAATAAGATAACACAATAAAATTAAATAAAATTAAACAAAAATAAATACAATTAATCAAAGACAATAAGTAAATATCTGTGAATAGTGAATAAGTCAATCAAAGTGTGGAACCCCATTGTTTGCCAAAATGATTTATTGTTGATACCAAATTCTGGGGAAACAGTGAGCAGGAAAAGCCAGGGAAAGCCAGGGCAGGAGCGGCTGGGAAGCGACTGGGGAAGCGGGTAGCAGGCAGCAGCCGTGGCACCCCCGGGACAGATCCACGGAACGGCAACGGCAGCGGCAGCGCGGAAGGGATGAAGGAAGATACAGTGGGGTGATAGCGAGAGATGGCAGCCAGAGATGAGAGATGAGAGATGACCTTAATCTGGAATTAAGCAGAGACACAGCACAGACAAACAGCGAAGGAACGGCTTCCTATTCGACGACAGAAGCCAGAAGTCACCTAACCAGTCAGCTAGTCAGCCAGTCAGCCAGAGAATCAACTAAGATGCCATCGCATCGCAAGCGCCACAGATCTCCGCCCTTCGCTGATTGCCTACAAGACAACATCGCTGCTAACAAACTGCACTAGAAGCACTAAAAGCACTAGAAGCACTAAAAGCACTAAGCAAGCCAGAAAAGGGAAAACGCACGCTATTTCCGTCCATTCCCCGATTAGGCATTTCGTAAATACCAGGAACAGAAGATTCAGCGACAACGAGAGCGGCCAGATCTCGGCTGTGCTCTTCTGGCTGGTAATTGTTGTCCTCTTCCAGGCTCCCGCGTGAGCCCGGCCGAGCTGTCCCCTGCAACAAGAACTCGCACCAACGGCATCCTCTCCTGCACCCTCCGCAGGCACGTGCAGTGTGTGCAGCAGCACCAGCAGCATCGGCGGCATCAGCACCAGCCCGATAAACAGATAAACAGATCCTGCTAGGCCCAAATCCCGGCTCCCGCAGCCACGGCTCCCAACCAGCCACATCCCGCATCTACAAAACGTCCCATTCGAGAACTTCAACTACTTACTACTACCACATGTCTATCTGATTAATCGATTAAACTATAAAATAATATGAAGAATCAATAAGTAATCAGTTACAAAAAGAATTTGTTAATTATTAAATAAACTCAATCCAAATTCTCCTCCTTTCCTGTCTCTCTCTTCTTATTCTGAATCTGGAATATAATGATATAATTTAGGCTAGTTTGAAATTTTAATATTCAAGCATATAAAGTAACTAATTAACTAATTAACTAACTAACCCCTTATTTATACAATCTACTTATCTGTTTACTCACTCATTCATTTCTCAATTAGTATCTTAATAAAATAATCAACAGTTTATAAAATACAATCTTGTTTTTAAATTATTATTAATTATATAACCTGAAAAGAAAAAATTATTGGTTGTCTTTCTGAAAAGTGTAAAGAGTAAGTATAGTAATAGAGTAATAAAATGAAACAAATAAAATAAAATAAACTTAGATAAAGTAAAGTAAGTTAAAGTAAGATAAAATAAAGTGAAATAAATAAATAAAGTGAAATAAATAAATTAATAAAACAGTAAGGTACAATAAGATATAAATAAAATTAAATTAATTAAAGTTTAAAGTTTTAAAGTCTTTTTTTTCTTTCTTTCTTTAATTAATTTAAATATATATATAATTTTATTAAATAATATACATGTATTTCTTTAAGACAAAAAGAAAACACAGAAAATTGAATAATCATGAATAATAATAACAATAAAACAATAAAAACAAATGAACCGCAGCTTAATTAAGTAATACACATGACAATATAATTAATCATTACAATTGTTGATGTGGTAATGGTGGTAAAAGATGTGATCCAGTACTAAGCGGCGGAAGTAATGTATTAATGTTATTATTATTATTATTATTATTATTATTATGTGATCCGGATGAAGAATTACCAGATGGCCTAGAGAGTGAAGTAGATGATAAAGAATTACTACCGCTATTGTTATTTATATTCCCAATGGTTAATGAAGGTGATGAAGATGACGATGATAAAGAATTAGAACGATCGTCTTGCTCATTACTCGAACTCTTATTAAATTCATCATTTAATAAATTATTTGGATTATGATTATGTTCATTAGTTAACCCATTTTTAGATCTTTGCTTTTGAAGTTTAATTAATTCATCTAAATATCCTGAATTAACATTAAATATCTCTGGATCTCTCCAAAATAAAAATCTAATAAATTCTCTAACTTGTTCATGGTTATATGATTTACCAGTTCTTTTCTCAAATTCTTTAGCAATAAATTTAAATTTTTCAATCTCACCTGTATCAACAACACTTTGTAATGCAACTGCATCATCAGGACCACATTCTGATGTACCACCACCTTGCTGACCAATCAACACTTGATACCTATTTCTAGCAGCTAAATAAGTACCAACTCCAGCAAGATCAGCTATATCAACCCATGTCTTACCTTCTCTTTTCAATTTAATAATTAATTGATCTTGTTCATTGGTAAATTTGGACTTACGACGTGCAACTTTAGGAACAGATCTTTTCAATGCCCTAGGGTTTGGTTCAATGGTATTAAAAGGTGGTGTTGGTGATGATTCTGAAATCTTATAAGCTAAATCAGATACTGGTAAATTAGGTACAAATACTTTGATGTTAGAATGCATTAAATGATTTCCTGGTAAATGATAAACAGTTGTGGTATTTGGCAATGGTTCTTGTCCTGTTATTTGTACTGGTACTTGACCTGGATGCATCATTGAAGATGAATTTGATGACATTAGACCAACAGCATCTGCATTGGCTGCTGCTGATGCTGCCGCTACTGCTGCCGCTGCCGCTGCTGCCGCTGTTGCTGGATTCTGTAATCCCATACTTGATGAAGATGTATTTGTAGTCATTGGTGCTCCAAAAGGTATCGATCCCGCAGCTGTTACTGAAGAAGATGATGATCTAGACGCAAGAGGTTCAGTGGCGTACCCTGTCATTGGATTGATATATAACTGTTGTTGAGAATGAGGTGTTTCTTGTGGAGCTTGTACCTGTTGGTGATCACTAAACCTACGTTTAGTAGTATTAGAATTCAAAGGCAAATTGATTCCATTTATTCCAATTCCACCCATACCATGATTATTATTATTATGACTATGACTATTATTTGTATAAGATTGATTTAAATTGGTATACGAATTCATTCCCCCTATTAATTGATTTGAATCAACCTCTTGTTTTATATGTGTTGTTGTTCCTGGTGTTGCAGTTGCTGCTGCTGTTGATGTTGTTGTTGTTGGTATTCCTTGTGAATTTGTACTATTATAAATATTACTACCATAAGTAGTTAACGAAGGATTAACAGTATGAAAACTATTATTATTATTACTCATATTCTCTTGTTAATATTTGAACCTTATGTTAATATAAAATAATTACAAATTGATATGATATGATCAATTAATGTGATTTTCGATTTTGATAATTTGCAATTAATTATTTATATATATATAAATGCTTGTACTATTTTCTTCGTTTTAGTTTTCGTTAATCTTGTTTATTTCTTTGTCCTTCTTATCTCACTTTATGTAAATTAACTAAGTAGTGTATGTATTATTATTAATCTTAATCAGTTAAGTATTATTTATAAACCACCGAAGATTAATTATTAATAATGTAACAAAAAGAAAAGAAGATAAAACAATTCAAAATATTAAATATGTATAATTTCTTATTTTGAATATTTTAATATTATTTAATTGTCTTAAAAAAGTATAATTTTGATATATTTATGCTACTTGTGTTAAATTTATTGAAACGTAGATCCCAAATTGAAATTAAAATTAAAATTAATAAATAAGTGGAGTTCAAAATTAAAAGAATAAATAATTAATTGAATGATTTATTTATTTAATTATTAATTGATCCTCGTCTTCAATGTATAACGTTATAATCAAATCGTACCAAGAATAATAGAATGATTAGATAAAAGAAGAATTAAATTTAAAAAGAAGAAAGTAACAAAAAAGGAAAAGTGTAATTAAAGTAATAAGTGATTCTAGTAATTAAAGATTATTAAGGAAAAATGAAATGAAAGAGGGAAAAAAAAGAAGAATACAGCAAAGATTATTATTATGGGAAAAGAAAAATTAACAAATAAAAAAAGAATGACAACTAGCAGTTCATGTAAATTAAATTAATAGTTTGAATGAACGAATGAATAAGTTAATTAATTAATTAGACAAAATACGTGCATACATAGTAAATTTACAAGAACAATATGATATTTGCTGTTATTATTCTACTTATTGAAGAAAGACAAGTAAAGAGAAAAGGGGGGGAACAATCTAACAAAGAGTAGCAATCAGGAACACATAACCAAAGTAGAAACCAATTCAGGAACCCGGTAAACAAATTCGGGAACCATAAGTAGTGACAAAACCGGAATATTACTATAGTGGATAATAATACAGATACGAGATAAAGAATGAATGAATACGAGCGAGGTTGATAAATAAATTGCAATAAAGAAAAAAATGACAACAAAAGACAAAATTCAAAAGACGAAAAACAGCAACTTAAATTATGACTACTACATTAAAAATGACAACAAACAACAACAGTAGCTAAGAGTATACTGGTCGAGGAACAGTACAATCAAAGAAAGATACAGTAAAAACAATAAAGAGACAATTATAAGCAATCCTTGAATCGAGCGAAATAGACAAAATATACTACTAAATAGTAATAAGTTAATGACAGAGAAATTATTTTAAGACAAATAACAAGCAGTAGATGTGAACTAATTAACAATGAAAAGAACAATAATAAGCAAGCCAATCTAATTTTGAACATACTTATGTATAAACCAGTTTTGTGAAATTGTTAATTAATTAATTATTTATTTATTTAATTTGTTTATTGATTTGTTTATTCATGTATTACTAAAGCTAAATACAGTGATATTATTTAAAATTCAGGGAATTAAAGACAATAAGATTAGCTAAAACAAGTATCAGCGCTTATTATTCCAGCTTTCCAGTACCATCTTGAACTCACTGAATCTATATCCTATTGTTATCTGTTGTTAGAAGCTGTTAAATTTGCTTAAACTGAACCACTAGCCCCACTCTTTACAATAGCTCATCATGTAATTATTCAGTTACAGAGACATTGTCCTGTTGTTCAAATGCTTTCGGCCTGCAGGAGATATGCTACCTCTGTTTCTTGCCTGTCTGTCTCTTGTCCCATCCGCCCGTCTTTTGTCTTGCCTGGGTTCATGCTGAGGGGGCAGGGGGGCAGGTCTGCTGTGTGGTGTGGTGTGCTGCCCAGTGACAACACCAAAACGCACCACACCACCCAGGTGGTACGGATTCTGGAGTCCCGGCTATCCGACGCTGGGTGCTGCACCTGTCAGTCCGCACGCTGGTGCCCGCGGGGCTTTTCAACCGTCCTCTTCACTTTGAACAATAACAAGGATATCTGGTCCGCTTCTTAACTGTTAACTGTTTGTGTGAGTCAGGTTGGTTACCATTCCACTGACCTCTGTTTGTGCCTTCATACTGTTCAACAAGGTAGACTCACCAGTTATGTTAACATAACACATATTAAACAAATAAGGTGTAGACTCAAATTCACTTTTAAATTTGAAATTTCATCTAAAATCAATTAAAAAGTTGTCTGCAATCGAATTGAAATCAGTTAAGATGGTGGCATCTTCTACAGAATGCTATTTGGTATTCACTGTTAAAATGAACCCTTAAAATGAATGTAGTAGTAGCTCACAACAGAGTATTGAATTTAAGATATTCGAAATACTTCAATTATACTTGTGATTTGATATACATCCGTGCACAATTCTTCTTCTTATACAGTGCACGGATGTATTAGATTTCTTGTAATTTGGGCCTTGGCCAGCTCCTCCCAATGCGGAAGGTGCGAAGATTGAATGAAGCTCAAACAGTAATTGTGTTTTGTGACTGCGTTTTTAACCTTCACTACACATCTGCTTATGTAATGCACGTTTTCTTTGATTTATCCCCGCGGAACTGGGACGTATTACAAAAACCTTTTACTGTTAAAGTTTTTCAAGGAATCTAAGAAATGAGAAGAGTGTGTTCTTCTTTACTGAGGTTAAGTTTTTCACTTTTTTGCATAATTTTTCACTCTCTAGCTAAACTCCAGTTCAAGTTCTCTCTATCTTTACAACTTCAACCTCTATGGTGGTACCTAGTATTGTGGTGGTAATTACTAGTATACGCTTTTCTAGTAGTAAACTAGCCTAAACTCTCTATGTAATCTGATCTTGAACCCCCATGCTATCACAGATTACTATACTCCACAACCACCTCATATTCTAGCTAGCTCTGTGGTATCCTTCTAACACACCTTTTTGATTCCATCTCAACTACTGTAATATGCAAAAACTATGCTTTTGTATAAAAAAATATTAGAGATATTTAAAACTATATAGAACTTAGTATATTAAAAAAGTTTTTAAATCAGCACATCTCATTAATATTTAAAATGAAGTACGTTCAATCCACTGAATCATTAGCTATCCCAGAAGGTGTTACTTTAAACATCAAGGCCAGAATTGTTAAAGTTGTTGGTCCAAGAGGTGAATTATCCAAAAACTTAAGACACATTGATGTTACTTTCAAGAAAGTCAGTGATAGATTAGTTAAAATCACTGTTCACAATGGTGACAGAAAACACGTTGCTGCTTTAAGAACTGTTAAATCTTTAATTGCTAACATGATCAAGGGTGTTACTTTAGGTTTCAAATACAAAATGAGATTTGTTTATGCGCATTTCCCAATTAACGTTAACGTCATCGAAAAAGAAGGTGAAAAATTCGTTGAAATCAGAAATTTCTTAGGTGATAAGAAAGTCAGAAACGTTAAAATCTTCCCAGGTGTTACCGCTTCTCTCTCTGCCGCTCAAAAGGATGAATTAATCGTTGAAGGTAACTCTTTAGAAAACGTTTCCCAAACTTGTGCTGATGTCCAACAAATCTGTCGTGTTAGAAACAAGGATATCCGTAAGTTCTTAGATGGTATTTACGTTTCTGAAAAATCTACCGTCATTGAACCAGAATTATAAATTTGATTATAAATTAGTTTTAATACAAAATGTTACACTGATATAAAAGAATCAAATTCATGAAAAATAATAATAAAGAATTAGTTTTAATTTAAAATTCATTAACTTATACATATAGATTTTTATAATTTTATTCTTAGACATCTTTACCATTATTCTTTTTAAAAAAAAATTTATTCTCTTGTTTTCACTGCTTCATTTCACTAAAAGTTATTTGTTCATTATTATTCAATTCGATTCAAAAAAATAGAAAATCATACACTTCCTTTTTTATAAGATTGTTTTTTTCATCTAGTAAAATTTGTAATATCTAAGTAATAAATACTGTAAAAGGATACAAGGAGAAAATCCATATAAAAACTAGCCAATCATATAAGTGTAAGAATATCAGTATTTCGGGTATAAACGAATATGGTGTAGGGATGTTTAGTGAGTACTTCAAAGACCTTAATTGGTAAAAAAAATAATGCGAATCTCCGCCATTCAGATTTATTTCTCTATGCTTTCCACAAAACTAGATTTATTTAAAAAAAAACATAAAATCCTTATATCATCAAACATTCTTTGTCAAGAAGTGTGATACCTACGTCTGTATTTTGAGGTTAATACAGTTTCCATTTTTTTAATATGAGTGGAGGTGATTCGAAAACTCCAACAGGACAGCCATCGTTTGGTAGAAGAACTTGGGATGAAAAAGAGTATGCAAAGAGGGCATTTGAAAGGAGGCAAAAAAGACTTGAAGATAAAAATACAGAAATTATCAAAGATGGTAATGTTAAAATAAATGATTATTATAAAAATAGGAAATCTCAAATACAAAAAATTGAAAATCAAAATAAGATATCATTAGTTAATTCATTTTATTCTAAAAATGCTGGTTTTTATTGTGAAACTTGTAATAGAAAATTTCAAGATAATTTAAAATATGTTGATCATTTAAATTCACCTGAACATTTAGAAAAATTAGGATTTTCAAAAGAAGATTTTAAAATTCAGAAAGATTTTACATTAGATGAAATTAAAGAAAGGTTGGAATTTTTGAAAAATGAAAAATTAAAATCTGCTAGTGATCAAGGCAAATGGATTGATTTAAATGAAAGGATAAAATTGAGAAAAATTGTTGAAGAAAAAGAAAGGGAGAAAAGGAAATTGAAAAGACAAAGAAAAAAGCAGAAACTGGAAAATGATATATCAGACAACGCTGCTTCTGGTATTGTTTCATATTCTAATGATGAAGCTGAAGATGGCGAAAGTGGTAACAAAATGATGGAAATTATGGGATTTTCAAAATTTGGCTCTTAAGAGACTTGTCTTTAGACACTGGTCAACTCGTTTACTTATTTATGTAACTTAATTTTAATATTGTACTATAGAATCTGATTTCGTTTTAAAAATAAAATTGTAGATTTTTTAACTTATACGAATGATTAATTGCCGCAATCCCTAGAATCAGAGAGCTTTGTCTTTTAATGACATTTGGATCCTGTCCAGATAAACCGCTCAATATTAATATGACGTTCTCAGATACTGGCTCGATAGCAGGTATTGCTCGATTAGGAAGTTTAGAAAAGATGGGAACAAATCGGAATCTCTCAGAGTTTAGGCGCTCGTTTCGGTTGTGCGTTTTATTGTTTTTTGCGGGCTGTGGTGGGAGGTTGGCCAAGAAGTTGATTTGATAATGTTAGTTACATCAGGAGAGGGCGGTTGATCCGTGGACGTGGTTGTACTCTGCTTCTTGAATTCTGTAATCAATATTGCTTCTTTCCTGGTGTTACCATGTCCCAAAGACACATTATGTGACGTAATAGCTATAAGCAACATTCGAAACATGGTATGTCTAGTGACCGTAATACACTATATAACTAGGCACGTAAATCTGTCTTTGTAAATTCGAAATATCTTATCAGATAAGGTACTTATCTTTATTCATCATAATTTACATTTAAAATTTAGAATTTTTGCAGCTTCGATGGTTTCAGTATGAGTTCTACAGTTTTTGCATCATGTCTCTATGGTATTATGAGATATTCTACAGAGTTTCAACTATCAAATCTGAAACTTATTTCGAGTGAATACTCTAAATCAACTGTATTTATAGCATTAGAAGATGATATAAATTTTAGAAGATATCTTAAAGATTTTAAAAAATTCAAGGGAACAATTGTTTTATCTTTAGAATATTTTAGTATTGCATGGGGAGAAAGAATAGAAATTATTGAATTCTTAATTGAATTCTTAAATGAAACAGGTATACGGTGGATAAACTATCAATCTTCTGAAAATAGAGTCTATACTACAAAGATGGCACAAATTGCAACAGCATTACAACAGATATTTCCTGATCTTAAAATGATGGTAACAGTCCAATACGATTTTAGTATGCTTGAACTATTTATTAAAGAAAGAGTGGAAATTTCAATGATAAGAGTTACTGTTTCTCCAATTCAGGAGTTGAAAGATAGTTTGGTTACATGGAATGAACTTGTTCAGGCTAAGATACTATATGTTCAAAATTATATAAGACAGAAATTTTATATCGAAGACGATATTTTGAATCAGTCAATCGGTGTTTATATAAAACATTTTGGAATTGGATTTACTAAAGAATCTCTTAATAATAAGAAACTTGGAGGTGATATCTTGAAATTATCCGATTGGGAAGAAATCTGCAATTTTGCAAAAGAGAGTAATATAGGATTACTCACCGTTGCAATGGATAATGCACATAACACTTCAACTGCTTTTTCATCAGCCTCTAGTTCTACATCTTCCTCTGGTAAGGAAGATAGATCACTCAAGAAAGTTTTTGGTTTTGGTAGTAATAAAAGTCCTCAAAAGATTCAAAGAAACGCATTTTTAAAATTATCAGATATTTCATTTAAACGTTACGGATTTACAACCATGGAAGATTATTCTCTTTGTCCTTTTTACTCCTGGGATTTTCTCAAAGAACCTCTGGTTATTCAAGATGCAGATGGAGTGGTAACTGTGTTACCAAATTATTTAGAGTCATTAAAACAAGATGGACTTTCTCTTCCTGGATATGATCTTTCTACTCAGACGCCTTCTTCTCCTCCTCCACCTCATACAGATTGAATTGCTTTTTTTTGTTTGTTATTTTTTATGTTTTTTTACTTTGCTTTTTTGAATTCTTATTACATTATTCCCCTCATGATGAACCACTGATGATTATTTTTTTTCTATTGATTTATGCATATTCATTTTTTGTTCTTTTCAACTCAATTGTAACAATATTCTATTTATGATAATTATAACTATATTCCATGCTTTCATTTTCATATGAACAATTGCATTTTATATACACTTTTCACACACTTGTTTCACACTTTTTACACACTTTTTTCATACATTTCTTATGGCGGTTTTAACTTTTTTTTTACTTTTGATTTTTAATTTTTGTATCGGAAATGCAATAAGCATTAGCTTAATATAAATAAATTCTATTTAAAAATATAAGAGTTATATGTACAAGGTATAAAAAATTTATGCCATAAGAATTAAAAAGTAAAGAACAAATAAAGAATAAATAAAGAAAAAGGAATAGTTATGATGATAAATTATATTGAACAAGGCAGTGAAGAAAATTTTTAGAATTTTTTAAATGAAGCGGATTAAATTAGTTGCCTTGAGTTAGAATAAATTTTATAAGTCATTAACGGTGACAACTTTATTAACGGTATTGAAATAATCAACAATAGAATCATCTTTCTTCTCATCACCAGTCAATACTAAATTTGTAGTATTTGCAACATCTCTATCAAATGCAACGGCTTCTTTGATTGAATTAGGATAGTTTAAAAGAACAAATTGTTTAATATCTGGAGATTCGGAACGAGCAGCTTTCAATTCATCACTGATAAGTTTAGTGAAAATTCCAGATGCTAATCTATAAGTGAAAGTATATTTACAAGTTTTAGAATTTGGATCAAAATTTTCTTTGGTTTCAGATAATAACTGACCATATTTAGTACCTGCTTCACTCATTTGATTTTCAATTAAATTGTTTAAATCGATAAATTTAATTTCACCTTGATCTTTTTTCTCTAATTTATTTTTTAAGTTATTGATAATTTTAGAATTGGAACCATATGGAACTAAGTAAATATCGGCTTCGTCAGGTTTGAAAACTAATTGCTTTCTCTTGACTGAAATATTGGCCCATTCCTCTTCACTATATGAAGTCTTTCTCTTAGCAAGTGATTTAGTTGGATCTTCTTGATCAACTCTTTTAACAACAAGAACAAAAATACCGGTACCAATTAAACCGACTAATAAGAAATTACGAAATTTTGGACCTTCATCTCTACCGCTAAATGCATAACCTCTCTTCTGTTGGGATAATTGTGGTAAATTCAATTTGGTGTTCTTTCCAAAAGAAGCAGAACGGAAATTTGACAAATTGCATGTTACTCTTCTACCTAAATTCCTAAACATAATGTGAGTATTCTATATATATGTATCTGTTTGAATAATAGTTGCAAACCCCAGACAAACACTCCCATACAATAAAAGTTAATCAACTCTTGATATATAATGTCATCAACTGAGTAAGAGATTTTGATCAGAATGGAGAGCCAGGTGACCTGATGGGAACACATGAACCAATCCATCCAAACCCGATTCAAACCCCATACAGTAAGCCAGATGGCTCTCACCACAGGCTCTCTAAGCTCAGCAGCCGTTCCCTAAGCTCAGAGGAATTGTACGACAATATCAGGATTCTCACGTGCTCATTTTGATTAAGACAAAAGCGAACGAACCGGGTAATAATTCGGTGCGTTTTATATGGTGCACAGATGGATAATATTTCAGTCCTGTCTGGCTCCATATCGAGCACCGAGAGAAGGTTGAGGTCCAACAAGGAAAACTTTGTGAAAACTAGGACATGAAATATCGAGTGTGTGTGTGGGTGGGATTATCTCGTAGGTTTGATTTGAACTGAGTAGAGTAGCGATCGTTGTAGATTTGATTCACTTATTTAAAACATTTAAGAATTTTTTTATCAGTGTGCTGAGTTGTCATTCAGATAGTGAACGACCTCAATAAATTACGATACATATTATACATATTCAAACATGTCCTTGGTGAATTTAGCTAACGTTTGTTCTCATCTTCAAAACTGTACCATGGCCAAGTTGCCAATGGCCAAAGTTCCATACACAAAATTACACTTACAAATAGCATTAGGTCTTTATAAAGAAGGTTTTATTGGATCAGTTCAAAGAGGTTCTATTGCAGGTCCAGATATTACACCAGTTGAAGTCACATTTGATAATATTGCTACAAGACGTTTGTGGTTAGGTTTAAAATACAGAAATAACAGACCAGTGATAAGTAAGTTTTCATTGATTTCAAAACCATGTAGAAGAGTATACTGTGATCACAATGAATTAAAGATGTTTGCATCAGGTAAGAAAGTTAGATTTGTCCAACCGATTCAACCAGGTGAAGTTGTTTTTGTTAGATCAAAGCAAAACGATGTCTTTAACTTACATGAAGCTGTTGCTAGACAAGTCGATGGTGAACTTTTATGTCGTATTCGTTAATTAATCTGATTATACTGACAGTTTAACCAAATAACAAACCAAAAGAACATCAATTATACGTCATATCATTTATAACTCCAACCCAATATTTATATCATATTAGATATACAAAATCATTTTACCAATATCGAACAAGTCATACAATTTTTTCAAATTAAATTAATAATAAAAATGATCATAGAAATTATTAACTATAAAATTTCAAAGCTTGCTAAATTTTTTTTTCTTTGTCTTCATTTCTTTTTTTCTAATTCGTCATTTCCATTTATTTATACATGGCTGCAACATCTTAATTTTGTGTTTAGTATATAATTGATGTTATATTGCTATTTGATTTATATATATATATCTATATTTTATTTCCATTTTGTACATAATATATTTTTAGTTTTATTAATCTGTTTAGATATTTTAAATTTTGTAGTTAACCCGGCCCTTTCAGTGATTACCTCTCGGCTGTATTAAGCAGGCCACCTTTGGAAGACGCGCGGGGGATCTCATGGCTCTCGGTGATTAAAGGAATCTAACAATCTAATTATATCAAGAGTGTTTTATAATAAAATATATTTATATATTTTTTAACTATTTTTCTTGTTCAGATTGAAAAGAAAAAGTTACAATATATATGATTTAAACTCTAAAATGTCTTCTTCAAAAGGTAAAAATATACTATCATTGTTAGGAAAATCGAATTCGGTCAAAAAGACAGATTCTAAAATCACGAAAATACCGAAAGCTAACTTATCTTCTATTAACAACAAAAATTTGAATTTAAATTTAAAGAATACTAGATTGATTGATTCTAAGAAATTTGAGTATATAAAGAGAAATTGGTCAAGTGGCAGAAGTACAAATTGGTCTGCATTAGGATCACATGGGCTTGTATATAAACCAAATGATTTAAACATTGAAACTTTCAAAAAAGGGTGTAATGAATCAGGTAAAAAATTGAAAATAGCATCATTTGATTTAGATGGTACTTTAATTAAGACAAAATCAGGTTTAAAATTTAGTAGATCATCTGATGACTGGATTTGGTTTAACGATTATGTTTTAACGAAAATTATTGAATTGATAAAGAGCGATTATTTAATATTAATTTTTACGAATCAAGGTGGTGTTGTTGTTAAGAAAGGTGCGAAGAGTGTTAATAATTTCACAGAAAAAATTGAAAAAATAATTGATAATTTAAATGAAAATATTAAGAATGATAAATCATTAGAAGAATTACCTTTATTAGTTTATGCATCTGCGAAAAAATCTAAAGCTTCTAAACCTTCAGAAGATGATGTTTTCGCAAGTCCGATAGAGTTACATAATTCTTTTAGAAAACCAAATACTGGAATGTGGGATGAATTTTTAGAATTAATAGATTCAATTGAAGGTATAGTTGATTTTGAAGAGAGTTTTTACGTTGGTGACGCTGCTGGAAGACCAAAAGATTTTAGTGATTCAGATAAGAATTTTGCTAAAAATATTGGACTCAAGTTTCATGTACCAGAAGATTACTTCAAATGAAATATATATCAATTTTAACTCTCTAAATCTCTCTCTCTCTTTATTATGATATTAATTTCTATAACTGTATAATTAGGCCAAGACAATTGCTTGTATAATATTTCCAAAGTCGTTTTTTGTAATCTTTAGAATTGTAAATGTGATGCTTTAAACCAGCGTGGAGAGATCTCTCTTCTATGGGCGGCTAATTGGCTGAAAAGCAAACCTTCGTATGGCTAAGAGAAATGGTATCTGCAGGAAAGCCTCTGCTCAAGAACAGCAGCTACCGCGAAGCAGCGACCCATTTACGAATTGGATCACCAGAGCGTTTAGAGATGGAGTTGTCGCGGTGGCATTTCAACTCCAACTTGAAATCAAACCGGAAGCGCTTTGTTTAGAAACGAACACTATCATCGGGATTTACAGTAGGGAAGAGAGGTTAATCAACACATTTTATCTGAATGAGTCCTATAGATGAACCTATATATCAAAATTAAATCAGTAGTTTCATGTCAACTGTGATTGTGATTCAAAATAAACAATTGACAATTGCAATACATAACACAAAACACAATGTCAGATACAGAAACCCCAGCTGTTGACGCTGGGTCCGAAGAGAGTCATGAACTCACAAAAGAAGAAAGATTAGAAGCAGCTAGAAAGAAGGTATGTTTGTTTATTTCAATTTTTATTTTATTCTAAAGAATTTGAGTACTAATTCTATGTATTTCTTGTATTTTATTTGTTAATATTTTATGTTATAATAGTTTGAAGAATTGAAAAAGAAGAATAAGAAGAAGAATAAGAAGAAGAAGGAAAAAAAATCAGATGGTGATACAGAGACTCCAGAACCAGAAGAATTGTCGAAGGATGCAGCAACACCAGAAGCAGAAGCAGAAGCAGAAGCAGAGAATGATAAAGATGAAGCTGAAAAGCCTACAGAAGATGAATCAAATGAAGAATCTAAAGAGGAAGTGAAAGAAGAAGAAAAAGATGAACCTAAGGAAGAAATAAAAGAAGAAACAAAAGAAGAAGTAAAAGAAGAAACAAAAGAAGAAGTAAAGGAAGAACTTAAAGAAGAAGTGAAGGAAGAGGCTAAAGAGGAACCTAAAGAGGAAATTAAAGAAGAACCAAAGGAAAAGAATACTAATGATGTTCCATTGGAAGATATATTATCCACACCAGAACCACAAGCTTCATCATTTTTAGAAGAACAACTTCGAGCACAAATAACTGAACTTACAAATAAATTAACATTATCAGAAAATGAAATAAAAAAATTAAAATCTGAAAATTCAGAATTAAAATTATCAAATATGAATTTAGAAGAAGATTTAGAGACTTCAAATTCCACAATTTCAAAATTGAAAAAAGATTTAAATAAATTAAAATTAGATGCTTCATCATCAACAAATACTAAAACTAGTACAGGTAATCGTTATTCTCCTTCTACAAATAATATAATTTTATCAGAAGATGATGGATCTGCAGGTGTTTCATCACCATTGAATGAATCATTAGGATTAGCAAATATTTCTGATTTTAATTTGAATCAATCAAGAGTTGCTAGTAATTCATTTAACAGATTTAACGATTACAAAGATTATTCAAATGAATTTTTAAGTGATATGAGTAATATCAGAGAGAGATTATCACAATGGAAAGACTGGAATGTGGATATGAGACCATGGAGAAGTGTTGGTATGGGTCCAGTTCTTGAACTGTAAACTTCAATCGATTATTTATAAGAAATATATAAGATAACCAATATATTAGATAAAACATATATATATTTATAATAGTAATATAATAGAAAGTAATATAATGGTTTGAATGGCTACTTGAATCTGTTAACATAGAAAACTATGTGGTGTATAGGTGTCAAAGTCAATTGCTATACAAGTTTCCCCGTACAAGTTATTATGGGAGCTGATTTTCATTTCTCCGGTTCCTAGTATCTCGAAAAGGGCAAAGAAAGCTTGAGAAGAGATTCTTAGTAATAGACGAGCAACAATTTCACCGTTGTCCTGTCTTGTGGGTCTTGTGAGATGAGCAAGGCGATTTGTAAAATGGGAGTAGCTGATTTGATTTGACATCAATTGGTTAGTCGTCTAAATACAAATATAAGTGAGTGAGCTTATATAAGAATCTTGTTTGTGACATTTAAAAAGGACTTAAAAACTGTTTGCTTGTTTTTATTTATTTCACTTTCAATTAAATCCGTTCAAGATGATTTCAAGTGTTAGGTTCAGAGTTAATGAAACAGTAAGTACAAGAAGTACTATACCGAGATTAATTTCTAGAAACCTTAAACGTTACAATTCGAGCACTGTTCAATCCAAAAAGAGTGCAAAGAAGATCAGTAATAAAGTCATTGGTATTGATTTAGGAACAACTAATTCAGCAGTTGCTGTTATTGAAGGTGAGACTCCAAAAATTTTAGAGAATAAAGATGGTGATAAGACCACACCTTCTATTGTTGCATTTTCAAACCAAGGTGATGGTGAAGTATTAATTGGTAATAATGCTAAGAGACAGAGTATAGTCAATCATCAAAATACATTTTATTCCACTAAGAGATTAATTGGTAGAAAATTTGATGATGAAGAAGTACAAAAGGATATTGAAATGGTTCCATATAATATAGTCAAGCATGATAATGGTGATAGTTGGCTTGAGACTTCACAAGGTGTTAGATATTCACCTTCACAAATAGGTGGATTTGTGTTACGTGAGATGAAGAAGATAGCTGAAGAGAATTTAGACGAAGAAATAAGAAATGCAGTTATAACAGTACCTGCATATTTCAATGATTCACAAAGACAAGCAACTAAGATTGCAGGTGAGTTAGTTGGATTAAACGTATTAAGAATAGTCAATGAGCCAACTGCAGCTTCATTAGCTTATGGTTTAGGCAATAAAAACGATGGTATTGTAGCTGTTTATGATCTTGGTGGTGGGACATTTGATATTTCAATATTAGATATTGAAGATGGAGTATTTGAAGTTAGATCAACTAATGGAGATACACATTTAGGTGGTGAGGATTTTGATAATTTATTGGTTAATTATATAATAGATAAATTTAAGAAAGATACAGGAAATGATTTAAAGAATGATAGATTAGCCATTCAAAGAATTAGACAAGCAGCTGAAAAGGCTAAGATTGAATTATCGCATGTTAAAGAAACAAAGATTGAATTACCATTTATTACAAAGACAGAGAATATATCATTTAAATTAACAGAAGATGAATTAGATGCAATGAGTTTACATTTAATCAATAAGACAATTGAACCAGTTAAGAAAGCTATTAAAGATGCAGATTTAACTAAAAAAGATATTGATGATGTTATATTAGTTGGTGGTATGACACGTATGCCAAAGATTAGGAAAACAGTTGAGAAATTTTTTGGAATTAAACCAAATATTAATATCAATCCAGATGAAGCAGTTGCATTAGGTGCAGCTATTCAAGGTGCAGTTTTATCTGGAGAAGTTAAAGATGTATTATTATTAGATGTTACACCATTAACTTTAGGGATTGAAACATATGGTGGATTATTTTCACCATTAATTCCTAGAAATACTACGGTTCCATGTAAGATTAAACAAATGTATAGTACAGCAGTTGATGGACAAAATTCCATTGATATAAATGTTTATCAAGGAGAGAGACCTATTGTTGAAGATAATAAATTAATTGGTAAATTTAAACTATCTGGTATACCACCACAACCTAAAGGTGTACCTAAGATTGAAGTTTCATTTGATATTGATGCAGATGGTATAATAAAAGTATCAGCTAAGGATAAAGATAGTGGAAAGAATGCATATATTACAGTATTTGGATCTACAGGATTAACTAATGAAGAGATTGAAAAATTAGTCAATGATTCTAAAGATAATCAAGATTCTGATATACAAAGAAAAAATTTATTAAGTCATGTTTCAAATCTTGAATTAATTGTATTTGATGCTGAAGATGCAATTAAGAAATTAAATAAATTTATTGATTGTAATGATAAAGATGGAGATGATTTAAAGATGATTAATGAATTTAATAGGAAAATTGAGATAGTTAAGAATATAATTAGTGATGCTAGAAAAGGAGATTTAAATAATGGTGAATTAATTAAAGCTGCTCAAGAAGAATTAAAAGAAGAAACTTTAAATATTATTCAACAAGCTTCTAATAAAAGTAAGAAATGAAATTAAATGAAATGAAATGAAATGTTGATTTACTAAGCAGTTTATAAATAGTAAAATTTCTACATGTACATACATGCATCTATATATATAAATATATATATATATATATTAATATTAATGATTTTTAATTTATGAAAGATAAACAAAAATAATAAAATGCTTATAATAATATGATAAAATATTCGTATATGTTAAATAATTAACATATATATATATATAAATTGATTTTTGTTTATAAATATAAAGTTTGTATGAATACGAAAGGCAAATATCTATTTTCAGGATAAATGTTTCTAAATTTGGCATTTTGAATAAATAAGGAAGTAAGTAAATAAGTAAATGAGTATGTGATTAAGACAGCGGTTGGCTGTGGAACGCGGGCTGGGTGGCAGGGTGTAAAGATGACTCAATCAGCTAAGAAAGCAGCGTAATGGCCGGTACGGTATCCATGCAAACATGCAAACGATTGCAGGAAGGCCAGGGGCGCCGTTGCAGAGAAGAAGACGCAAGTGACGCAAGTGACGCAAGCAGGGGAGAAGGCAGCGTGAAGCACGGCGAGGCACGGGCAAGCAGAGCGAACCACCGGCAAGGCACTGCAAGAGACGCTGCGAGGCTGCGAGAGGCAGGGACCAAACCTAATCTGCAGTTGCGGTCAGCGGAACCCTTATGCCATAGCAGCGGGTGCCAGGGGCAGGCGAAAAGATCCGAGCGGCCCGGAATAAAGAAATAAGCGAGAGAAGGCACGGGGTCCAGGCTGGTGGTAGTCAGGCTACGCAAGCAGCGGCGAAACTGTATGTACCAAGACTTCGACATGGATCTATAAATACACATGAGATTTAGATAAAGATAAAATAAAGATAGAGATAATAACGCGTATCTTTATATCGCAAGAATTCAGGTTAATTTAAAAATATTTATTTATTTAAATATTTTTAATGTTTTTTTTGCTTTTTTAATTATTTTATTGTTTTATTGTTTTATTATTTTATGATTTCTTTTTCATTGTTTATTCATCAGAATGTCTTAAGTTTAGATTCTTAAATTGAAATAAAAACAGTAAATAAATAAATTGATAAGTTATTTATTAATTGAAGAAGAGTGGAATAGTATGAAGTTGAAATGATGGGTTGTTGTATTGTATTTATAAGTATTCATATTTATATAAATAATTAGCGTCAAAGTATCCCAGGTTATCTCAAGGTATACTAAGACAAGTAAGTAAGTTATGTTATCTAATTCTTTTAATTTTTAATTTTACACGTTATGCTTTAACTGATATTTTGATTAAATTTGTCATATTAATTACCAAATTAGGAATATAGAATTTTAAAAAAAAGAGGAAAAAGTAGTATTTATTAATTATTATGGAATTTAATGCATGTAAGAGGGCTTAGAGATTAAGATTGAGGTTATTTGCCATTTAATTTTTTATAGTTAGTATATTATATTTCAATATATTTTAGTGTATTTTAGTATAATTTAATATATTATAGTACATTAATTTATGATTTATGATTTAATCGTGTGTGTGTGTGTGTGTCTCTCTCTCTCTCTCTCCCTCTCGCTATTTTTAGAGGAATGAAATATTTCAGTTTCAGTTGAGAGCAGAGGAAACAAAGCACTTGATAGTATACAATTAGAGAATCTATTGATCTAGACCTTTATGCATCTTGAGTATTATACTGATTTTGGGATTGGTTTTTGGATCAGCACAGCTCACAGCTGAGAGTCTGGCGGTGGGTAAACTGTGGACGGTGGAGGTAGAGGTGGAGGTGGGCGGCACGTCTACATCGGAGAGCCGTGGGTTACAGTGGGCCCGTAAGACAGCCTGACCCTGTGGTGACCTCGCGTGCCGCAGAACCAAAACTTTGCACGGGACCATTCCCGCAAGGGGAAAGCACAGCACTCGCACAAAACGAGCCCTGATGGCGGGGGGAACTGGAGCTGGCAGGAGTCAAGGCCGCATGCGTGAAACTGTGGAAAGAAACGTTCCAGCGCTGTTCCTGGCAGCCCCGGCACGCAGCATGTCGGTGTCGCTCCTCTTCCCCCCTGCCCAAGCCGACACTCCGGCCATCAGCCACAGGACAGCGACGGGCAAGCAACCATATTTACAAATTGCTCTAAACGCAAATTATATTGTTCTGTTGCGTCGTGGTTCTTTTGTTTGATGCTCTGTTGGTGCGTCTAGCGCTCTGCCATTTTGCTGTATTTGTACATTTCGTGGTTGCTGGGCAAACTCTAATCTGCAGGCATTGTTGTCCATATTCCACCAGCTGTTTCACTTCACTCTGTGTCTCTGTGTCTCTTTGTTCGCTGCTGTTCGCTGCTGTTCGCTGCTGTTCGCTGCTGTTCGCTGTTGTTTGCTGCTGTTTGCTGCTGTTTGCTGCCTGTGCGCTAGTTGGTACCCTCTTGTCTTGTCTTGTCTTGCCCTCTGCTCTCTGCTCTCTGCCCTAATGTTAAATATAGCAACTACTGGGCCATTACTAATTCACGCATCCCCACGCCTCCCTGGTGGCTGAGCTGGTGGCTCTCCGGTGGCTCCGCTGTACTCCCTCCTCCTCCAGTCTCCCCAACGCCCTCCCCGCACTCGTCCTAGCCCTCGCCAGGCACGCGGGCTCCTGGTACAGATTTTACCACTGCCCATCCTGCCAGCCCACGCCAGCGACCAACACGATCAGCCCCAAGCGTATCCCAGTCTCTCTTTCTTTCTCCCTTTCTTTCTCTCTCTCTCTTTGTTTGGGCAAACCAGATCACAATCGCAACCTGGCGTTTCTGCTTATTCTCTACTTCTACTCTACTTCTACTCTACTTCTACTCTACTCTACTCTATCCTGTTCTGCTCTGTTCCACCCTATCCATCATCTTCATCTACCATACCCTACAACCTTCTTTCTTCCAATCAGGCCCCTCATTCACTTTGCTTTCTTATTCTTACTCTTACTCTTACTCTTATTCTTACCCTTATTCTTACTCTTACCCTTATTCTTTTGTCCTCACTTGAAGTTTCATCTCATATCCATCCATCTTGCATCAACATCTATCTCTGTCCCTCTTTCTTTCTTACTCTTACTCTTACTCTCATGATCTGGCTTGTCCTTCTATCTAGCCTCTGTCTCTTTGATTTTATATCCCTATCTCATTTTCATCAATCTTGTATACATCTGGTAGATCTTATTGTATATAGATATATAATATCATATATCTTATATACTATATACCATATATCATATACTATATTTCTAATAATAATTAAAAATAAAAATTCATATTATTCTTAAATCAATTATATTCTTTTAATATATATATACATATACATATACATATATATACATTAAACTATCATATCATATTAATTACCTTACTCACTTTCGTTTTCATATTGTTTTACTTTTAATATAATATAATCTAATAGTTTTCATATATCAAATACAAATACCCATTACATTCATATAAATATTTAAAAATACAAATAGATATAATAAACATACATATATAATTATAATAAATATTCAATTACAAAATGTATAAACATTTAAATTCATCAACTGCTTCGGCAAATTCAATAAATAGAAGAATTTCAACAAATAATCCATTTAGATCGGCTTTATTAGCTGAAGAAGAACAACAAAGAAGAAATTCTGAAGATGATCCAAATTATAATGATTGGATTAATAAAAATTCTTTAAATAATATAAGTGATCAAGATGATGATTTCGATGTTGTTGATATGTATAATAGAGATTCAAATTCAAGTTCATTATTAAAACCAAAATTGTTATCTGTAAATTCAAATTCTTCAAAGTATGTTATTACCATTATTCCAAATATTTATTATTCTTATTCTTATTACTAACTCTTACATTTTATTATTCTATTTTCATTCACTCACTTTTTTTTTTTAATTTTAGTAACTCATTTAACCCTTTTGCAGAACGTTCATTCTCTCCAGCAAAAAATAATGACTCAAATCAAAGACATAAAATAAGTGGTTTCGATGCAGAAAGAGATCATTATGATGCTCATGATTTACCTCCTTCATATGATGATATCGTTGGTCCTGGTTCTTCTAAAAAATATCCAAAGGATATTAAACATAGACCTAGCAATGACTCAAAACCTTCAGCTCCACCTCCACCAAGACCTTCAGCAAGATCAAAAATCACAAATGATTCTCAATCAAAACAAAATAATAACAATAGCACATATAACAATTCTTCTTCTTTAAAACCAGTAGAAATTGCACCAAGAAGACCATCAACTACAAATAATAATGGAAGTAACCCAAATACACCAACTTCTAAACGGTTGTTGGATATAACCGCTACTGAAGTCACAAGAATTGACTCTGATGGAAGAGTAAGATCAAGAAGCGCTGGTGAAATGACTAAACCTCCAGTTTTAAGACCATCTAATAGAAGAAGAGACTCAGATTACGATGAAAGACGTAATGGCAATGGTAGTGGTAACGGTAGCTCAAAACCACATCGTCATCATTCAACAAGCTCACAACATAGAGATTCTTCAGAAAGACCTCGTCGTCATCATAGCTCTTCTCATAGAGAAAGAGGTGATAGGGATAGAGAAGGTGAAAGAGAACATTCTTCTTCTCATCATCATAGTAGTAGTGGACGTAGACATCGTTCTAAAAAAGTTGTTCTTGATAAACCAAAAAATTTAGATACAATTGATAAATTAGATGTCACTGGTTTCTTCGGCGGTGGTGCTTTCCATCATGATGGTCCCTTCGACGCTTGTACCCCTCACCGTAATAAAGATAATAAAGCTGCTCCAGTCATGGCCTTCCCTGTTGATGGCCCAAACTCTTCATTAAAAATGCCTGCTTCAGTTAATCGTAAAGCTGAAACTATGGATATGGTATTTGGTATTCGTGATGAAGACCCTCTATACTCAACAGCTATTAAGAAGACAACATCAGGCCCTTCATCGTCAACAAATTATCAACAACAACAACAGCAACAACAATACATTCAACAGCAGCAGCAACAACAGCAACAACCTACTTCTATCTTAAATTCTGCATCGTCACCTCCAAATAAAGCTTCGAATTATAGTAATGGTATTGTAATTCATAAAGCAGAATCATCTTTAACAATAGCTGACAGTGTTGTCCAATTTGATAGTAATACAAAAGCAGCTCCAGTTCATGGAGATACAACATTAGGTTTGGGTTCATCAACTTTCTTAGATGGTGCACCTGCTTATGGTGATACAACAACTTCTACTAAAAAAAATGAATTAAGTAGAAAAAAATCACTTTCTGATAGATTAAGAATAACAAGTGATGATTCAAGTAATGGATTAATAAGAAGAGTTAAAAGTTTAAGAGTTTCAAGGAAATAAATAAATTGAATATTAATAAGAATAATTATAAATTAATTAAAATTTTAAATGAAAAAAATAAATGAAAAAATGAAAAAAATGAAAAAAATGAAAAAAATAGATAAATGAAAACATTAACAATAATAATAAATGAATTTATTTAAAGATTTTTCATGTATATACTTATTATATTTAACTAACTATACTTGTTACACTCATTCTCATTATTTCAATCTCTTGTATTCGTGTCCTTACTATACTATATCTTGGCTCTGTTGGAAATTGTATTGCCATACTAACTGCTTTTTTGGGAAATAGATATTTAACTAATTAAGTTATATAAAACTTCTATTATTGTCGTTGCTGTTGTTGAGAATTTTCTTTTTATTTTTATATATATACTGCCTTTAGATTTATCCTTAATCATGAAAAATTGATTGATTCACTCTCTTTATTATTTATACTATTTGATTTTCTTAAGTGTTGGTAAATTTGTTTTGTTTTTTCATTTTTATCTTTTCATTTTTATCTTTTTTTGTTTTTATAATTTTGTTTTTATTTTTATTTTTATTCTCATTTTTATCCTCCTTCTTATCTTTTATTCCTCTTATTTCCTTTATTATTATATATTTGTTTTTCTTCTTTTTATTCCTATATGTTCTGCTTTGATTTGATTTGATTTCCTTCTTCTGTATGCTTAGACAATATATTTGATCTGTACTATCTCATTTATCTACCTTGTATGTAACTGATTTACAAATAATAAGCTTAAATAAAAAAAATTACTAAATAAATTTTATATTAAAAATAATTAAACATAAAATTAGTATATATATAAATTATAAATATTATATTACATTACATTTCAAAATTTGAGTTTATAAGATTGTAAAGATATTTTCTTCTATACATTAATGTATTAAAATCTCCAGTTTCAGTACAATACCCATCTTTAAGACAAATAATCTTATCTGATATCTTCATTAATTCCTTAGCATGAGTAACTATAATTATAGTCATTCCTAATTTCTTAATAAATACTTCTTTAATTAAATCACATATCTTTCTTGTATTCTCAGGATCTAAAGCTGATGTACATTCATCTAACACCAATATCTTTGGTTTTCTGATAAGAGCCCTAGCGATACACATTCTTTGGTTTTGTCCTCCAGAGAATAAACTAGTATTCTGATCCCCCATTCTAGTATTCAATCCATCACTTAGTGACTCAACATATTCTCTCATATCAACTAATTCTAATGCATCCCAAATAACATCTTGATTGCCTTCAACGTGATACTCTGCACTTTCTGGAAGACAGTATGTTAAATTCTCTAATATAGTACCATTGAAAAACCTATGTTGTTGTTGCACTACAGCTATATTTTCATGAAACCATTTGGGATTAATAGAATTTATACTAACACCAAGTAACTTAATCATATCTCTATTATCAGCATTTCCGGAATTGCTGTGTGCTGATGATCTTAATTCGTATAAATTTAAAATCAGTGAAATTAAAGTTGATTTACCAGATCCTGATTCACCAACAATAGAAACAACTTCATTTTGATAAATTTTTAAATTTAAATTTTTTAATACTTTTAAATTAGGATTAGATTCATATGCAAAATTTAAATTATTAATATCAATTAAAACTTTATCATTATTTTCTGTATCACTTGAGTCATTATTATCATATTCAGGCATTATAAATCCAGAAGAATTCTCAAAAGTACTTGGTAATTCAAGTAATTTTAAAATGTAGCATCCTGCTCTTTGGCCTCTTGAAATCAATGGGATTTTCCTCAATAAAGTAGAAGTGTTACCAATAGAAAATAAAATGAGAGTTATTATTTGCATAACTTGAATTAAAGTATAGTTATTCTCTAATATAAGTTTCAAACCATAATAAAATAAAACACTCTGTGCAATACCAATCAATAAATCAACAAGTGAAATACCAAGACCAATTTTAAAAGCTCTGGAATTACCAATAATTGAAACTTGTATTAATTTTTCGTTAAACGTATCAATGAAAACTTGCTTGATATTAAGATAATTTATTGTTCTAATACCAATAACTGTTTCATGTAAATAATTCTCTAAATTCGAAATCTTAGTCTTATATTGATCTTCTGATGTCTTCATCATAATAGAATAAAAAGTACCTGCAATCATGAATAAAGGAATAAAAGATAAACCAACTAATGCTAATTTCCATCCAATTATCAAAGACCAAATTGCACCCATTGATGTAAGAATGGTTAATCCAACAAGAACAGTTAAATAATCATAAATTATTGATCTTAAGTCCCTAGCATCGTTAACAATTAAAGCTATAGTTTCAGAAGGTTTACACTTGGAAAACCAAATGATATTCTGAATTAAAATCCTGTTGAACGATTTTTGTCTAATTGCGAAAACCATTTTTTCAGCTCCATAACCCAATAAGTACGTTGATAAAACAGTGAAAATACCATCAGCAAATATAATACCTATCACAGTAAAACTCCATTGAATCATATAAGAATTTGAAGCATATCCTGACTGTGTGGGAACAACACCATTAATTAATTTGGAAAATGTATACGAAAATATTGGATTGCAAACATTGGCTAAAACTGTAGCTATCATACCAAATATAATTGACCATTTTGAAGTTATTAAACTACGAAATTTATATAATAAAATTCTTACTGGTAGTAAATCTTCTTTCACCTCTTCACCTTTAACCTCTTTGCCTTCTTCTTTTTTATATCGAATCTCATCTGCATTGTCAGCAGTATTATATTCTGTATTATCGTTAGGCGCAGCTAATTCGTCTTCAGCATTATTCAAATCAATCATTAAAGACAATAAATTTGCTGATAGTGTCGATAACCTCTTCGATAAAACATCATTGCTCATCATAGCAGAAGAACGATAATTCAGAGGCTCGCCATATATTGAATCCGTAATACCATTATTGTATTTTGTATTTCTTTTTGAGACTAAACTATTATCCTTATTATAACTAAAAGAAGACATTTTTTTAAATATACTATTATCATTTAATAATAAATCTTTTTTGTAACCAGATTCAACAACTTGTCCTTCTTTCATAAAATAAAGAAAATCATCATCATCAACCAAAAAATAATCATGTGTAATAATTATTGTGGTTCTCCCATTTCTCCATTCTCTAATTGATTTATTTATTTTTTCTTTTAATATTGAATCAAGTGCACTTGTAGCTTCATCCAATATCAAAATTGGAGTATCTCTTATCAGTGCTCTCGCAATTGCTATTCTTTGCTGCTGACCTCCACTTAAAAAGATACCACTGTCATTACCAATAATTGTATCCATTCCATCCGCTAATGAATCTATTAAATTTCTCAACATGGTTATTTCTAATATCTTGTTTATGAACTCATCATCTGTAATATCTTGTTCAAGCTTATAATCACTTCCAAGCAACAAATTTTCTTTAATAGATCCGTTGAATAACGATGTCTTTTGTTCTACAAGCGTTATATTATTAGTCAGTTGCTCAATTGCTAAATGTGAAATATCATATCTGTCTATTGTAATGAATCCTGAATTGTTTAATTTTTCAGAATTATAATCATATAATTTCAATAATAATGAAGCAATTGTTGATTTACCACTTCCCGATTTTCCTAATATAAAAGTTGTTTGGTTTGATAAGATATCAATGCTAACATTTTTCAAAATAACAGTATCTGGTCTAGTTGGGTAGTGAAATGTAATATTGTCAAATTTGATGTCACCATTTTCAAATGATACATAGTTGTTGATGTCACTGAGTACCAATCTAATAGAATTTTTATCAACTATTTCCTTTTCATGTTTTTTCTTATTATTTCTGTCATCATCTAAAAATTTAAAAGTTGTATTTAGAGCGATACTTGACTTTTTCAATTGAGCAATCAATCCTGTCAATCCTGAAATAATAGTAGTTATTGAAAGACATGCATAGAAACAAGCAAAAACGTCACCAGATGAATTATAATTGTGTTTGGTTAAAAATGAACCAAACCAGAGAGTTTCAATAAACATCAAAAATGCAAGAGTTTTCATGAGACCAATGTTTAAAGATGTATATAGCCTTTGTCTTATAAAACTTTTGGTAGAGTTTTCAGATATACTTTTAAATTTTTCTGCCTCTTTGTATTTTCCACCAATTATTTTTATCCACTCAAAAGAATTTAAATTCCAGTCTAGTAACTGTGTCAATTCACTGGAGTATTCGTTCTCTTTTATGGTATATTTTGAAACTAGACTCATTAAAATCAATGAAAAAATGGTAATAAATGGTACACTTGCCATTGATATTAATGTCAATCTCCAAGAAAAAATAAAACTGGTAACTGTCAATGAAATTACAGTCAAAACGTTTTTCAGAAAAATGGCAGAAACTTCACTAACACCAGATCTGTACTCTTCTATACATCTGTTAACCAAAACTAATTTCCCGTTGATGTCACCTTTGCCATCTAACCACTGAAAGTTTTTATTTAAAAGAGAATCGTAAATGGAGAATCTTAATCTTCTTTGCTGTCTCTCACCAAGTTTCATAAATCCAGAAACAGCGGTTGTACCAAAAATCAACGAACCAATACCAATTAAAGCTAAGCTGAAACAATCCCATTTCAAAGTCTTCATATATTCTTGAACATCGTTATTAAATTTCTCACTAGATATAAAATCTGAAAGGTCATCAAATATTTTTGATAACATTTTCGTAGTAGCAACAGGAGTTAAAGCAGCCAGGCAAGTGGAAAAAATTGTAAATATTATGGTGAATGTGTCTTCTGGGCGTATTAAGCTATAGAGGTGGAAATCTTGAGAAACTGATTCTTCTGGCTCTCCCATTACGGTTTTGCTAGAGTCTTCTGATGAGGGCATAATAGAAGAACTTGTTGAACTTATAGTTTCTTGTTCAGTGAACGTTCTTGGGGTAGATGCAGTAGATGACTTACCAGACATTTTTGCAAGAAGTTAAACTGTTGATACTTTTTTAATAGTTTTCAGATATAGTTTCTTATCTATAATTACAAATACGGCAGACTCATAAATAGGGGATGAGAAGTGGTTTTATAGAGGAGGAGAATCAGAATATGATACTTATGGTTTATTGATCATTGACAAAGAGATAAATCTTTGAAAATGCAGAAAACGAATGTTTACTTGTGTGGCATTATACCAAATAATTAGCTACACCAACTAACCCCCACAAAGAGTAATGCACTTTTTTTAAACCACACTCTGTTCCGTTGTCAGATCTTCAGGTTGACGGACTTTCCTAATTGGAACAACACAATCGCAGACTGTAAGTCAGTTTACACAGCCTTGTTTTAGAAACTGATTAGGTAACTTTGACTATGCACTAAACATCTGTACACTTTTTATTGCGAGTGTCTCTCACTGGAAACCCACAAAAACTGAGATTTTCCAAAAGCTAGGAATAATAATAATATGAGAAAATTTTTACAGTCTCTCGTCTTCTCCTCCCCTTAACTCTCTTCTCTTCCTATAAAAGTAAGAGCCAGGGGCTATCGTTAAAATCCTTTTTTCTCTCTTCTTTACAAACATTTCCAAGGGATTGTTCACTCTTGACGGATCTTTATTGTCATGTTATCGTATAGTGTGTATCCTAAGTATAGGGTACATGTTATTGATAATGATTGCAAAATTTCAATGGCTACTACCAATAACTACTTAGTTTTTTATAAAAAAGGTTTAATGATGAATAATTGATAGGGACAACTGATTCTAAGAATATGAAGATTGTTGTTTTTAATTAGTAGTAGAATAAAAACGTTTTCTGATACTTTTATTATAAATTACTAAGATGTTTTTGGTGGTTGTTTGATATGCATTCATTCAGAGATTGGTTATTGCCGATCTCACTAAATCCCCAATATATTTTTTATTTGTAATTTTCATCTTTGTGTAATGGCTTAGAATTTGTGATTGGCTAAAATTCGCCTGACAGAGCCAGTTATAGGTTTTTGCACCCTACGCTTTGTGGCTATGTGGTGATAAACAAAAAGGACCAGGGTATCGATCATTTTCTAGATATTTGGGCTGTCAGTATAAAGTAGAGTTTGATTTTGTTAAATTTTTTTAAGGATATAGACCAGAAATCATGGCATTGCTATCGACTGTCTTATAAACTAACCAACATGGTTGATCAGTTTAGACCTCTCGATGATTCACATGCGGCCTAATGCTAAACGACTCCATTTGGTGACGACAGCCTGTAGATATTGGAAATGTCACCGACTAGAGCTGCGCGCTCTGATAGCTGTGCGGGTCAATGAGGAAGAAGAGTGGTTTCCCTTCAGTGGTCAGCGCCCGGACCCTACAAAGCCCCTGTACCCCGAGCCCGCGGAGCGTATACCGCGCACAATAGGGTACTCCATGGCCACAAACGGTGAAGGAGTGGTAAATTTATTTTTATTATCAGCTTTTATAACAAACTAAAACTTTACGAGTACGTGAATTATATAGCTGATTGATGTTGATTTTTTGCACTTTATATTTGCATAAGGGAAACCGTCTAATTATAACGGTATTTCAGTCAAAAAGTGTAAACTTGCCTGTTCAAGATTTTGAGCTAAGAAAGAAAGCATGGAAAAAAATTTTAAGATTTTTCCATTTAAACTTTTTAAAAGTGCTTATTTATGAAAAATGACTTTTAAGTAATCTGTTTTATTAGACGAAAGTGGAAGATTTCTAAAAACTTTCAAAGATTTCTGTCTCAATTTCATCTTGGTGTTTTATGATTTTTAACCAGAACACATTTTGGAAATTGTATAATAAAAGGCTATTGGAGAAAATATATTTCATTTATAAGTATTGACACTTTTGCTTCAATAGCTTAGGTTCCTTTGCTGATGTATTAAATTTTCCATAGCTTATATTTAAAGGTGTAAAATTTAAAAACTTTGAGAAACCATCGTTCATTTATTGATTTTGGGAGCTAGCTAGTATGAAAAATTATACAAGCTAAACTAAGGAAGCTGCTCCGTTTTAACTTACTTAACTATAAATATTAATGTCTGTTAATTATTTTAAAAGCCAAATCTTCTATTGTCTCTCCAGAAATTATACTCTGGACTAGAATTTTAAATCGTTTCATCGGCATTTTAGTTACAAAAATCGCGCGTTTTTTGACAATTTTGAGCCGGGAATTACTCTAGTTTTGATTTTTCGTAATCTTTCCGATGTAGTGTAATGGCTATCACTGTACGCTCTCACCGTGCGAATCCGGGTTCGATTCCCGGCGTCGGAGTTAAGACTTTAGACTAACTTAATTTTTTTGTAACAAGAACTTACTTAACCTTTCTATATTAGATAGAATTAAGAGTACTATTTTATTACTGGGGTAGTTTATTTTCAAATCATATAGGAAACGTATACTTAATTTTTTTTTGTTTTTTGATTAAATAGAAAAGATATACAAAAAAATAATTTCAAATCAATCAATTTGGAATTTGTAAGAGAAGTTTACCACTTGTCTTTCTGCTTTCAATATCTGAAGCGGCTAATTTATAGTCCTTTAATGGGTAAATTTTGTAAATATTGATTTTCAGAGCATTAGATTTGACTAAGTTAATCAATTCAGTAGTGTAATGCTCCCATTCTTCTTTTGTTGCAACATAGTTATTAACAACAGGTCTACAAACTTTTAAATTTTTGCTTGAAAGTTTAGCAATTGGGAATGGTGGAACAGCACCTGAAGCATTACCAAAACTGACAAAAGTACCTTTTCTTGCTAATGAGTTTAGAGAAATCTCATAAGTATCTTTTCCAACACTGTCGAATGAAGCTTGGACACCTTTGTTATTTGTGATTTCTAAAACTTTTGCAAGAATATCATCTGTCTTTGAATTAACTAAGTATTCAGCACCGGCATTCTTGGCTAATTGTAATTTTTCATCAGATGAAGCGGTAGCAATAACGTGAGCTCCTCTTTGAGAGATCAATTGAGTTAATAATAAACCAACACCACCTGCGGCAGCATGAACTAAAATAAAGTCATCTTTTTTAACTTTATAAGCTTCTTCAATAAAAGTTAAAGCGGTTAAACCTTGAAGTAAAATAGCTGCAAAATTTTGGAAATCTTCTTCTGTTGAATTTTCAGGTAACTTAAAGACGGAAACACCTGGAATAATTTTGGTATATTGAGAAAAAGATCCTGAACTCATATACGCAATATTATCACCGACTTTGAAATTTTTAACGTTACTGCCGGCAGCAACAACAACACCTGAAGCTTCTCTACCCATGACATAAGGTAAAGTAGCAGGATATAATCCAATACGGAAGTAACTTTCAATGTAATTGACACCTGAGTACTTATTTTTAATTAAAATTTCATCGTCATTGATGGCTGGAACTGGGTAGTTATCATCAACTTCAATAACTTCAAGGCCACCATTTGTACGGAAAAGAGAAACTGTTTGAGTCTTTGGGATTTCAAAAGAAGACATTTTGGAATAGATTTTATTATTAATTGAACTGAATTGTCTGTTATACAATCTTTGATTGATCAAAGTGGTAGTTTTTGTAAAAGATATAGTAGCAGTATTCAAATATTTTTGAGAAGAAATCGAAGTTAGTCTCTTCGTTAAGGATTTTGATATGGAAGAAAACAACTTGAAAATATGCTACGGAACAAAGTGAAGGCACAACAGGAAGCAAATAATTATATACTTAAGCAAACTTGATATCAATTGAGTGATTTAAGTATTAATATATATGATGGGATCACACTTTGGATGATATTTGGAATCGGCGATGACACAAATTGAGGAGAGTTAACGCAATATACAGATCGACTGGAGATCGTACAAACGAGTGTCTATCATTGAGTGCTGCCGCTTAGTAATACCACCTGCTGGTGTTTGACCTCAATCTCTTGTGCTCTTGTACTCATGTGCGATGATTCAACAGGAGCAGTACCTTAGAGCTAATGATAACGGGGAGCCCGAGCATGGCTGAGCAGGATGCCACATATCCAGCAGACGCCACACCTTCTCAGCCATGTGGAGACTCGGCGGCACAAGAAACTCTCCCAGCTTCAAGTCTCTGCGGGTGCGGAAATTCGCGGGGTATTTCCTAATACAGGCAAAGAGTATTATTTTATTTGTAACGGCCTTAGTAAGCACTGCCCTACACTTTTATCTGCCTTCAAGAACGAGGAGCTGTTCTTCCAGCTGGCATCGTTATAGCTGTTAGCTTTGTAGGAATCATTTTAAATGAATGACAACTCAAAATTCAGTCAACTCTTTTTCTCTATGTTTAATTTGAGTACTATTCTTTGAAAAGGTTCCGTTAATTAAATCCTGTTATCTGCAATTAGAGACCTAATGAACTGACAAGACTGGATTAAAAAAAAGGAGAAGTTTTCTTTGAGATACTTGGCTAATATGTGATATTTAAATATTAAGGTTATTTAGACTGAAAGAGTAGTTAGAATTTAATCAAACACAATTTAAATCCTTTTTTATACAATCTATTGATGATATCTTTCAATTAGAATATAACTAAATTTTTGTTTTTTCTTCTTTTCAATATAAGAGCTACCGGTAAACATAACTTAATTAAAATTTTTATTAAGATTAATTCAATTACTACAGAATATATATCTATACCTTCTCAGTTATAAATTAAATATTTTATACTCTTTTTCAGCCAATTTTATAGAAAACAAAAGCAGGATACCAAAAAACACTGATCTCAGGCAACATTTTTATTGTTGCCAAAACAACCGTACACATCTATTCGGCTCTTCGGTTAAAAGTGTTTGTTTTGGATAATTGATTTACTAGGTCAGGAGTCTACTTATCAAATACTTATCATCTTCTGGACAGTATCTTTCAAAAAGAAGGGTTAAAACTCAAACGGTCTAATTCCTGTAACCTTATTTAAAGTTGCAGTTAAGAAATATCTTGGATTAGACCCTTTTTAAGTTTAAACTGCTATTTGTATAAATACTGCGGAGTAATAAAATAAGGAAACTTGCCAACGTGGAATCAAGTTAATCAGAAAACTAAACGATCAAGCACTAAGCGCTTCTTATATATCGATAAGAGTAAGTTTCTCAAACTATATATTGTACAATAAGCAGTACCCGAAGATAAAAAAAGGAAATATGCCCATATTAAAGACAATAATAAAAGCGATATGGTAAGCTATTCTCAAAGAGAACGAATAGTAGAGATAAGGGAAAGCTTAGCAACTCTAAATAGCAATAAATCAACATTGTGGGTTTTTTCTCAATATTTGATTACGTAGCTTTTCTTTGCAAAAATTGCTTAAACGTATACCAAAGCTTTTTCTTTTAACGATATAGCTTCTCTTAATATTTCCATGCGGTTTATGTTTTGTAGATGAACAATAGGAAAATATATGAATCGTTTTTTTTTACCTTCTTTTAAGTTTTACTTAGCAAATATAGAAGAGTTGTTTTACTTTGATTTTTCAAACGGCTTTTATATCATTTCAGTGATATGATAAAAATCTATGGAAAAATTGTCGGTATTTTGTTTTTGCTTATTTTTGTACACGTGCCATTTTTGGAACTATTGATAAACTTACAAGACAATGACCCCTCAACTTGTAGTGCTTATACTATAGATGTGTTTACGTTAAAGGTATATTTACATTAGAGTTATTTTTATATTAGTGGTATGTTTACATTACAGGTATGTTTACATCACTGTTTTTTCCACGATGGGGATGTTTATGATAAAGACATGGAAATATTGATTTTGGAAAAAGTACCCTATAGGCCAGTTGAGAAATGAACAGGGAGAGAGAGAGCTTATGCAGTTTTTTGGTGGTACTTTTAACCCTATAACATTAAGTTTTACTATGTTTCGTATCATTTAAAAGCATGCGAATTTCACGTATGTATGTAGCCAAGCAGGGAATAAACCGAGACAATATAACGGGTAGAACGCAAATTCGAGAATTCACAATGCGGATGCGAGTCCCGAAACAGCATACAATACAATAGTAAAACAAGAATCAGGTAACGCATCATCTTTTTACGCACAGTATTAAGAACACTGTACTAGTCATGAAATCAGTATCTTTGTTAGTTTTAAAGAAGTTTGAAGAGGTTTGAAAAGGTTTAAAGAGTTTGAAGAGGTTTGAAGTAAAGAGTACATAAAATGGAATTTGAAAATGAGTGGTAATTTATAATTAAAATAAATGTACTATCTATTAATTAAATATACAACTAAAATTTCACAGGTCGTATTTGAAGCGAAATTGAATGTCTTATGAGTTTTTCTGTAGTTGTTTTCTTTTTTTAAAATTTAGTAGTATATTCATGCTTTCGCGGCTGCGGTTCCTTAGTCCTCCATTTAGTATAATGCTGTGAAAACATACGATGCAATAGCGCAGAATCGCTTTTAGTGTTGAAGAAGCAGCACACAAACCGAGGTTTGGAGGTCTTTGTACGAGAAGAAGAGCAGAGGAGCAGGAGACAGAAATTGGCACAGCCTGATATTTGCGAAATCCAAACAGCGAGAAAGGATGTATCTGTCGCTCCAAAAGTGCAAGCGCAGAAAGGCGGGAGAGCAGCCAGCAGAGAGTTAGCCATGAAGAGAGGAGGGTGGTGAGGTGCGACTTGGCTGCTGCTGGATGGCTGCGTGGCTTGTTGGAAAGATGCCGCGTAAGAGAACAGGATCAGGAGCGGGGAGCATTGCGGTGGTGGAAGCCCACAGCTGATACGGAAAAGCTGCCCGTAATAATCCAGATCAGCCTGTGCAGAAGTGCGCTGGTGCACATGAACGACACCCGCGCTGTGGTGAATCGACCGTGTCGCTCTAAGACATTCTGGCATGGAGCGCGAGAGTTTTGCTTAGCAGCTTGAAGCTGCGCGCGGGAGAGAGCGGAGTCGGACTCTCAGCTGGGAGGCAGCCCAAGTGCTGCAGCCAAAGAGGGGAGCAGATGGATGAGCCTCTCAGAGTAGAACGTGAGCCTGCAGCTGTCCTACAATGTCGTATTACCATATTAGGAAATCGAATGTTGGTCTGGTATCCCGCATTAGAGGCATTGTTGCACGCCGATCACTTTCAGCTATTCAAGCACTGTGGTTGACGTTCAATATTCTACGGTTACCTGAACCTACACTCTGGTGCACAATCAATTGCGTATTCCTTAGTGCAAGCTGTATGCTTGAATGGATTATTATAAAGAAAAGCATCATCAACTTGAAAGCCATATACTCTGCTGTAGAGATGAACAAGGAAAAACAACAGCAGCAGGAGCAGCAGCGGGACGATCTCTTTATAGAGTCGTTCAGTCGATCTGCCCCAATGTATTTTGGCGTGACATTGCTTTACAGAAGCATTGGTAATACGACTAAGATAAAAAGGACTAGGATGTAGCACTTCTCGGTGTTATCCATTCCCGTTGATCATTATTATTTCAACTGTTCTGTCATATTCAGGTTAAGCAGTACAAAGTATGACAGTTTAACCAAGTCATAACGACTTCTCGAAAAGATGTTCCTTTTGCGGCAGCCAGAAAATACCCTTTTATCAAAATAAAGGCTTTTTGAAATTTAGGATAGTCGAACTAAGCCCAAAGCTACATTTGACCAGTAAACAGACAAACAAATAAACAAAATATCATGGATGAATGAACTTTAGAAATTTACAATAAAAAGCTATTATTGATAGTGGGCAAAATTACATTCAATAATATATATATATATTGTGCGTACATAAAAAAAAGATAAATATGTAAAACGTTAAGAAGTGAATAGTAATTCGGTTCTAGTTGATAGTTTATAAAGCTAAAAAATAAAATCACATTCATCTGCAATTAATGGTATAAGCAGCAGTCATAAATGTGTTATCTAAAATGTGATGTAAATAAAAGTAAAATCCAGAATATATAAGAATTTCAGATTCTAAGGTTGAGATAATAACCACAAGAAGGTAAGGTAGAGTAGTAGAAACCCAAAATCAAAATGCCTGCACTTTAATTGAAATCTTTCCCTTATTAAAAGTTGTTTGTTCATCAATGATTTTCTGTAATTCTTTCCCTGTTCTTAATGGAGCAAATAAACCACTTCTCAAATCTTTACAACTTAACTGGAAGTCAAAAATATTGATCTCATTGGAGATACAGAATTTAAGATATGTTAATGTAACATCTGAATTCAGTTTCAATACAATAATATCATCATTGTAAATAATCTTAAATTTAATAGTTGATGAATTACTAGTTGATTTTGATATTGTCTTTTCGGAGACAATTGTTTGTGTTGGTGTACATGAAGATGTTGTCGTACTTAAACTACTAGTAGAACCTTTGCCAATTTCAAAAGCATTCATGAATGTTGGAGAACATGTAGATGAAGGCGAGTTTAATGGAGAATTAAAAAATAATGGAACCGTTGGTCCATCTGTAGCTTCAGCTCTGGCATTGTTGGTTTTATCCATTTTATTGATTTTATCATCTATTGTGAGTTTATTAAATTGTTGACCAAGAGTAGGCGAGGTTGATTTATGCTGTTGAAGAGGCGAGTACATCTTTTGTCCAAATACAGCTGGCGGTGGAGGTGGAGGTGGAGCGGCTGAAGAATATTGATGCTTCTGAGGAAGTTTAACTTGTTGGTGTGGTTGAAAATTTGATCTTGGGAACTGTCTTGGCGATTGTGGAAACTGATCATGGTTCATTACAGGACTGCAATTAGCGGATCTTGGAGTGTTCTGAAATGTGTTAATTGGAGGTAAATGATTATTATGTGTGTTTTTATCATTCCTTTTAACTTTGTCATTGAAAAAGTTGTGATATGGATTGAACTGTTGATACTGGTCGTGCGACAGATTCTGTTTCTCTAAAGAAGCCTGTGATATCTTAGATGTTTGAACTTGTGGAGCTGACTTATTTGAAACAGTAGATTCTGATTCACTTGTCTTTGGTCTGATAATCTCATCAATTTCTGTAGAACTTAAAATTTTGTTGTTTTGTAAAACCATATCTGTTACAGAAGGCTTTAAGAACTTTTCAAATACAGCAGATAATGATTGACATTTAGTACACAAAAGATTAACAGAGTTGATATATACAGACAATTCATCACATCTGCCATCAGATTTCTTTATAGATGTATTTTTGTTACTCTTATCGAATGAGTTGATTGATATTGGATTTGGGAGTTTTGGTAACTTGATTGATAGTGATTCTGGGTCTGTGTCGTGTAGATCCTTTAACTCTTTCAATAGATTTAATTGTAGACCATAGAAATCTTGATAAAATCTACAAAGATAGACCCTAGAAGCTTGCTGCACCATCTGGTAATCTATTCTATACCAAAATCTACCGTTAGAATTTCCAACAGAAGCAATGGCAAGATTTGTGTAATTTGATTCTGGAACAGCATCAATTGTGTTTTCTTTTGATGAAGATGTATTTGGTGTTTCAGGTTGTTTCTTTGATAATTCTGATATTGTTTGCTGAATATTCATTGGTATGAACTCTGGAGCACTGTTTAATTTATTTTGAATATTATTCTTAAATGTTTTACTAGATGGCGTTATTGGAGAATTATAAAATGAAAGAGTTTCTGAAGGATTTTCTGATATCTGGTTATTAGCAGAACTTTGTTTCTCAACTGATTGTATCTCTGATAAAGTAGTAGGAGATGATGTCTTTGGAGAACTATTTGAGGTATTGTAATTCGAAAAAACTGAATTTGTAGAAGAAAATGAAGAAACTGATGATTTGTTATTTTCTTCTTCTGAAGCGCTGGCAGAATTGGAAGATGTAGATGAAACAGTAGAATGTGAATTTGGTTTGGATATAGTAGGATAAGGTGCTGTTGTGTAGTTTTGCTTCATAGCAGATACTGAAGTTGATCTCTCTGGGTTGAAATCCATTTGAAATACATAGTTCTTTGGGATAAAGCCTGGATCGCTTACTCTGCTAATTGGTTGTACATAAATCCATCCATTTGCAATACCCTTTTTAGATATTAGTTTTAATGGTTCACCTTCTTCTATTGTTAATTCACTTTCTGATTGAGCCTCGAAAGAGTATTTTGCTATGAGAACTATATTTTCTGTTGATTTTTCAAACTCAGCATTATCTATACCTGTTTGATTTTGAGAAAAATCATCTGTTATTTCTGCTTGTGTTACTGTGGCTGTGTGTTTAGTTTCTAAAGGTGAAGATATGACAAGTTTCTTTGAGTTATTACTCTTCTTTTTCATTAGTGATAGTATATTAGCTGATGACATATCTGTATAATTTATATTTTATGAATGAAAGTGTGAAAAGTATATGTTTTAAATAAGGAATGTAAATTTTAATATAGTTTAATAAATGAATAAACGAATGTGACTGGAATATGGTTTTTTATGTTAGCTGAATGATTTAGTAATATTATTCTATAGTGTCATACGTAGGATATATAGGAAAATTTGAGTGTATTAGCGAATGAATGAACGTATGGAAAAATGAATGAGGATTAAATGGGGAAAAGAATGTGTAAATAAATGAATGTTTATTTGATGAGTGTATTTATTGATTGAAACGTCCTTCTAATATAATTAGACACCCAGAGGAAAAGAAGGAAGATAGGTATATATCGTATAAGAATGAAATGATGAGTGGAGTTATACTAAGGGGCAAATCAACAGATTTCTTGAAAGTAAACAAAAAATTATACAGAGAAGGGTAATGAGCAATGTGTTCGTTCTTCTCTTTGAAAGAATATTAGGGAAATGAAAGTGTTAAATATAAGAAGGGTACCAATGTCTGTTTAAGTGAAGACGCAATAGTTTTCGGGAACAAATCTTACAAGTCTCTGGTTTTGTTTAGCCCAATATAAGCACTCTGCACTTACAGCTGTCTACTTCCTTTTTTAGTTTAGAGTACGGATACAAGAATGGAATAAGAATACTTGAAGACAAGGCTAAACATGCATTAGTAGGAAATTAGAGTAATGGAAAAAATAAAATGATATCTCCAGTATGTATAAGAATAAGCAGATTCACGGACTGGATGATAATAAAGAATGTAAGCAAGTTAAACTTAAAGTTCTACTGCTAATAGTTAACATATCTTAATTGATAGAAGTAATAAACAATGTAGAATAATATAAAGCAAAACGTAAATAGATAGATAAATAAATAAAAGTATAATAAAAAAATAATTAATAAAAACAAAGATACATAACAATAACAATCAGAATCATAATAATAATATATGAAATATAAGAAGCTGAGTACCGTAAGAAACTGTTGAAAACCATAATATGATGATCCTATGAATCTCAGCATTCCCATAAGGTGGCCTGTTAGGTGAATGAGAAAGATAAACAAACAAAAAAACATTTCTGCATCGTCATGCAGTTCATCCTCAATATTTACATAAACATTAAGACAAGCAAACTTAAAGTTTCATTTAGAAAGTTTAACAAGAAAAGAGAAGTATTAGTACTAAAAACTGAGTTAAGATTATCCGACTCGCATTAGTGTGCGTTGTATCTACATATAAGTAAACATAAGTGCATATGAAAAGCATATGTACACATATAAGTACATAAAAACAAAAATTAAGTCTGCAGACACTGCAAATCACTGCAGCATCATTTTATTCTTCATATGTACTAAGCAAAATATGATTTAAACTTATTTTATAGCTTTCTGTTCCAAAAGAAATTGGATTAGATAGAAAGATAGATAGATACGAGTGCCAGTTAGCTTTGTTACAATTTCAGATTCACTTGAATAGGTTGGTAAATAGGCCACAGGTTTTAAGTTTATATTGAGCAGTTAGTATACGCTACTTCTTAGGTAGACGAAATTAAGCAGAGTGAAAAGTAGGTTATTGGTTTGTTCCTAGAAAATTTTCAGTTTGCTGCATCAATTCCTTGAATGTAGCCGCTAAGCCTGCTTTCATAGGGTAGTTCCTTGTTGTGTGATTAGGGCCTAGTTGGAAGCACACTATTTCACAAATTTAGGAGCACAGTTATTAAATTCTTTGAAAAGAATTTAAAAGTTTTGTTTTTTGTTTTCCTAGGAAACCCTGAGAGGAGGTCAGATTTTTTTATCAAGTATTTGTGTTTACATTGGAAGCCAAATGTTATTTGTTTACAAAATTCTGATTATTCTTCAAAAATATTTAATTGAACCAAGAAAAGTTGTCGCTAGAATGAGAGTCTATTTGATTTTAGAGAATCTGGACCTGTGCATCTCTAATCTGTAATGTAATACCCAATATTAATATTGTTGAAGAATAAGTTATCCTTTGTGGAGGGAGGTAATAAAGGTGAGGTTTATCGAATGCACAACACATGATACTGATACCCAGCAACAAGGTATCTATATTGATCCCGAATTCATAGTTACCTTTTGTAGCTATTATTTCACCTTTGGACAAGGTTATTGTTGCGAATAATAGAGTGCCTAGGTACACTTGGAACTCGTGAAATAAGAGAAACATTTCGCAACAAAGAATGGTGGAGTCAGAGGTAGTGGAGAGGCCATCGAGTATCGAGTGGGCCAGGTACCCATTTCACTGTTTGTCCGCTCAGTCATAAATGGAAGGAAGTGGGGTATAGAGGATGGACCAGCCAGAGTACGCCGTGCGTGTGCGTGCGAGATGAGAGGCCACACCCTCATTGTTAATATTTTCTTCTTAACAATTCATGTAACGCTGCTTCTCTTTGGAATTTCACTTCCCGGTCCCCATGCTGAGCGGCATGCTCCCTCGCTTCATCTGTGTTGGTTTTCGGCGTACGGCGACTTCTCACTGTCTATTCATCGGTATCAACATGTTTCTTCAAAGAAGACGAAAGAGAATGGAAGCAAAATAAGCTTTAGACTTAAAATGCTCCTTTGTCCATTTCTGCGGAGTATGTGGCATCTGGAATAATACGAGACTGTTTGAAAATGCAGGATCTCTATATAATTTTATTGTAGAAAAATGAGGTGACTTCCAAAGAATGAAATAATAATGAAAGTCGTACCTTGGAAAAAAAAAAGTTAGATAGTGAAAAATTACGCCTTTCTTTAGATGAAATTCTTCTTTGCCCAAACGATCACCATCTGTAGCGTCCTTGAAAACGTTGAAAAAAGGCATCCTTCGTTTTCATTGACAGTAATTTATAAGGGAGAGCATCCTATTATTTTCAGAAGACACGTTATTCCTTTCTACATTCAAAAGTGTCTTGTAAATAATTTATTAGCACAGCACTTATTATGATTTTTTTGAAGTCATTTCCAAGACAATAGAAAATCTAATTATAAAATATTAGTATTAAAATGTATATATTTGTACGCAAGGAATCATCGGGCCAAGACCTACGTATGGAAATGTGAAAAAATTAATATATCTAGTCCACTCTAGAATGTAGCTGAGTTCACTTTTTGGAAAAAGCTTTGGCGTCCCAGTAATTTTTTTAAAAAAAGCTGTTTATTTCTGATCCAAATCATATCACAGTAGATGCTTACACATAAGTTTCTGTTTCCCAGTATCCTTAGAATATTCTGGGTAACTGTTGGGTGTATGTTTACACTCTCTCAGGAGATATCTCGTGTTGTTGTCCAAAAGAGTGAGTAAAATCATTGAGTACGGAAGAGTGCCAAAGAGTCAAAGAGTACCGACTTCTCCATAGAAATCTAGTCAGAGGCTCACGCCGCATGCTTGCAAACAGGGATCTTGCAGTGAGAGAAGGAGAAGACTAAATACATTTTATTAGAGAGACATTCCAATACTCACACTTCCTCCGGTGAATGTCTGTGAGGTTGAGAAAACGTAACTAGGCGTTCACTCGAACTGTGGTTGTTGAAATTCAAGGTGAGCAGTTTGGTATTTAAATATAGGATGAATATCTGCCTAATGATTTTGTGAGTTTTTTTAATATTCATCTGGATGAACAGGCAAAGGAACATATATGTCCGATGAGCGGCTTACTGGTGGTACCTATGAAGCTACTTTTAGGCGAGCGTCTTTACTCTGAAACGCAAAGATTAATGATACATTAGGGGTATATGGCAAAATTACTTTATGTAACGGAAATGTCTCTCCAACGCCTCAGAAAATATAGATAATCTAAAAAAATTTGTCACATCTTGTGCTTTCACTTCCAGTTGCGACAATCGCCTCTTTGTCTTCACTGAAGAAGACAAATTTTTAAGTACTGGTTATAAATCTTTTTCCTTTTCGCCAGTTATTGTATTGCTTGAAAATGAATTCTTCAAGAGGTTGAGAAATTTTAATGAAAGGGTTCCCTATTAAACAATGAAGAGAAGATCTACAATCTATATCTGTCATTTTTATTTGGATCTGATATCCTGAAGATTTTACTATTCTTCCAATTATACAAAAGGATTGCATTCACTAATGTAACCAGATAATACAAGTTCACGATTGACAAATGATTTAACTTTAAGTGTATTGCGTTCAATAAAAACTTTTAAATCCGTGATTTCAATCAAAAAATTTGTCACCATTTTTGACATGAAAGAAATTATTTTCCATCAAGCATGTAATTAGATTAAGACAACTGGTTCCTGAAAGTGGTTAATATATTTAAGATTTAGACTTTTCTTTTATAATTTTTTTTGAAAACATCAAAAGCTTTCTAAATATAAATATTTATATCTACGCGTTTAAATTCAATATTCTCCTCACAAAGTACCCAGCCAAAATCAATTTCTCAAACAATTTAAGATGGATCACTGCTACACTCTGTAAAGTCACAAGGAAACTGTATCCTGCGTGTACGCATAGGAATAAACTTAACAGTATTGTCTCAGCAGCCAACCCTAAAATATGTAGTATTTATTTGCCTCTATTTAGATATTCATAAATGCGTAACTGTCTATCCATTAATTATGAATATTACTTCATTTATTGAAAGTATTAGTGCTTATTTATAGATTTGTAAGGCGGAGTAAAATTCTGAGAGAATGTTAGAAATATAGCCGAATCATCTCTGCGTGAGAAAAAAAATTCCCCTTTTGGTAAAAATTCAAACAGAAACAGTCATGATCACGTGAAACATTGTTCTGCTCTTGACTTAAAGTCTGACAAAACATCTTTTTTAAAAGTAATATTAGTTAAAAATGAACTGTATGAGTTGTTAATCAACAACATCACGCTTTGAAAATTTTTATTTTATTATTAAATGCAATTTCACAAGAACGCAAGAAGGCCTAATTATTTCCATTTCCCCTTACATTCATTGATTTCAGAAAGAGTGTGGACTACTGCCTTAGGTTATGTGTACCTTGATTAATTTAGGCCTTAAGTGGAGAAAGATTTTGAAACAGAACAGCACCAGGTACACTGCATTGTATGTATGTCTGTAATTAAGGACATATACGAGACTGATAGTTTTTTTTGTTGATATATAAACATGAAAAGAGGCATTTCAATATTGATATAAAAGAACTTTAAAACACCGATTTCTTATTTAGTATAGAGAAAATAACAGGAGTTGTCTTTCAGTCTTAGTTGGGGCGTTTCTCAACACCTGCTGACTTCTTTAAAATTTATGGAGCCTCAAGTTCTGCTTTTATTATTTTATTTTTCTGTTTTTTCTAGAAAGTGCCTCCACGAACTTATTGAGCTGTTCTCGAAGCAGTAATCAATTGTTTTATAAGTATACAGAACAACTTCAGCAGAGAAATGTAAACTTATAGAACAATGATAGTATTTATATGGGAAGTCGTGGATCTGAGTGTATGAGAAAAGAATGGTCTCACTGCCTGTATGAAGTATTGACATCATTTTGCAACAGTATTTCCTTCAAGATAAAAAATAGAGAAGATTCAAAAATCGTAGTTACAATAGATGAGAGATATCATATCAGGGATAATTGCATGTGATGTAACGAGTCTCATAGCCCTGGAATAGAAAAAAACAAAAATCTTCCATAGTATTAGACTGACGCGTATACAGGGTTTATTCGTTTTTTCACCAATTAAGATCCTAGCGAGTTTGTTTCTTTATGCTGGAAGTCAAAGCATTCAATATTTTACCTTATGAAGAATTTTACGTATAGGCAAGAGTTCCAAATACCCCTCGTTCACTTTTGTAACCGCCAATACTTTCCAATTGAATATAGAGGTGCATAAACTCGCTTCATCTTAAACTTTCACCTATTTGACAGTAATGCTATATTAAACACACTAAAGGAATCAAAAACTGATTATATTTAAAATATGTCATATAATCGTACCAGTAAATTACCTAGATTATGTATAACAGCAAATGAGTTATTTATTTTCATAACAAACTTTCTCAAAGTTAATGTAAGGTGTTAACTGAATATGCGTACACTATTGACAAAACTGTTTTAAACCTTTGATCCAAATATCTTTTCTGTCAGCATTTTCAACTGAACACAACATGAATTTTATTTTATATTTATCTTTAAGTGGCGCGATCTAATCAGAATACAAATTAGGTTAGGGAACGAACCTCGTGGATCCAGTTTGGTACTAATATTTTTTACAACAACTATATTAACTTGAAATCATACGTAATTGATTACGGAGTATACAGTTTGGAGAAGAGTCAAAACTGCAATAAATAATAATACCTGAAGAAAAACCTGTTTGGTCCGTTTTTGATCATATACTTATAGTGTCAAAGCATTTGAGGATTTCGTGCTGACAGAGTTAAGTGTTGAGTGGTAACACTCAGCAAATAATATTATATTACTTCATTTTGTGCAAGAGGGGCACTAAAAGTTAGTCACTTGTATATCAAACTTAACCATGAGACAAAAATGGTAGCATTGTAATAGCTTAAGAATCATTAGTTTGCGTTTTCTAATACTAAAAATACTAGGTTTTAAGTTGCTTAGTTAGCGCTCCTCTTGGGCTCCATTCCTCACTTCCTTTGTTCAAATAGGATATAGGAGATTCCTCACTGTCAAAAGACTGAACATATATGCGAAAGTTGCCATGGTTAAACCATAGGTGGCTCTCGTGGAGTGACTCTTGCCCAGGGTTGGCTAGTTTGATGTACTAGTGTGTGAGTGGCTGTGAGCCGTCTGGTTGGATGCCCAGAGAAGCGCCATCCACCACCAGCCACAGTGTGGGTGTGCGGTGCATTCCAGAGGCAGAAGCAGCCAAAAGCACCCACCCAGTATTCTCAAGAGCTCATCCGTTCCAGCGTCAGAGGACGTCACGCCAGAGGATGAGCAGTTGGCGCGGCTGCTCCCACGGCTGTTCAATAATGGCCTTAAGATATAGTCCAAGACTAATTCTGGGTCTACTACGAGTTGTTGTTATTACATACCCGCAAACTAATAAACAACAACTTATGTAAGTAAAGCACCTTTGACGAACAATAGTGGTCGATTTCGCTACCACCAAACTACCAAGAAAAGTTTTCTGGAGTGGTTAAAAAGGACTGACTCTTCATCCAGCAGTTTTAGCAGTGTACCAAGTCTTGAGAGTCAACAAACTGGGCTGTGTTTTTGTTTTTCGCAGCTCGCCAATCATCTCCATCAACAACTGCAGATTCGATTTCCGCATCCGGCTCGAGTGTTTGTACGCCAATTTAAAAACAAACACCGAGGTGCAAGAAAAGTAAACAACAACACAAATAGAAACAAACCAAGAATAACAAATTTAGTGCACCCAAATTTTGGTGACTATAGTAGTACGGTTAAAACTGTTTGAAACAGGATTCAGATGAAGGCAAACAAGTACAAATTTGCAATTACTAAGAAGCAGCAACTGAAGTGCCAATGCTTATGATATTTTTATAGCAAAGCAAAAGAACATTTTAAAGCTTACATTGAACCTTCTAGTCCGTTGGTAGGGGAATAAAAATATGCATCGACACTACTGTCTCCTAATCCCAACAACGAGTAATTACAGTGATTGTGTCCAAATATTACCCACCGCAGACTTTATTATGTGTCTAACTCGTATTCTCACCAGAAGACCAATATGTCTTTCGTTGATAGGTAGTGAGCAATAAGAACCCAAATTTCGGATTTTAGTGGCATCTATCTGGTCAAACTTTTTCTTGAAGTGGCTTTTAAACAGGGTGCTCAAGTTTGCTGAAAAAATGTTGAGCCGCAGAAATCGAATTCACTATAATGCGTGTCTCCAGCTCGTACGGTTTCTTCAATCTCTTTGCGAACCACTGTGTGTGATTGTGCTTCGAGATCATATTTACCTACAAGTATTACGATAAAACTTCACAAGTAGGATCAGCCAAAGTGACATAAAAAAATTAATGCAGCCCAGAATCTGAAGATACCTTTGAATAAATCAATCACTACATGTCAAAAGAGAAAGATGGCACCTGACAATACCTCTAGAGTCTTGTTGTAAGTAACCAGTGTTTGTAGACTATAGAAGCGCTGCAGAGGCGAAGTAAGTGATCAAATAAGAAAACAAACTAATAAACAAACAAACCATACAGACTCTAAAAAAATAAAAATAAAATACAAACATCAGTAAACAGAGTAACTAAATAAATAACTAAATAAACAATTAAATAACTAAATAAATAATCAAAATAAATTAATAAATAATCAAAATAAAAAAATTAATTAAATAAAAAATAAATAAACAAATAAGGTCCTCAACTAATAAACAAATAAAGTTCATCGCTACCTGTCAAGCAAACGGGTACAGAGTCAATTGTGCATGAACAAAACCAAATCAATAGCAAAAGAAAATCTTATGCATATTAACACCGCCGCACAGAAAGCAGTTCAATATGGGCTACTATGGAAAGTACCAAAACTTAATGGGCAGGCTGCAATATGCTTTTGTCCGAGAAACAGAGTTTATGCTAGCCCGAAAAGATTGCAGGAGTAAAAGATGAGGATTAAAGATGCAGTTATGAATGGCTATCAATCGGCCATCAACAGACTTGAAATGTTCAATAGCAAATCCATACACTCTTTAGTTGAATTGAGTACAACTCGTTAATAAAGTCACTTATATGGTCCTACCTAGACCAATGTATGTCTATGTTCTAACAATAATATACAATTGTAAACATATAATCTATCTAGTAGGATACTTTACCTAATAACATACTTATATACGTATATATGTATATAACCATTCGTTTTTCCACATACCGAATTTTATATATGTGTTTACGGTTGTAGTTCTTATTTTGTTGGTTTATAATAAATTAAATGAGTTTGGATTGGAGTGGATTGGATTGCAGAGGTGTCCAAACCAAGATGGGAAAACAAAATTTGGCACAGGAGGCATTGTACCTATCTGCATTGAATTTATGAAATTATGTTTTTAACAGGTAGATGAAGTAAAAATTAGAGTAAATTATATAAAAATTAGACTAATTTGTTGTTATTTATAGTGTGGTTGTGTGTTTCCCATAAATACCTGTTGATAGGTGCAATATATAGCAGTCTTTCGATTCCACCAATCTGCCAAAGCCAAGAAAATTAAAGTTCTTAATTTAAAGAAAATGCAACAGATAGAAAAATAGACCATCATACATCATATTTGAAGCTTTTAACTGGCAAATTAGTCTTAATTCTTGAATGCATTAGAATCAGGTTGTACACTCTAACATTTATTCACAGCATGCTAAATTAAAAGATGTACTTATTTATTGTTAACAGACGAGTTAACAATTGTATCACTAACTTTCCAAAATTTTAAACGTAAACAAAAAAACGCGTCAAAGCAGACTTTTAAAAGTATACTCAAAGACTTACGTAAGTTTGTAAAATATACGTAGAGAAGAATTCAAGTTTATACTTCTTTCAAAACTTCTGATATACAACGTGCCAATTCCAGCAATACACATATATTTCATAAAAAAAAAGGACTTCAATAGTAATGAAAGGGGCCAAGAAACAGAACTACCGAAAGTTAACCACTTCATTTTAAAGCTTCCCAGATTAGGACAAAAAAGACGTAATATCCAAATCTAAAACCTTAAAATTTTTCTCTGTTGTTTCCAAATTCGATGTACTATTTGTAGATCTGTATCTTCTACTTTTAAATTCCTTGCTGATTTGGATTATTTACTAAATTTTAAGCGACTTCAATAAAGAAGTCGATAAACTTTTCTAAAATTAATTGCGGAAGCTCAGAATAGAGGCAAACTATTGTAGCTCAAAACATAATAATGGATGTATTCAATCAAAGAGCCATTTAACAAACAGGTTCTTAAGAAATAAGAAGTTAGGTAAAACGACAAAAGTATTATAGGCTGAAGAAAAGAACAATGCAAATCGACACATTAATGCGAAGCTCAAAGATGTCATCTAACAACAAAATATTTATGTTTGGTTAGAATAACCAAAACAATTTAAAATTGCTTTTCAAATTGATAGAAATTCCAATTTTGGTTTTTTTTATATATAAGGAAATTTTTTGATTTGAGGCTAAAACCAATTTGTCCCCCCTCATGTAGCAAAGCACAAGTATCATCCGAATAAGAAAAACTGATTGGATTTAAAAGTCGCAGTCCATGGTTGGTACCGATGGTATTAAAAATCGCATTTAGCGATACTATAGAAGGCTATTGTATACTAGATGTTATGGCATCTCTCAAGGTGCATTTCTAAGTTATATTACTGTATTAAACGAAGTTGACAAAATGTGGCAAGGTGTAGTGGTTTAATATTTACAATAAAGCTTGCAACAAGTAAAACTGGTAACAAAAAGAGTACTTTATATTTCATCCCTAAACTTTCCTAATGGGATCTTGTGCCAAATCAATATGTCCAAATGGTCATACGTTTACCGCAACATGGGATGATTTAGTAACTTTACGATGTTCTACCCAGATTTGTGGTAAAGGACCAAAGCAATATATAATACCAATCACAAAATTTTAGTGAAATATAAAATATTAACAGATACCAATACAAGTCAATTCATGAGATCGAATAATCGGGAGGAAGTAACACTCTAGAAGCCAACAACATACAGGGGAATAGGAGACGGGATACTAGACACACAGTTTCCAGAAGCAAAGATTTATGGGGTAATGGTGTACAGGTTAAATTATAGGAAATTGTAAACTAAGACATTTATCGTATGAGACTTTTTCGCCTTTGTTGGAATAGTGGGGAGGGTTGGGTATCTTTTTACATCATCTCATTGACAAACTGGCAATTGTTAAACAAATAGCATTCATAATAATAAAAAAAAGGAAAATATTTGCTTGTATGGATCTTATTTGTTTTTCATATTTTGATACTTTTAAAAGTAAATCGAATAAAGATTTTATTTAACAAGAAAAGAACACCACTATATGTCAGCTGAAGAAACCACAAACTCTGGGGTAACAGCTGTTATTCCCTTAGAATCAAACCCACAAGTGTTCACAGATTTTGGTCACAAATTGGGTCTTTCGCCATTGCTATCTTTTTTTGATATATATTCCATCACTGAACCAGAATTACTAAGTTTCCTACCCAGACCGGTGAATGCTGTTGTTCTATTATTTCCTATTACAGATAAATATGAAGATTTTAAAAACTCAGAGGAAAGTGATAAACAGATAAGTTTTGAGCATAATGAGAATATTACCTGGTTTAAACAATTGCTTAAAAATTCATGCGGTTTGTATGCATTATTGCACTCAATATGTAATTTACCTTCAGGTCTTATTGTCGATCAATCAAAACTACATTCATTTATTGAAGAACTTTCTTCTGGTTCCTTCTCTGATTCATCAGATGAGATATCTAAGCGTATTGTCAATTTATCTCTTCCTTTGTACAACATTTATTCCAGGGAAGGAGATACGGCACATCCAGATGCTGAAGAAGATGTTATTCTTCATTTCATCTGTTACGTGAGAGGTAATGATAACCACTACTACGAATTAGATGGTCGTAGAAATGGACCAGTAGATCTTGGAGCAGAAACTAACACAGAATTAGATCTTATTGACAGTGAAGTCGTCACTAATAGAATCAAGACATATATGGATATGGCCGATGAAGAAAATAAGTACAACTTTGCTATGATGGGTTTAGGTCCAAATTTCGACTGAAACCATAATACTCTACATATTATTTTGAATCATTTTTTAATTCCATTTAATGAAAAGTACTGTTACGATAATTTATTTTTTAATTTATATTTACCTCGTAAATGTCGTAGTTTATTTAAAATCCCAGAGATGGGATGTTCATGAAAAGTTCTCTATATTAAAATTTAAACAAAATTATAGTAGAACAAAAGATGCTTTATACATAATGCTATTTTACAAAAATGCTGCCTCAACTTTGTGTTGCAGTCCAATTAAACAGAGACTCTATAACTTTAAATTTGTCCCTTAATATCAATCTTTTTAAATTTTTTGCCCCTAACACCTTCAACAATAAATTTTGCCTTGGAACAATCTAGTTTATCCTCGGTAGTGAATTGGTCTAGTTGTTCCAATCCGTTATTTTTTAGAAAATCCAAATAATCAATTTTATCCTTAAACGCCAGTTGATCAATAACGAACGATAGTGGAAGTAATTTGAAAGATTTACAAACCATACATAGTGCTTTAATTCTTTCATTTACCAAAATGGAACATAGAAGTTTATCAAATGTATAGTATGGAGATAATTTCGAAAATGGTTTGCTTTCTTGTAAACTTCGAAATAATTTCACACGCTCAAAAAAGTCATAATATTCTCCGTTAATGACATTCTCCAATACCTGGAATGCAAAAATTAGTAAAGAATTTCCAGTCCAAGAATGTTCAGATTTATTAGAATGGTCATCCTTCTCTATTAAATACAATTTTAACTGAAATGCCTCAAAATGGTTGTTGGTTAAAATATAATAAAGAACAGTGTATGCTAAAAAATCATACATGTTTGGATTATTTTTATCAAAAATCCTGTATAAAAACTTTAGCTGTGATTGACATCTATTAAACTCTCCCATATCATCAAAATCAATTGAAACTTTACAGTTGAATTCATATACTCGTATAGTAAATTCATTTCTAATATGCTGCACAGTTAAATCTTGTCTCAAAGACCTTAATTGATCACAAAGATATCCATAATTAGCAGAGTCTTTTATATATTTTTCATTTAACATTTTAAAAGATTTCTTTAAAATATTCAAAGGTCTTACTGTTTCTGGTTTAGGCTCAGAGGTCAACCTTAAATAATGTTTCTCCAGATTGGTATTTGTACCAACCAACGGAGTATTTAAATCTCTGATTTCTGTTTCCTCAGAAAAATCACTGACATTAGCTGATAACTCTCTTTCAAACCTCTGTCCTCTTAGTTGCTTCTTATATTCCGAGGACAAAACTGAATCCGACTCATCTGTATTCTTTGCTGCTGAATTTTTATTGCTCTTTTTAGTTTTCTTTAAAGGTTGTGGACTGCCCGTTGTATGTGAAAGTTTGTTCTTATTATTTAAAATATTTGATGTATTTTGTAAGGTATTGCATACCAATTCCAGTTTGCCGCCATTTGAGGAAGTATCTATTGAGGGAAGTGTTTGAATATCCCAATTATTTTCCAACACCTTTTCCTGGGCAATTGCCATATTAACTAACTCTTTCAATTCGTTTTCAAATTTTGCCGTTTTATCAGCGGACAAATTTAATTGAGAAGATTTGTTAAACGATCGAGTTATAAAATCAACCATCTGTATTGGCCAATTGGCTGAGTCATGGTAATCAACTTTGGTCTTATCACCAAGCGAGAGCCTCGGTTTGACAGAGTTATATGGTGCCATTTTTCGTTATAAAATGTAGTCCGGTAAAGCAAAGGAGAATAAAGTCTGGCCCCCACGGTCAAGACAACAGATTAAAAACTAGATATTTTATTAGTACTCTCTTTTAAAAACTTTCCTTTTAAATCACAATATCGATTGGAAGAATTTGTTTGGCTTGATAAATAGTGGATGCTGCATAATGATTGGCACTCCAAAAAGGCCTGGTAAGTGTAACTCCAAAGCGGTGAAAGACATTCCGCTAGCCCTCTCTGAATAGTCCAATGAGAGTCCATCTCCCCTTTCACAATGTAAGAAATATTTTGCAATCTATCTTCCCTTTCAATTCTAACTTTCACAATTACCAAGGTGCACAGATGTATTATGCCTTTTTTGTCTTAGATAAGGAGGTTTTCCTATTTCTGCAATTTCCCCAACCTCCGCTTCGCTGGCGTTCTGCGCTCTCTCTATTCCACAAGGCGCACATGCTTGCTGAGGCAGAAAGGGAGAACCAGACAGCAAAAGATGAGGAGTGAGCAGTAGCGAGATAGGATTACAAACAGATGAGAGCAGAGAGGCGGACATTATTGGCGAGCTGCCACTAGAAGTGACACAAGATTCGTGAAATCGTTTTCAATGAATATTGTCTACCATGCACCATACACCAGATCTTTTTAAGTCTATTTAAGCATACACCCCAAAATTCCAAACTATTTTTCAATGAAACATCGCTGATAGAAATTCAAAATATATCATTGATCTTCAAGCAAGCAACTGTTATCTACTACTGATTGACCCTTTTAAGTACAATTATGGGAGATATATTTGACCTGGATGAAGAGTTTGACAGAAAGCTGAAAATCCATCACGATGGACAGAATGATATAAGCGAAAGTGAAAAGAAGGACGGAGTGTCTGAACTACCTTTCATCAAGACTAATGTCAAACTCAATAACACTAATGATACCAAAGCCAGCAATCTTTCCCTTGGTATGAATCAATTTGATGCACCTGACCAAATCGTAGAGAAGAAACAGAGATCCAATAGTACGATATCAGTGGGCAGCATAAAAAACAGGCTAGGAACCTCATATGAAGTTGGTCTTGGTGATGACTACACCTCTTCAGAATTTCAAAGTAGAGAAAATAGCTCCACGGCTTTATTTTTAGAGAAGAGCAAAAAGAAACAGAGACCACAAATATCAGACTTCCAACCATTAAAAGTTCTTGGTAAGGGAGCGTATGGTAAGGTAATATTGGTTAAAAATGTTCATACCGGAAAGCTATATGCTCAAAAGCAGTTGAAAAAGGCGTCAATGATTGTCGAAGCCAAAAATTATGAAAGAACATTGACAGAAAGAACAATTTTAGAGAGAGTCAAGCATCCAAATATAGTCAAGTTATTTTACGCGCTGCAAGACTTTGATAAGATATATTTAATGTTAGAGTATTTGGAAGGTGGTGAACTTTTCAATCATTTGGCACAGGAAAGAATTTTAAGTGAGAAAGTTGCCTGTTTTTATGTTGGTGAGATGATACTAGCATTGAAACATTTACATGAAAATGCTGGTGTTGTTTACCGTGACTTAAAACCCGAGAACTGTATGCTGAATAGAAGAGGTCATTTAGTGTTGACAGATTTTGGTTTATCGAAAGTTGGAGAAAACGATCAAGACCCAGAATGTAGATCTTTGACAGGTACGGCTCAGTACATGGCCCCAGAAATTTTAAAAGGTGAGCTATATGATTATCAAGTTGACTGGTGGTCATTAGGATCAGTCTGTTTTGACCTATTAACCGGTTCACCGCCATTTACAGGTAATAATAATAAGAGAATAATGGATAAGATATTGACACAAAAGGTTAAATTTCCATTTTATTTATCACAAGATGCCAAAGATTTTTTAAATAAATTGCTCAATAAAAATCCAGAAAAGAGATTAAATTGTGGTCTAGATTTTGAAAAAGTCAAGAAACACAGATTTTTCAGATACATAAACTGGAATTATCTAATAGCTCAAGATGATGTTAATCAACCACCTCCAATTATTCCAATAATAACCGATCCTGAATTAGCAGAAAATTTTGATTCTGAATTCACTTCAATGAAATTGACACCACCAAGTTCACCTTATCTTCCTAGTTATTTAGATCAGTTGTCTCAGAGAGAACTGAGTGATGGTACAACTGCTTCATTCATTACCATTAAAAAGGGTGAAGGAACCGACACCCCAAAGGAATCAATATATTTCAACAATTTTTCTTATTCGGCAGATGAATTTCCTGTCGAATTTTATCGCTCAAAATAAACAAATTATATGCATAATTTTAATTTTTATACCATTTTCTCTTCTTGATAATATTCTTTGCATTCACAATTTTATTAACTAATGTATTCTGTTTTTTATGTTTTTATTCTTGATTTTACTTCCACTGGAAAACCATGGAAGACTCATTGCATTACAACGCTTTATTTTCATATTCTTTGCACAAAACAATTCATGATCGAAAGTAATATGAATTTATTACTTTGCATTTAATTTACTGTACTACTATATAATATAAGCTATTAAATACTATAGCCCCTTTTATATTTATTTACTGATATAATATACACAACGATATAATGTTTAAATATACACATTCATTATTTTTTATTCTTTCTTTTAACTTTTCTTCCCCTTGAAGTTGGTTCTATGACAATTTGGCCCTCTTTCACATCATCTGGAGCGTCTTTGAATTTTTCCCTAGATTCTAAGAAAAACATTAAATCTTGAACTTGTTGCTGTAACTCTTCCGCCTCCTCTTTTAGTTTTTTATTCTCATTAGATAAAAATTCAGCCTTTTCACTTAAAGCGCCATTCAAAGCCTCTTCTTCTTTAAGTTTATTATTCAATTCCTTGTTCACAGAGGCAAAAGAAGAATAGGAAGATTCTTGGGATTTCTGTTTTGACGTCAGAAGTTTGAGTTTTTCAGCAAGCTCTTTATACTGTGCCTTGGAATATTGTAAATCTCCAGCAGTTTTTACTAATAGACTATCATATCTTGATTCATAAAATTCTCTTTGTGATTCTAGTTGTGAAATAAGCATTTTAGAATATTCAAAACCGATTTTATCAACTTTTTCTGCAGCAACCAGGGATAGCGATTCCATATTATTCTGAGATTTATCCTCTCTAAGAGGAAGCTCAACAAGCTTTCCGTCTACTTCATTTTGGACTAAACGATGTACATAGTTATCACCAGCATAGTCCCAAACTCTCTGAGAGATCATTTCCATTGCAAAACAATGAGATGTTTGGTTATAATGATCAATCGCATGTCCTAGATCGTACCTTCCACATCCTATATTACCACAGATCAAACATATCCATAAATGCTCTGTTGATTTACATACAACACATCTATCAACCTCTTCATCATCATCGTCATCTTCATCCTCGTCACTATCCTCATCATAAAAATCTGGCTCAGATGTATCAAATTTGGCTTTGTTAGACGAGCTCTCTTCAAGGTTATTACTGGATGAGCTTTCTTCAACAGTGCTACTGGCCATCCTCTTTCGAGCTTTCTTAAAATCAAATCGACTAGTATATCTGCAAATTGGACATGTGTCATCTTGCCATTTGGAAAGACATTTACAGTGGAATGTATGCTGACAAGGGATAGTCAGTAAGCCTGAAACCGAGGCATCCATCCTCTCTAAACACACAGGACAAGTGGGAAGTTCAAGTAACATCTGCTGTGAAGAGGCATAAGGAATCTTTGATAATGTCTTGGGTTCTGAAGATTGAGGAACAGCAGTAAATGGGTCATCTAAAAGATAGGGTATATTGGAAAGTTGATTATTATCTTTCTCTAATTTGTTCTCTGATCTAAATACTATTTTATTGATTATTATAACATGACAAGTTTCTGGTTCCATAGAGTTGAAATTTTTACCATTATAAGATTTTTGAAACGCTTCTGCCTTCTCTTTATTTCTGAATTTCATTAAAAACATAAACCTATTTGGAGTTTGAGATTTAACAATTCTATAGTGTGATACATTGGATTTGGCTTCATTTCCTACAAAACTTAATAAATCAGGTACTGAAAAATAGCTAGGAACAGCAATTATTGCAACCATAGTTCCATCCCCAGTAACTGACTGAAGTGAACCTGAATGTTTTTCATTTCCATCATCAGCGGTTTTCAATTTTCTTTCATAATCTCTAAAGAGTCTCACAACTCCATATCCTAGAAGTTTAGCCTTTAAAGGTTCGTTTAGTTTTTCTATACTTTTATCTTTATCTTGGACTGGTCTCATATCAAACGGAGTGATATATATTTTTGAAAATCTGTAATCGTCCCTTAAAGTTGGGTCGTAATCAAGTAAATTATCAGGATCTGCTTCCTCTAAACTTAAAGATTTAAGTTTCTGCTGTATAAGTTGTAAATCACCGATTGGAATGAGTGATGTATTTGTGTATAATAAAGATAAATCTACAGCTGAGGTACTTTTACCGTGTTGGCGTGGAAGATCAGTAAATATATCCTTATGTCTTAGCGCTTGAACACACCAAAGTTCTGGAATTAAATCGTTTGTATAATCAATTGAACCCTTTCCCTGTAATATGGATAAGTAATGTGCAGCTATGAAATTGTCTGACTTTGCTGCTTTAAATAAACTGAAGGGCTGGAATATATCAAAAACTAGAGTATATGATCCCGTATAGTTCATAATGCAATGACTCTCAAAACTGCTAGTCAATTCGAATTATATTGCAGCATCTAATTCGTCACAGAGTTGGAAATTAACGTTTAAGTGGCCGATATAATTATTATTTTCTAATTTTCCAAGAATAATCTTTTTTAAAAATAAAAAAAAGTTTGGATCCACTCCATTGACACCATTGGCGCTAGAAAGGATAAAAGTAGAGGTAGACGCAGATCTGAAAACCCGATTGCGTTTTTGCCGCTTTCCGCCTGTGAAGGGAAGGCGAAGGAGAGTTTAGGCAAACCCATACACCGCATCTCATAGGGAGGTTACTAATCAAGCATGGTGCATCTACATTTTTTACTGGGTAAAATTATGGCCTCCGCTGGACTTTATTGCTACAAAGGCCCAATTGCCGCCGTCGTTCTCTTATATTATTTATTTATGCACATTTGATTAGAATAAAAAGTTATATAGAATTTGTAGCCATGCCATACAATGGTCCAAAAGTTGCAGATTCTCCGCTTCGGATTTCCTGCTCCAGCTTCCTGGAAGAGATCCATCCCCGCTCTGGAAGAAAGATTCTTCTGAATTTTTTACCATTCTTATCGTAGAACTGTATGTTCTCCATGTTAGTCTTGTGCTGGAGTTGAGCAGGAGTGATCCATCTTAAAGGAAGGTGGATAGGAGGGTATATCAATTGACTGCTTCCAGAGTTGAAGCTTTCTTTAGGGGACAATGGACTTTGGCTGTCCTCTAAAACTGGATTATCACTTTTTCCAGTATCGGAGCCTATAACACCATCTTGTATTCTTAGCTTCACTTTATGTTTAATAAAGTTCTTCCATTTTTCAATACCTTCAACGGTTGATAGGTCAAAGTTGTCTGATTTCTTACTGGAGTTGGATGAATTATTTGTGCTCGCACTTACACTCGAACTGAAGGGAGCTGTATTCTCTGATAATATAATGGGTAATTCACATTCATCGGCGCTTTTGCTGTCGTTATCATCATCATTATTGCCGTTTTCCAAGTTTTCAAAAGAGTCATTTAAAAAGTCTGCAATTTCCTCATGTAGTTCCATTACCTCATTATTTTCCGTTTCTGAATGCATTTCATTTTGTTTCAAAGCATTTGGTGCTGTAAAGAAACCGCGACTAATGCTTTTCTCCTTTGCAGCACTTGTAAAATAAGAAATAAAAGACTTGAACCTTTCAAAAAAGTAACTGAAACTTGTATTACTTAGTGAATTCCATTTTTTAAAAGTCAAAAAAATTAAAGAAATCATGAAAATTGAAAATACTATTAATACCATCTTTTCAGAGTTGAATTTTGTAGTTTTATTTTTGGATTTTGAAAAATATTTGATTTGATCATAACATAATTGCATGTTAAATAAAACAAAATAATCATTTGAAGAATCAACCGCATTGTCCAGGCAACTAAAAAACAAGAAAGCTACCGTTAGTAACAAATTTTAAATCTAAAAATACTGGTTTAATAACATAAAGTCCCCTTACATTTCAAAATTGTCTATCATTGAGGATACGAATTGCCCTTTAATATCTTTTAAAATACTGTCTCTGGCATCAAGTAAACAAGTTGCCGCGCTAGATGTATCACAGCACCTAGCAAATGCAGATACAGAAGGCAGTTGAGTAAAAACAGGAGCAATGTGTTTTCTGGTAAAGAACTGAAATAATTGCAGGGCGCTTAAAAATTTGAAAAGTGCTTGAAGTAAAATTCCAACGCCAATTAGAACTATGAACATATTATTCATCAATTGTTAAATTTTTATTACTTTGCTAAACGAATTAAATTAAATATAATAAAATTAAAATAAATAATTTATGACTAATATTAAGTTTTATAAAGTATATAAATGTGACAAGTAATGAGAATAGAATGAGAAAAAAAAACAACATAAAAAATGAAAATACAAGAATATCAGAGAAAAAAAAAGTTAAACAAAATAGGAAGACAGTAAAATTTTAAGAAAACAAAGTAGTGAAATACAGAACAGATACTATAAACAGTCAAAACATCGATAAACAGAAACACGAAATAAAGAACTAATAAAATAAAAATCTAGAAGATAGCAGTCTCAGCCGCTGATAACGAAAATAAAAATGAAAACAAAAAAACAACAAAAAAAAATAAATTTATAAAAAGAAAAGACAAAAATCCGTAATTTTGAAAACATGAAATTTTGCAGAGCAAAAGAAAAAAAAAGAAACGAAAAGAAGTTAAATCAAAATAACAACCTTATCAGTTATTTATTTGTCGCTAAGCTTTTGAGCAAATTCAGCAGCCTTAGACTTAACGTATTCAACAGCTTTGTTATCTTCGTTTAATTCTTCAAAGGCTAACCATTTACCGAAAAAGAATTTAGCTTGCTTACGAGTCAATTTCTTGGTAATAACACGTTCAAATAACTCTTCAACCTTCTTTTTATTTTCAACATTTTCTCTAGCAATCTTCATTTCTTGATCGATGTAGACGTTCCATAAATCAATACGTTTAGGAACATCGGCTAATAAACCTTCAAATAAGGAACGACCTTGTTCTGGATCACCTTTGTTGAATTCTAATTGAGCAAATTTACGAACAACTTCAACGTTATCACGCTTTGGAAGAACTTGTAAAGCCTTAGCTAAGATTTCATGAGCACCTTCCGAATCATTTTTCTTTTCAAGTAATAAAGCACCGTATGCAATCCAAACAGAAACGTTAGAAGAACCAAATTTCTTAAGCATAACTTTGTAAAGTTCTTCAGCTTTTTCGTAATCACCAGATTCTTCACCCTTTGCTAAGTAAATGGAAACTAATCTTTGATGCATAACAAATGGTTCCATGTATTGACAAGAACGCTTGAAGACTTCATCTAGTGAATCATCAGTACCAACAGCTAATTCTAAATTGAGTAAAGCAGTATAAATGTTTAATTTTTCTTGCTCTTCACGGTAGTTTATAGTCTTTAAAGCACGTTCACCAATTTCACGGGCTTTTTCGTATTCACTTAAAGATAATTGGAAACCCATGTAACTAATCCATAATGCAGATGAATCTGGATTACCTAAAATTAAACGTTCATAATCAGAAACAGATTCTGGAGCACGAGCATTGATATCAGCAGTCTTATCTTCAACTTGTTTACGTGATTTCTTAGATTTCTTACCAGTAGAAGTTTCAAATTCATCATCTGAATCTTCTTCTTCTTCGAATTGACCTCTGGTTAAAATAGATGTATCCCATCCGAATGAAGCAGTAAGACCATCTTCTTTAGAGCCATCCTTAGCTTCATCGTTGTCTTCATCCATTTCTTCATCAACGGCATCTTCATCTTCATCATCAGAATCCTTTTCGTTACTTGCAAAACCATAGTCCATTAAAGCATCTTCATCATCACTAGAGTTTTTGTCTTCAGCTTCATCTTCAGCTTCGTCATCTTCTTCCATTTCAACATCACTGGTTTCATCGTCTTCCTTATCACCAGCAGAAGCAATGAAATAAGAAGCCTTCATACCTAATGAAAGTTGTTTTTTTTCTTTATCAACTGCGAGAATTTTAACTTTGACTCTGTCACCTTCACCAAAGATTGAAGAAATATCTTCAACTTTGTTGTCAGAAATTTGACTGTGATGACATAAACCAGTAACATTAATAGCACCATCTAATTTAACAAAGACACCAAAATCAGTAACCCTTCTAACAGAACCTTCGTAAATTTCACCAACTTCAATTTGATCGAAACGTTTCAAAATACTTAATTCACCGTTAACTTCACTATCCTTTAATGTCATCAAGACTCTACCGGCATCTTCTGAGCTAACAATCTTACCAATAATAGGTTGATGAACTTTGAAGAATTTTTTCCAATCTTTAAGGAAAGAATCAGATAAATCAGAAACACGAACAAGAGCATAAACTTCACGACCTAAGGAAACGTATAAACCTTTATCTGAAACGTTTTTAACAAAACCTCTAACAACATCACCACTCTTTAAATCTTCAAAAGATGAAATACATTTATCCTTAGCATCTTTAGTTCTTAAAGAAACGTAAATTTTGTTATTTGGTTCATCAATTGATAAAATAGTAGCAGCACATATATCATTTGTAGAAAATATACTGTCAATTTTTTCAGAGTAGTTATTTAAAGCATCGGTAATGAATGAAACAGCAGTAACGTTAGAACCTAATTCAACGACAACATAACTTTCTCTTGTCTTTAAGACACGAGCTGGAACAACATCACCAACTTTAACATCATCAATAGATTTAATAGCGTTTTCTCTAGCAGATAAAGAGAGAATATTCTTTTCATTATCGGCACTTAAGACAGAAGCTTCAAAAGCAAAACCGACTGGGTATTCATCTTGGAGATTTTGGTATTTTGAAGCATCATTTGATAAATCCATTAAAGAAATACGACCTTTTAAGGTTGGTGAAACACTAACCCAAAGATAACCTCTAGCAAAATTATTAATATAAGCAATACATTTATCACCTTCTTTTAAATCTGAGATAGTTGATGGAGCAAATTTATCTGATTCAAGAATTGATTTTCTGGCAGAAAGTTCAAGAACGGATTGCTTTGTCTTTTTGTGACTGATTGGTAAAAATTTATGGTTACGGGCATCATGGTAACCAATAATTTTAACATCTAAGATATCACCAATGGTAAATTGAGATAATGGCTTCTTTTTGTCTTTAATATCTTTAAAAGAGTCAAATAATTCGGTAATATCAACACGACCTTGTTGATTATCAGCAAGTTGAACATTTAATTGAGTACCTTTAATACTTCTAATCTTAGCTTTAGTAACAACACCTGGAACGAATTCTTTCAAAGTCTTAATCTTTTCATCAATTGGGTTAACAGCTTCTAATTGATTACTTGAATCGTTTTCATCATCTGTCTTGAAAGATAATAAGAATCTCTTGTTAGCATCATCAAGTCTAATAACGTGACAAGTAACTGATTGATGGAGGTAGAAAGCTGTAGTTAAATCTTTAATTTGTTTGTCAGAAGCGTATCTTGGTAAAACTAAACCGGTTAAATTGTTACCAAAGGCAACGAAAACACCTGTATTAGTAACAGATTTAACAAAACCATGTAAAGGCTTATTTGAAATTGAAATATCCTTGTATGAAGTTGGGAGAGTTTCTGATTTAGCATCTTCTAAGAGAGATGGTTTTGTAGATAATTTAACAATTCTAGCTCTTGAATCTTTTTCTAAGACAAGTGCTTCAATTTCAGAACCAACTTGTAATTTCTTTAAAGCAGCTCTACATTGTTCAAAATTACCATCTAATAATTGACCAGCGTAAATTACACCACGGACATGACTATCAACTAATTCGACAACAATGGAATCTTTTTCTCTTTCAACAATTGAGACTTTAACGATTGATCTACCTGGAACTAAAGTAGATAATGATTTCTTTTGACCAGTTGATAAAACATCTGAAATTCTACAGGTAACCTTAACTCTGTGTTTTTCTTTATCAACAGTTAAAACTCTAACTTTAACAGTTTGACCTAATTTAACATGATCTTCTGGTCTTTTAACGAAAGTTTCACTGATTTCAGAATTTGGTAAGAAAGCTTTTAAAAAACCGAAAAAGTTAACAACACAACCTGTTGGTAATAATTTTTCAACTGTAACAACTGTACGTTTACCAACTTCAACATCATCAATAGAAGCAATAACAGTTTCATTATCAATACTAACTAATGATTTTTTCAAAGTGACTAAAATCAAAGTTTTACCACCATTGTTAGTGACTCTTAAGACTCTAGCTTTAACTTTTTGACCAATTTTAAATTTTCTTTCTGGGTAAATTAACTTGATATCACTCATATGATTTTGTGGGACTAAAGCATCGAATTGATCTTCAATTTTAACTTGAATACCACCATCAGTAATGACTTTAACAATTTCTGCAGAGACTCTAGCACCTGCTGGAATATCATCAGCTCTTAAATATTTTCTTTCAATTTGTTTTGAATCTAAAGTCAAAATATAATAATTATCAAGTAAAGAATAACCCAATATTCTAGCTTTACAAGTAGAACCAATTTTAAAATCCATATCTATATCACTATTTTCTGAAATTCTTGAAATGTGAGCTTGACCTGGTACTGAACTTCCAACATCAACATATATATAATCAGAATCACGACCTTTGATGGTAACTAAATCAAAAATATGACCTATTGGGAAAGCCTTTAATGGCTCAGCTTCTTTTTCAACATCATAAGATTTCAATTGTAACATTTGTAAATGTGGTAATAAAGATAAGTATAATCTTTTTTCATTTGATCTTAAGTAAGAAGCAACAATTCTTGCTTTAATATTTGAACCAATTGCAAATTTATGTTTTAATTCAGATAATTCAAAGATACCAATATGTTCAATATTAATTGTAGCATCACATAAACCAAATACTTTACAGATTAAACCATCTTTGGTGACTTCTTTAATTAAAGCATCAACTAACATACCTGGTAAAATAGCGTCTATAGAAGAAATAGTTGAAACGGTTGGTTGTTTTTTAACAGCACCATTTGGAATCTTACAAGTGAATGTTCTACCGTTATCTTTACCAATTGAAACTAATAATACTGAACCGACGTTAATATTTGAAAATTCTAAACTACCGTGTTGTAATTCCTTTTTAGATATGAAACCATTCTTGTTATTATTACTGCTACCATTGACTGGGAGATTTAAAATTAAACCATGATCTTCGACTGATTTCACTGAAGCTTGAACAATAGCATTTGATTGCATATCTTCATCTTCGTCCATACCTTTATTAACTTGATTTGGTTCGATACTTAATTGAATTCTCTTTTTTGTTTTATTCTTTGATGAACCTTCAACGACAACAGCTCTTAACCACTGACCAGTAACAAAACGTTCATTAAGATTTGGAAATTTCTTTTCTTGTTTAGTTGATATTATACCATTTGTAATCTTTTCACTATCTTCTTCATCATTATCGTAAACAATATCGTTTTCTTCTTCATCTTCATCTTCACTATCTTCGTTATCATAGGCTTCAAGTAAAGTAGTTAATTCATCACTTATACTTGTGATTGGGATATAACCATTTAAGTTATCTGCTATTGATAATATAATTTCCATTTTATTGATTCTCATGATTTGACCAAGGACAATCGTACCTGGTAATAATTTTTTCAAAGAAAGGTGATCTATTGGAAGTTCAGCATCAGTTGATGTAGAATCTTCAACTATAGAAGCAATTGAATTTTTTGATTTTTTAGACTTCTTTTTAGATGGACCATTTGAATTTGATTGAGCTAGTTTACTCTTTTGAGCATTTTGATTTTCAAATAAAACGTCTCTGGCAGCTTCATTTGCAATTTCTTTAACTTCTAAAGGTGTTAAAATTGAACTTCCACCTCTTGGGAAGGAAATTTCAGCAGAGTTAAGAACTGATTTTTCCTGAGTTTCAGAAGAAGAATCAGATCTTTTTCTCTTTTGTGCTCCTTCTGTTGACATTTTATTTCTATATTATATATTTGAAATGGAGAAATCTAAAGAAAATCAAAGAGATACTTTAAATATTCTTTTATTGATCTTTTATAAATTATATTTATATATAATAATCAAGTATACTGAAAAATCAATATTAGACTTTTCCCAGTATCGTACAAAATCCAGATCAGAGTTTTGGCATACAAGATCTGAAACAACTATCACAAGTACAATTACGATCCATAGAATTGGTTCTACTATCAGAGATAAAAGAAACTTGAAATGGTGAATGGTTAAAATTTTTTGCCAAAACAGTAACAACCTCTGCTTTCTCTTTAAACAATCTAAATTGCGTATTATGCTTTTTGCAGTACCTAAAAATTTTTTTTTTTTCTTTTTTTTAATAATAATTTTTTTTTTTGGTGCTAAGATAATTTCTCAGGTATTGGTCAGCTATTACATAACACCCATCTGCAATTTATCTAACAAGAAAGTAGTTTTTACAACAAGTATTTGCACGTGACTATTTCTCCCAATTTCTTAGCATCGGACATTGTGATTGTGTTTCTTACACGGAGAAGAGAAAAGTACCAAGAGAGTGAATGGCTTGCTTTGTTACTTTACTACTTTGTTACTTGATAGTGTAAATATTATAGAATTAGAATATATTTAATGAGAAATTGATGCGATACTGGGTGGCGTGAAAGAAAAAAGTAGACGTGAAAAAGATAAGAAGCGTGTCGTGTGCGTAAACTGTAAGTAGGATAGAGGTAAAAAAAGTAGGAAAAAAAAGATATATCCAATATTTGTAGTGTTCAAATATAAATATAGACCATTAAAGAGAAAACAAAAAAAATAGAAAGAAAAGGAATGCAAAATCAAAATGATTTCAGCACTGACAGAATTTTATGAATTTATTTCAAGAGTTTATGTCTTAAAGTCAAGTATTCATCGTATGTAACAGAACCTTTTTCTCCTTCATATTTAGTCAATTCTATATCATAATCATTCCAATTTGACAATCTTCCTCCTGCTTTTCTTACCAAATGTTTCAATGTTTCATCTTTATCCCATCCTTGTTCTGATGCAACATCTGGAAGAAAAGTAGCAGACAATCTTCTAGTGCTTGTACTAGATGCATGGAAACTAATTCTAATACCATTTTTACCTAAAGTCCAATCGTATTTATCTTTACCTTTTCTAAAATTTTTAAGTAAAGTAACTGTACATTGTAAATTTTTAAGTTCTTTTAATTTGACTGGAGGAAATCTTGGATCTTCTAGACTTGCAATTAAAGAGTATTCTTTAATACCATCTTCAACAGGTAATTCACCAAAATTACCAATACAACCTCTTAATTCTTTTTCTAATTCTAAATCTTGATCATTGGCTGATTTTGGATCTATTGTATCCCAAGTGACAAACAAAGGTGAATCCGAATCTTCTGATAAATCATCAAAATTACAAACTTTTTTCCATTTTTTCAAAGAAATATTTTCAGATGATTTCAAATTCTTTAATTTGCAATATAAAGCATCAAATGCCAAAGCCGCATATGGTGATATTATTTTAGTCATTTTGAAAAAAAAAAACCAGTTATTCTGTCAGTTTAATGTCTAAGTAAGAGAATGTAGGTAGTGGGTGATGGTATGTGTTATTGAAACGAGTTTCTAGTAGCAATAAGTTCACAAGAAGAACAGTACTAGTCTAACAAGATGAAAAGACCAGTACAATGTTATATATCAAAATCTAAAGAAAAAAGAGAGGGAAGAGACTAAAGATGGACAAGGAGGCAATACTGAAGATAGAATAGAGAAAGGAGTCTTTTAAGCATTCCTTGATAAGATAAGGAGACACTAGACTGAAGAGATAATAGTGGATAGAAAGTAGAGGAAATAGGGTAAGGATAAGGGCCGCAGCAACGTGATAGCAAGATGAAAGATGCACGATAGCACGAGGTGCCTCGCCGTCTTTTGAGCGGGAGGTGCCATTTCTTGCCGGGTTCACTTTGGCATTTCCGTAAATTTCTCCTTAGGCCACCTGTCCGCGTGCGTAATGCGTGGCACTGGCTGTACTTCCTGAGCTCTTTCCAGCAGTAAGCCCGGTGACGTAGCAGATCCGCGCCTTGTCGCAGCCCCGTTTGCCCACCGGCCTCAACGGAAGCGAGAGCACGAGCAGGCTGAGCGCAATTACGTGAACTGAGCACGCCACAGAATAGCGCCCGCTTACTTCTGTGGTTTCCCTGTCAGAGAGTGACGGCAGTGCCGCTCTTCCATACAGCTCTACAGTTCCAAAGTTTCACAGCAAACAAGCGAGTCGTATAAAATCAGAATCATCTCCGCTCTACTTTCCATTTTTTTGTAGAAACGTTTAGAAGAGTATTTAAAAGTAGAATATTGAATCAATAGACAATTGCCATTTCAATTCTGAATTGTCAATCTTAAATTTTACATAATAATTATCTCTTAAAAATGTCTGCTCCAATTTCTATTTCAAAAACTTTGAAAAGATTACCAAATGATGAAGTCTTAACAATTGCCGCTGGTTGCTTTTGGGGTACGGAACATATGTACAGAAAGCATTTTGTTAATAAACTAGTTGATTGTAAAGTTGGTTACGCTAATGGTACTACTTCTGATCCAACATATAAAGCTGTATGTACTGGTACTACAAATCATGCGGAAGCTTTACAAATTTCATATGATCCTTCAGTGACTTCTTTCAAAGAATTAATTGATTTTTTCTTCCGTATGCATGATCCAACAACTATAAACTCACAAGGACCAGATGTAGGTACACAGTATAGATCAGCTATTTTCACACACTCAGATGAACAATCAAAGATAGCTAAATTGTCATTAGAAGAAGCACAGAAGAAGTGGTATCCAAATAATAAAATTGAAACTATAATTGAACCAATTAAGAGTTTCTACGATGCTGAAGAGTATCACCAAAAATACCTCTTTGCTAACCCTTCGGGATACCAATGTCCTTCTCATTTCCTAAGAACTGCTCCAAAATGAACTAAATAGCAGTTCCAAGCTGTAAATCTATAACTTATTTTTATATATTTAACTTTTTTCAATCTTTTAATAACTGTGTAACAATAATAACTAATCAATATAACTATCCCAATTCCCCCCCAACTGGTAAATTAAAATCATAGTAAAAATAAGCGAATAAATATATATACATCCATACACCATTGAAATTCTTTGCCACTTTTATTTGGCTTGTATTCTTCCTCACAGCTAAGTATGTGAGCTGTTGAGATTCCCAGACTATGCTATGGGCAGGCAGGACCATCAACTGACATTAAAACAAAACGGTTTAAATCTTTATTTCAGTGCTTTATAAAAATACAGCGTCTCTCTTTAAAGTCACAATTAACAAAGATAAGACCAAATTAATAACTAATAATACTTGAAATGACAACTAGATTGAAATATTGTACTGTTTGTGCCTCAAACTCCAATAGGTACGTGATTTGAATAGCTAATGAAAAAAAAAGAAAGAAGAAAAAAGATTGAAATCGTATTGTAAATCGTAAGAATCTTCTCAAGATTTAAATGTACAGCCTTACTAACCTGACAAATGACTGATATTGTTAATTTCTGAATTAACAATATGCGTACATCCTAATGTACTTGAGCTTCCCCGGCTCTGAATATTTTTTTTTGCATTATTATAGATCTATGGAAGCACATAAAGTGTTGAAAGAGAATGGATTTTTGGTTCGTTCATACGGTACAGGTTCTGCAGTACGTTTACCAGGTCCAACCTTTGACAAACCAAATGTTTTCCCCTTTGGAACTCCTTATGATAAAATATTAGAAGTTTTGAATTCACAAGATACAAGAATGCATAGATCAAATGGTGTTTTATCAATGACAGAAAGAAACAGAACAATTAAAACAGCCCCAGAAAGATGGCCATATTATGGATCTCAAAGTGTGCTGCCCGCAGGAAATGGTAATCCCGATGAACAATTAAAACAACAAAATGATGCAGAATTCCCAGAATTTGAAGATTCCTTAGATTTTAACATTATTTTCACATGTGAAGAAAGATGTTTTGATGCAGTTGTTGAAGATTTTATAAGTAGAAGCTACTTCTCACCTAGTGAATTAAATAAAAAAGTACACGTTTTCAATATCGAAATTAGAGATGACAATGAAAGTGCTATTACCGGTGGTAAAGCAATACTCAATTTAGCCAATTCTTTACAAGATGCCTATAATCAATCTTATGCCGATATTACAGAATTGAACGAAAATAGTGAACCTTTTGATGATAAAATTATGGATATAATTACAAATTGGCAATCCAAATATTCAAATTTACCATTACTTTATAGCGTGTGTTTCCATTGAAGTTTTTCAAATATTAAGATGGACCATAAAAAACGTTAAAAAAAAGGATAAAAAAAGACAGTACTTTAGGATTTTGTCAAAAAACGGAAAAACAATAGACAAATAAGAAAAGTTTGCTCTTAAAATTATATATTTATATAAATATGCATATGTATTAATAGAATTGTATTATTAAATGATTAAATTTTTCTACAGAGTATAAATGTAAATGAGCCAGAATATTTAAAATAATTAAACGCCTGAATATATATTGAAAATTAAATAAATAAGATAAAACAGTAAGATACGTATGAGAGAATTAAAAGAAAATAAATGAAAGAAAAAAAAAGAATAATCACCAAATAGTTTAGAAAAACACAAGTAAGTAAATAGAAAAAGATGAAATTAAAGCAGATATAAGAATAGCGAATTAAGGATTAGAATGCAGCAGGGTATAAGCTAATAATGTACAATAACAAAAGAAAAAAAAATCAAGAATATCAATTCTTGGATAAGACACGTCTACCATTAACGAAAACAGATCTAACGTTTCTATCATCGCCATTGAATAACCATTTATCAATTAAATCTTGATATTTTCTTTTTGAAAGTTTTAAATCTTCACCACCCCAAATTGGTTCTTGGAATTCAAAAGTATCAACTGGAGAATTTTCACAAGATAAATCAATTAATTGAGCATCCCATTTCTTACCAACTGTAAATGAACCAATTTTATCATCTAATCTTAAAACTTTAGCACCACCCATTGTAGCTAAATATAAAACATCGTTAACTGATAATTTTTCATCATCATCTTCACTTTTCATGACCAAGTGACGAGAAACTAATAAAGCGTGTTTAGCAACACTTAAAATTGAAGGATCAAATCCACCAGAACAATCGGAACCTAATGAAACGTTAATACCCGAGTTAAGTAACCATCTAATTCTAGCTTCACCAGAAGTAATTGAAGAATTTGAAGCTGGACAATGTGAAACACCAGAACCATAGTCACGAATTAAATCTCTTTCTTCATCAGATAAATGAATACAATGAGCTAAAACTGTTTTTGGACCTAATAAATTAGTCTTTGCATAAATATCTGTATAGTGGTTAAAATCTGGGAATAATTCTTTTGTCCATTGAATTTCTCTTTTATTTTCTGATAAGTGAGTTTGACAATGATAATCATTTTCAGCACGGAAATCACCTAACCATTTCATTAATTTTTCTGTACAAGAACCAGCAAATCTTGGTGTAATAACAGGCATAAGTAATTCATGAGATGGATCTCTTTTATTTAAATGATCAATAACTTCATGAGTTGATTCTTTACATTCATCAAATGTTTCAATATAATGATCTGGAGAATTTTGATTCATACAAACTTTACCAACTAAAGCCCTTTGACCTTTCTTTAAAGCAATATCAGCTAATAATTTACTACCTGAAGCATGAATAGTAGCATAATATGAAGCAGTTGTAGTACCATTTATCAAAGTTCTATTTATAGCTTTGTTATAGATATCATTGGCAACTTTTAAATCTTTGAATGATGATTCTAATGGGAATGTATAAGTTTCTAACCAATCTAATAAAGTTGAATTACCAAAGATACCATTATTTGGAAATTGTGAAGCGTGTATATGAGTATCTATAAAACCTGGGAAAAAAAATTTATTTTGATTATTTGAGATATCAACAACTTCAATGTCATCTTTTGTTAATTCTGGATTAAAATTAATAGCTTCTGTAATCGGATCAATTGTATTTTCGTTAATGAATACTATAGTACCTTCTTCATTAACACCAACAGAAGCATTAATAAAATATTCTAAATCACCTAAAATTGGAGTATGTGCAATATTTCCGTAGTAGACGGTGAAACGGATTTTCTTACCAGCAGAAGCTTCAAGTGTTTCTGGGAAAAATTCTTCTTGTGTCATTGTATATGTGTATGTGTGTAGCTTGTATAATAATTGGAAGTTAAGTTAACGGACTAATCAAAAATTTAAACGGTGTGTATGACAATTTGGAAGAATAAAGATAGGGAAAACGATAGACTTATATACAAGGGAGAAATAAAGAGGGAAGTAACAAGAAGGGATAAAAATAAAAAGCCAATAAAGTTAAAGCAATTATTTATCTAAAATTAAAAGGAAAAAAAAAGAAGTCAAAGCAAAAGTTAAGAAATAAGTTTTTTTGAAGATAAAGAAATAAAGTGCGTGCCCGCTGTTGTCATATCGTGTACCGCCATCGCAATTGGACATCGGAAGTGGATGCAATGGCAAGGAGGCACTGATAACAATGATAACAATTATAACAGTATTCAAAGTTGTTTTAACTGAGGAGACGCCAACACAAAAAATACCTATTTTGGAGTACTCTCCGCGGTTAACATGCATATAAAGCATTGTCAATGCATCTTTCCCGACTATCTGAGATTATTGAGGAATTGCTCCATCATGCAACGCAGAATTTGAGGAGAGAAGGGAATCTCAATAGTTTTGTGTGGGACAGCACAGGCCGGTTTATGAGACCGGCTGCCATCGGGCTTGTTTATTTGTTGGATTTACCCAGGTACATCAGTACACTATGCAATTTATCATACTTTATTATGGGCTTATCTGGATCCGATGGACAAGAGAAATATCCTAAATAGGAAAGAACGGGAAGAAACATGCAAGAATCCGAAGATGCCATCTTCCCTTCATATAAACACGCTGTTGCTGGTGCTGTCCTCTCGCTTGTTCGTATTGGAAGTGCAGAGTGATAGACATAAAGTATGTTTAGGTAAAAAAGATTTATATCTGGAATAAATTCCTTAAGATTTTATACGGGACAATGGAAAGGTGAGTGTAATCATAAGCATAGTCGGAAATTATGGTTACTACACAGTATTCAACTATATCGGGCGACAGAGATCAATAAGAATAATAAGAAAATCATGAAAAATTTGACATTTATGGCACCCTTTTTGAAAGAAAAAGGGAAAATTACTGGTAAATAATAGGCTGCACTTGAAGTGACACTTATCTTAAGATACCAGATCGAGCAGTGCTTTTTCTCTAATAAAAAATTGTAGAATATGATGCGATAAGGGGCTAATAAGAGATATTAATGAACAGCCATTTAAATTCTGTTATGGCAAATAGTAAATTATGATATGCCGTCAAATGTACGATGATTCCATTTTATCAATTTGACAAGATTAGAGTCAACTGTTATCCCGTTAAAAGTAAAAAAAGCAGCACTAACCCCTTGTTTATCTGTTATTTTTATAGGGATAGGGTAGTAAAAACAAAACTACTTGTTCAGGCAATTCGGGACAGTCCCGCGGATAGATCTTAATCCGATCTATATTTCGTCTCTCTCACTGTGGTGGCTTCAGTTTATGTTAACTATCAACTCAAGGCAAAACTTTGCGCAGAAACTACTTTTAAAAAATCATATGGAATTGACCGCATTTATATATGGTGTACAGGTGTAAGGATATGTCAAAAAGTACTATTCTTACTTTTTCGTATGGTAAGAGCGATGAATACTTTTGAGGAGATTTTGACGATTTTCAAAATTTAGTCAATATGGATATTTGGAAACACCAACAATGTGAATGATTCAACCAATACCAATGAGAATTCCAAATAGATAGTTGGAGACAATATACAATATAATTACAAGATGTAAATTGTACGCGAAAAATACAAAGGTAGAGAAACTGTATGAATTGAATTGAATCAATACAAGAAAGTCTGTCTGTTTGTGAAAGTGCAGACATAGCTGACACAATCACAAAAATAGATAATAACAAAATACAAGATACTAGTATTTAACCCAGATAGTGTCAATTTAAGCCAAGTGTAACTACACCAACTGTAAATCATCAAGCACTGTATTAAATTATAGTAAATTGTTAATTATTATCATATATAAGAAGAAATCAAAAATTATGAGACCCATTCTTCCGTAGAAGATGACGAAAACAACAGCAGCTGGTAAGTGCAATGCAAACTGATGAATTCGACCACAAGGACTTCTTGATCTCCTGCGATGACTCAAGGTAAGTATGAGGAAAGGAGAACTAAAGAAGTAATTATAAATTTAAAAAATAAAGAGGAAATTTGCCTCTTTAAATACCAAAAATAACAAAGAAAACAAAGCGAGAGTGAGAATTTGGATTCACACTAAATTATATTTTTTGGTGAGAAACAAGAGATTCTTAGTGCACTCGCTAAAAACTGATTTGTGATCCGGGTAATTGTCAAGTAGTACATCCATGCACCAGAAAGGAAAATATTTGGAAACCTCAAGCCACAACAAAATCAACACGACAAGCGTGAAAGAGACATGCGAACTGAACGGCACGGTATTATTATAGACTATGTAGGTTGTTTATGGTGGTGGTGTTGTATTGGTTTGTAAACATGAAGGATCGTAGGGACCAAGAAGCAACATCAAGGATTGTTACATTGCACCGGACTTGGATGATACGAACTTTGCAACTTATAGCAGACCAGATATGCAATTGATTTGGTAGAGACTGTACATTAGATTATACATAAAACTAACGTTGATGAACTGATAATTATAACTGGGTTTTTATAGTTAGATTAAATGTACAATCGATCTGTACTATATTCAAAACAATGGCACCATATTATAGAGAAGATAACTATTTAATAATACAGCCAGGTTCAGAAAGAACACTGGTGAGTTTTGGTTTACATGAGTATTTAAAGCCTCCAGCATTCAGCGTTCCAACAAAAGTTTATGTTGATAAAGAAGATTCATCCAAATTTACATCAAAATCAGATGATGAATCATTAGCAATTTATCCAATTAAGAAAGGTAAAGTTACTAATCCTGATGCATTAAATTACTTGATTAAAGTTATATTTAATGGTGTATTGAGACAAAATCCAACTATTTTAAGAAATAACATTGCTTTAACTATAATTCAAACTAGTTCAAGATGGTCAAGTCTTGCAATCGAAAAAATTACAAGTTATGCTTTTGAAATCTTACAAATTAATGCATTTACTATAGTACCAAGCGCATTATGTTCTATGTTTGCATTTGGTTCATTTCAAAACAGTTGTGTTATTGATATTGGATATGAAAAATTCGAGGTCACTCCAATTTTAGATTTTCAAATTGTACAAGCATCGACTGTTATTATTGATAAAGGTGGATTAACTATTAATAACAATTTGAAAAAACTTTTACCTAAATTAAACGACGAACAAATAAATTCCTTAAAAGAATCTAATATATATGAAGTTTTAAGTAATGAAGACGCAGCTAAATCTTATTTTGGTGTTAAAGGCATTAACGATAGTTCAGCCAATGGTGAAGGTGAAGATGAAGGTGTATTAGATATTGCTGCTATTGTCACCAGTGAGAAATCTACAAGAGAAATCTTAGCAGAAAAGGAGAAAGAGAAGAAATCCAAGAATAAGAAAGATAAAGATGTTAAACCAAAATTAAATTCAGAATTAGAAAATAATTTTTTCTATGATTACAATGGAAATAAAATTGAAGTTGGTAAAGAAAGATTTCAAGGTTGTACTGATTTAATAGATTCTATTACATATTCAATTTACAATAGTTTAAGTAAGATTATAGATTCTAAGAAAAGACAAGATTGTTATGACAATTTAATAATTGTTGGTAATACTACAAAGATTCCTGGTTTTAAAGAAGCAATTCTTGTTAGTTTAAACGAAAATTACCATATTGGATTAGAACAGACAAACGAAATTGATGTACCTGCATTTAGAAACGAATCAAGTTTTAATACAGGTAGTGAAGGACCAAATCTTTCACAAGTCCCACAACATATTAAGTCAATAAGATTCCCAGAATATTTTTCAGAATGGAAAAAAGTTGGATCTGAAGATGCATCCTTTTTAGGAGGACAAATTCTTGCCAAACAAGTTTTCGGTCATGGTAATACAGGTGATTTATACATTAACAGAGAGGACTACTTAGAAAAAGGTCCACTTGAGATCTGGCACATTAAAATGTGAATAATCTCAGATCAAATTCAAGTTGTAATAATATCCACCATCGTTGAAACGAAAACGCACCCACCCGCTTTTTCCATAGATAATTGAAAAAATATTGAGAAAATATTCAGAAATTTTATATCATGCTATATATTTATATTTATATCTCCTATGTATACTAAACTTTTACTACATTTTAATTTAAATTTCTTGTAGATAACTGATCCCAATCAGTTTCCAAGTAGATGAATGATACATAGGAGTAAGAGTTCTGTCCAGGCAAGCCCAGGCAAGTCCAGAAACACCCGCACACCTTAATAGCGCTCAGTCTACACACAATTATACCCGTTTGGGAAATCGCTAGCCACGCTCACCAAAAGAGAAACAAAGGAAGAAACAAAGAGAGAAAGGGAAAAACCAGCCCCGCGTTTAGCCAGACATTATTCTCCCTATCGGGAAGTCCACCGCAGAGACTTTTTTCTTACTGGCCTGTTTTACCCCCGTGTTTGGCTTTTTTTTTCACCTAAATCCCAGTCCGCAGCCAGTGCAACATCCAGAGGAGAGCTCCCCCCCCTTCCCGGAATGACTGCTCACACTGAAACTCCAGTAATACTAGTAAAACTCCTCTTATACTAGTAAAACTCTGGGACACTAATACACCGGACAGTAGAATGTGAAGCTAATACTAAGAGTACCTGAGACGCCAAATTGAACCTTTAGTTACTGTTCCACTAAGCTCTGTAACCTCCCTACACAACTCACGTCTATCTACTCAAACGCAACAACAACAACAACACTAACAACAACATTGCAACAACATTACGGCAACATTTAGCACCTCAATTGGTTACATAATACTTTTTTCTTTGGTTGAAATGTACAATGCAAAGGGTATAGGGCATAGAAATTTTTCCCCCTTTGTCTTTTGTATTTTATTGACTGAAATTGCAAGAGAAAAAAAAACAAAACTAATCTATAAGGACAGCAAAAAATAACAAAACGGTATAAATAGATAAGGTCAAAAAAGGAAATTTTTCAGTATTATAAAATGGCTAAAATAAATAAATCCAGACCAAGAGCAACCGTCTCTACAATTAGATCTACACCATCAACTCCACGTACTCCAGTGAAAAGATCTCCACCAAGAATCCCACCTGCTGCTTCTTCTTCGACTTCAAGAATTACAACTATTAGAAAGACAATTAGTTCTTCATCTCAATCTTCTCCAGCTGCTAAAAAATCAAGTGGTAAAGTTGTTAAAGTTAAAAAATCAAGTTCAACTTCACTCTCAGCAGCAACGGGTCTTTTAAGAAATAAGCCAGGTGATGCAGCAAAAGTTAAAAAACCACACCGTTTTAAAGCCGGTACCGTTGCTTTAAGAGAAATTCGTAAATATCAAAAATCAACAGATTTATTAATTAGAAAATTACCATTTGCTAGATTAGTAAGAGAAATTGTTCAAGATATTTTTGGTATCACTTCAGCTTATAGATGGCAATCTGTTGCTATTATGGCTTTACAAGAAGCTGTTGAGGCTTATTTAGTTCATTTATTTGAAGATACCAATTTATGTGCTATTCATGCTAAGAGAGTCACAATTATGCAAAAAGATATGCAATTAGCAAGAAGAATAAGAGGTAATTAAATTAAAAATTTTTAATTATCTTTTCACTTCTTTTTCAAACTGACTTTTATTTTTTTTTTCTTTCTCTTTTTCTTCATCTCTTCCTCTCTTATTTGTAATATACACAAAACTAAAATGTCTTGTCGCCTTTTTTTTAAATTTTTTTTATTGCAACTATACTATACTGTATTATATTTTATCATTCTTATACTCTATTAAATTTGATTATTGTATAGCTACGTATTGTATATTCTCAAGCTTCTATTTTTATCTCTTTCTCTTTTTTCTGTTTTCTGCGGATATTTTATTTTATTTTTATGATTTATTTATTAATTTATTAATTCATGTATTTTTAAATTGTTTACTCCCCTCTCACTCCAATCTTATATTTTCTTTTGTTTTATAGTTTCTTTTCCTTGATATTTTAGTTAATAATACTTATATCTTACTAATACTCTAAAATTAATCTTATACTACTTTTAACATTTTAAATTTTAGTATTAGCACTTAATTTAATTTAATTTAATTTAATTTGATTTAAAATTCAAGCTTTAAAAAATTGTAATTTTATTTTTTTCGAACAAACAAATATTATTTAATAATAAATAGTTATATAATGTGAATAGAGCGGAGTCAAAGTATAATTCAATGAAACCTAGTAATAATAACGAGAGATTTCAGATAGAAAAAAATTAGAAAGAAAAAGGAATAAAAATAAAAGTAACAAATATATGATAATAATAATAATAATAATGGAATAAAAAAAAGGGAGAGTAATAATAAACGATATAATAGTAAATTGAAATTCAAAATTTTTAATAATTTTCAGTTATTTTTAAAAAGGTCTTTTTTTTTCTTTTTGAAAAAATGTAAAACAAATATATAAAGAAAAATAGATAAAGATTAATTTATAACTCTCAGAGTATCTTCTTCAATTCTTCATAAAATATTTGAAATACGAAAAGAGAATGGGATAAAAAGTAAACAAATAAAAGTAAACGCAAGCAAAAAGATAAAAAAAATATTAAAAAACAACAGCGATAAAAAACAAATAAAAATAAGTTAACGATTCAGTAAAACTAAAAATTGAAATTTAAAAAAATTATTTATTTATTTTCAATTTCAATATCTGAACCTTGAGAAAATCCAGAAAAGACATCGTTGTCAACTTCAGCTGGTTTAGCTGGAACAGTTTCAACGGCTTTAACAGCTGGCTTAGTTTCACCAGCCTTTGGAGTAACTTTCTTAGGGTAAACTTTCTTAACTTTAACTGGAACAGGAGCTCTAGTTAATGTTGAAACAGGTTGTTTTGAAGTAGAGAAAACACTCTTAAGCTTTGAACCAAAACCAGATTTTTTCTTTTCTAAAGCTGGAGCAGCAGCAGGTGTTGATTTAGAAGCAGAAGGTTTAGAAGTGGTAGTAGCAGCAGCGGTAGCAACAGGAGCAGTGTAAGCAGCGGCTCTTGCAACTTCACCTTCAGAAACAACATCAGCCATAGCTGGTTTATCAATAGTATCAACATCTCTTAATGGATCTTCACCTGGTTCAAAATTGTAAACTGGTCTTGCCGATTTAGTGAAAGTTTCTTTTGTTTCTTCTTTAACTGGTTCTTTAACTGGTTCTTCTGGTTCTTCAACGATATCATCATCAGAAAATTCAGGACCATTATCTATAGGTTCAACAGGTTCAACTTCTGGTTCATCAACGTGTTCATCTTCTAATTGATAAGGAGTTTCATCAATTTCACTTGGAACAGAAATTTCATCAGAGACATCTTTTCTTAAATGTTCTGGTAATGCTTCATTAATTTCTTTTTCTTTTTCAACATGTTCTAATTTAGCATTTTGTAATTCATCGATAGTATCACCTCTTTGAGTCTTTAAATCATCAACTTTAGCTAATAAAGTTGGTTTTTCAGCAGTTAATGATTCAATATTACCATGTAATTCATCAATTTTAGCATTTGCTTCTTTTTCGAAATTTTCAGATTCTAAACCTAATGCAGCTGAATCTTCTTTAGCCTTTGATAATCTTGTTGTAGTTAATTCAGATCTATCAGAAGCTTGTTGTAATTGTCTTTCGATTAATTCTAATTTCTTCTGATAAGATTCTAAACGAGCTTTATGTTCATTAGAGTAATTTTCAACTTCAACTCTTTTTGATGTTAAATCATCAAGAGTTGCCTTTTCATTTGATAATTCTTCTAAAGTTGGAGCTATTTCATCATCTTTTTCCTTTTGCATTGCATCTAATTCAGCTTGACGAACACCATCAGCTTCTGATTTTTGACCAGCTAATTCAGCTAATAAATCTTCTCTTTCTTTATCTTTATCAGCTTTTAATTGAGTTTCTTCTTCAATTTTATCAGATAATTCTTTTTCTTTATCATCTAATTCTGTTTGTTTTTGTTTAGTTAATTCAACTTGTTTATTTTTCAAATCATCTTTATCAGATTGTAATTTTTCACGACGTTGAACTTTTTCAGTTTCTTTTAATTTACGATCAGCAATTTTTTTAATTTTTAATTGTGTAAAATATTCATCTCTTTTATAACTTTGTTCAGTATGTTTAGCACTTTTTTCTTCATCTAAAGCTCTTTGAGTTTTAACTTTAGTATCGATATCATCAATAATTGGTTTAACAATTGATGCAGCTAATGCTTGTAATTCTAATGGAGATAAAGATAAACCGCCACCTAAATTAACTTTAGCACCAGCACCATTTGGATCAGTACCATTCCTTTTAGCTAAATTTCTTTGAGCAATTTCAACAGCTTTTAAATTCATTTCTTTATTACCAAATAAATTATCTTGAATCATTTGATTATCTAAAGTAGTTAAATAACTGTTTGCATTTCCAATAGCTTTTGCTAAGACACTTTTATCAACTAAAGAATTTTTTTTAAGAGCTTCTTTTTCCTTTAATGCATTTGCTTCTAATTGAGCACTTAAACTTTGAGAAGCTAAAGCACCAACAGAAGCAAATTTTGAATTAGCACTAGTAATTTTTTCACTTGGAGTTGGAATACCATAATTACCTTTTGAATTTGAAGAATTAATTCTGGCAGAAATTGATTTTCTAGCAGAAACTTCAGCACTAGATGTAATTTTTGAGATATCGACATTTCCTAATGAAGAATTGAATTTACTAGCAGAAATGATACTTTTATCTGAATTATCTGATTTTTGTAAACCTGATCTATAATCTAAAGCCATTGGATTAATTCTTTGATCAATTGCCTTGGATGCACTTAAAGTAGCAGCTCTGGTGATATCACCAATTTTCATTTTTCTTGAAGCATCCATACTTCTACTTGGGTCAGTAGTAATACCTGAACGATGATCTAAATTAGTTGATAATTTTAATTTTGAATTTGTAAATGAAACTTTACCTGATCTAACATCATCAAAATCGTATAAATCTTGTAAAGCATCTCTAGCAACAGAATTAGCAGATTTCTTTAAAACAGATGATGCAGCACTTTCTTCGTAATCAGAATTTGATAAAATTTCTGAGGCATCTGATTGATTAAAAGGATAAGAAGCTTGAGATTTAGCACTAATGGCAGCGTATTCAGCTTCAGGAGCAACGTTAACTCTTTTCCAAGCTTTTGGAGCAGAATCATTTTTAGCGATTAAAGCAGCTGTAGCTGCATCAGCAGCCAATTCTCTTCTATATGGATGAATTTCTAAATTTGTAGAAGCAGCTAAAAGAGCAGCAGTATCTGAAGCTGATGGGTCAACACCTAAACTTTGTTTACTTGGATTTTGATAGACACCATATTTGACTTTTGCTTTATAAATTGCTTCTTCACTTAAAGGTCTTCCATCTGTTTGATAAACTGATTGTGAATGTCTTGTAGTTGAAGTTCTGTTACTTGTTAATGAAGGAGTGGTCTCCTGATATGACATCATGATTGGAATGAATATTTAAAGATTATTTTCAAGTCAAAAAATGATTCAATGATATAATGATTCTTGGGGGGGAGGGGGCTTTTTTTAATTTCGTTTTCTTTTGTTTTTCTAAAATTTCTTTTTAAGATTATTTAAATAAATTGATTGACTTTTATTGGTATAACAAATGTCAAATAAAATTAGTAAGAAAGATGAGTGATAAGTATTAATACAGTATGATAAACGAAATGTTATTATTATGAAAGGAAATAAAAATACAAAATATATCTAAATTGAATTGAATTGAGTTGAATTGAATTGAATTAGGTTAATGACAAATGACAATTTTATATCAATTATATATCAATTATATATCAATTATATATCAATTATGTATCAATTATATATCAATTATATATCAATGGAATATCAATAGAATAAGAATTAGGTTAGTAAAAGAATAACTTATCTTTTTTTTGTCTAATTAATATTTAGTGTAAAATTAAACAAATTTCTATATAATAGGGAAAGTCAGTTGATGATAGCAAGCAATAATTGAGCGGATACACTATAGTAGTATAGAGTAGTTTTACACAGTAAGCGATTAAGGGATTATAGATATTGAGAAGAGGATTTTCGCAATTGAGATAGTGAAGAATTACAAGTTGAAGATGGAATATTAGATTACAGTGGATACATACAGTTGTGTGCAATATCACATTGATTGGAGTATAGTGACTATCTTTCAAGTGAAAAGAGAGTAGCAATGGGAGGAATTGGCAAATGACTAGTAGATTACAGTAAAGAAGGTTGGTGAAGGCAGAGAAGCAGAGGAGGTTCTGGTGAAGAGAAAGAAGCCAAGGGATATCGCAAGGTAAGGCAAGCGATAGTTGATAAGGTTCAGGAGAGAAGAAAAGAGAAGAGGAGAGGAGAGAGAGTCCCAGGCCGTGGCTGGCCGTGGCTGGCCGCCCATTCCAGAGCGTAGCTGGCCGTCAAACATTAGCAGCAGCAGCTCCTGCTTCTCCTTCCAGGCCAGCGCCGTGTAATATCCGTATAGGGGAATCGAGTAATCTGCGAGACAATGCGGCCGTGACGAGACAATGGCACTACGCCGGTAAACAATGCGGCACTATGCGGGGAGATAGAAGAGCGCTGTGTGAAGGTGTGGCAGCACCGCTGTGCATCTGGGGTGGAAAGTGGCCTGGAAAGTGGCCTGGAAAGTGGCCTGGAAAGTGGCCTGGAAAGTGGCCTGGGAAGTGGCCTGGGAAGTGGCCTGGGAAGTGGCCTGGGAGGCTGTCAGTCCTGGCACGCTTTTTGTTCGGCCAGAGATCTTGCACAGAGAACGAAAAAAGTTCACGCGCCTTCCCCGATTTTAGTTCTCATTATATTCATTTGCTTATTGAATCATTGTGCGACTTGAATGATTATATCATTTTATCATTATTCCATTATATCATAATCAATTAGTATTATTGTTTCTGCTATAGCTATTATATGCTTCTTTAATTACCATTGTATTGCTGTACTGGAATGTATTCTGTGTTTCTTTGTCGTGCCAGAACATGTGTGCCCTGTCTTTCCTGTCTTTCCCCTGTTTGTGATTGTCTCGTCTCCATGATTGATTATTGTGGGATACTCATTTTTCATAATTTTTTCAGTATCACCCACGCTAAAAGTGGAGAAAGACAGCCACTTGCAACTCATTTACTCACTAACTCACTCACTGACTCACTAATTCATGGCGCTATTTCACTGCTATTAATAAAATTGAACAGTTTGCCGAACATTCAAATTATTAATTAAAAGGAAAGTACTTAAATTGCTCTTGTGTCGTTAGTTCTATTGGGCACTAATTGTGCTTTTGTACGCTGTTTTTGGCACATTCTTTAACCCACAGGCGGAAGGAGGGCCTGACAAAAGCTCATGAAAGGCTGTTGTGCGAATTGTGTACAGCGCATGAGCCGGTTGCTGGCTTTGAAAAGCTTGGTGGGGTGTGAAGTGGCTGGGTTTGCTCTCAGGACAGTGGGAGCGCCAGCTGCGCAGCGGAGTGCGGGAAACCAGGCCAGAGAAAAGCGAAAAAGCGAAAAATAAGTGAATTCTACGGAGCCACCAAACCCACTTTAAACAAGGAAGCTAACTAGAAGCTAATAAGAAACTAACATAGCGTTGCATTGGACAAACACACGGCCAGGAAGACAAAACCTCCCACAGCACACGCAGGGTGGGCGCTCATTCTTATCGCACATACAGCGTGCCTACCGCTAACGCTCCATTCCACAGCTGTGTCAGTGATGTATACAACTTGAAATTGTTCAAACATTCACTAATTGTAGTTCCACTTCTAGTTTCGCTTTTAGTTCTAGTGACATCACATTTTTTGCAATTTCTACAATGTAAACTTTTATTTAAGCACACTAGTTTTAAGACTAAAGAAATAGTAAAGTGTTATAAACTAAATTGCTTTGCTCATCACAATTTTTGTCTAATGAAAATGACAGGTTTACAAACTGTAAAGTGTATATCTAAACACAGACGTTTTATGCTTTATGTAATCCTTAAAAAGTATACAATCATCCATCTATTAAAGCAATAAATATATTTGCTACTCTGAAATAAACTAACTATATTCATACGTAGTTGTAGTAGTATATAGTTGGTAAATATATCATAGATAAGGATTTACAATAGAATTGTTATCTAATAAATTATAATTATATAGTATATTATGGTTATATGGTTATTGCATATACTCAGCAGCAAACAAATATAAATCTTCCTCATATTAGTTACGCTAACTAATTATCTCTACTGTAATGGTAATTACTGCCCTTATCCTTATTATTTAATATTATCTTTATTATTATTCTTATTATCTCCATTATTATTCATATTACCAGGCTGTGTGTTTTGCTGTTTGCGGAAGTTTAGCAAAGTGAATAAAGAATCTCTAGCTATGAAAGAAAAGAATCACCAAAACCACCACTGATTTCCCAATCGGGTAAATAAGTTACTGATTAAAGAATTCTTACCGAAAGGAGTAGAGAAATTGGGAAGATGACTCCTCGTCACACCTGTGCACCACATTATTTTTTTCTGTTGATTTCTAAAAATATGAATTCTTGTCATGGTCGATAGACGTTTATTCAATTTGCGTCGATTTGCAAATATCTGAAATACTCGTATCCGATCAATATCCGAAAACGGTAGTAGCTACCAGTGAAATCTGAAAATTACTAATACATATCTACCGACATGAATCAAGATCACTGATTCATTCAGATAACTAATTATTTATATAAAAATTTCTTAATTTTTTTTGTTTGATTAGCTTAAGACTTAATTTATTTATCTATACCATCATATACTTGCTAAAAAAAGAGATATACAAAATGAGACCATCTAGAATATTATTTGTTAAACCAAGAAGAGCTTCCCCACCAAATTCGCAACCATTATTACCACCATTGGTATTATATAGAGAAATTTTAAGAGCGCATAGATTTTTACCTAAAGATCAAAGAATATTAGGTGATGCATATGTTAAAGCTGAATTTAAAGCTCATCAAAATATAGATAATCCTTTACATATCGTTGGGTTTTTAACTAGTTGGCAAGATTATTTAAAATTAATAAATAAAGTTAATAATCAAGAAGAATTAAGATCTTATACTATTTCAAGTGATCAATTATCAAAAATGAGTGATGAACAAGTTGGTCAACTTTATGAATTAATGAAAGAAGCTAAAAATTTAAATGAACCTGAAGATCAAAAAGATTAGTTTAATTTATACCCACATACAGTCATACATACAGATATTCACCTAGATATATAAATATATATTATTTCTTACTTTTTTTGTTGTTGTTTTTTGTTTTTGGTTACGATTTATACACCACATATGTACATAGAATTGAAATGAATAATATTTTTAGAGATATAAAAAAAGCATATAGACGCACTCTAAAAAACGACTAAAATTTAAAAAGATCAAAAAGTATAATAAATATGAGAAGTAGAATAAATTTGGGTATAATTATAATAAAGTATAATAATAAAATAAAATATAATATTGTTTGTTCAGATGGACAGGAATAAGAAATAAATTAAGAAAATAAACTAAAATAGAATGAACGCTAAATAAATAAAAATTGTCTATAAAAAGTAAAAGTAAAAAAAAAGTTTTAATATTTGTCAGTAATATATAACAAACTCTAACTGAAACAAATATTCCAACCAAAATCATCAACAACATCACACCAATCAACGCATGTCTCCTCTTCACTTTCGTCTCCAAATACATTTATATCAATAATTTCCTCTGCATCATCTTCATCTTCATCGGCATCATCATCATCTTCATCATGACCTCCATTCTTCTTCTTGCTATTTAATTTATCATAGTACAAATCAGATCTTCTCCAAACTTCTTCAATAACACTCCAAACTCTAACCATATTTCCAACATGATAATTAACACTTAATCTCTCATACCTTTCTTCCATAGCTAATCTATCTTCTTTTTTAATACAAATAATACTACCGATTAAGAAAATAAGACATAATGGACTTTGTAATTTAGTACCAATTAAAATATCTAATCTAGTTTTAATTTCAGGAATTAAAATTTGAATTTTGTCATCATGAAATGGAATTGATTTAATAGATATTTTAATATAAATATTTAGAATAATTTGAAATAATTCAAATAAAGTTAAATGTAATTCTAATTCATCTTTATTATTAGTTAATCCTCTAACTTGTGAAAATCCAGGTTTTGTATTATTAATTTTAGTTTTCAAATCATTAAAGATTTGATTAACATTTGCTAAATATGAATTCTTACTTTCTTGAATCTTACCTAACATTGAAATAGATGCATGATTTGTTGATTTATTATTCTTTATATAATTCAAATAATTTGATTTCATTGTATCAATACCAATTCTCATATTCTTTAATTTACATCTCATATTAACAATTTCACCTAATACTAATACAATTTCTTGTAAACAACCTTGTAATGGATCTAATATATAACTATCAAAATCTAATAATTGACGTTGTTGAAACAATTCTTTATACTCATTGATATCAACTAAAGTTCCAGAATTTAAAGACTGTGTAGCCATAACATCATGATATAAGAAATTTGATATAATTAATTTTGCCTCTGAACTATGTAAATTATCTTTAACAAATTTAGTTAATCCACCATAAGTTGATAATAATTCTTTAAATTGTAAAAATAAATGATACCATGTTTGAACATCACCTGTTGAAATTTGTGATCCCATAGTGATAATAAAAAAAGTTAAAGATATAAGATAATCATTTTTACTAAAACTTGTTTTACTTCTATTCTTTTTAGCTAATTCTAAAGCATTGTTGAAATATTTAATAGATAATTCATTTTTACGACCAACTAAGAACATACCACCCCATGCAACTATAGCGTTCAAAATCGATTCATCAATATCTGCTAATTTCATGAAATATCCAAGGAAAAAATTTGAATCATCAGCAGAACAAATTGTAATCATATTAACAACATATGATTTATAATGATCTAAAAATAATTTACCGGTATCATCAAGATTTCTTGTAAAATTTGAAGATGGATTGAAAAGTGTTGGACTAGGAGGGAATAATAAATGGAATGCAGGATTTAAATAAGCTCCTAACCCTTTTTTATTCTTTAAACTTTTCACAGTTAAATTTAATAATTCTCCATCTGATAAACCTTGATTTTCAACAACTTGTGATTCATCTAATGCTGGGAAGTCAATACTTAAATTGCTTTTTGATGAGTTATTATTTGATGAACTATTACTTTGATATTCATCATATTCATCGTCATCCTGTGTATTGTTACTGTTGACTTTGTCATATGATTTATCTAGTATGAAAGGAACATTTGGATTCAAATCATGTCGTATCACGGAAGTATTTTCTTCGTTATTATTAGATTTTCCATTATTTGACAGTCTTGAAGATAAGTGATCAGATGGTGAGTTTTCAACAGATTTGAAGAATTGTGAAATTGGTGAAAAATGTGTGTTATTATCGTTAAAAAAACTAGAAGGAGAAAATGAATATAAATCGTTTGAATTACCATTAGTTGCCAATTTTAATAAATTTTTTAAAGAACTTGTTGAATTATCATCACTACGTGGTGAAAGTGTAGATATTGGCAATATTTCCTCAATATTCTCGTCAACGATTGGCCCATTTTTATTGTTACTATTACTATTGTCATTGTTGTTATTAGTGTTGCTTCCATTGGCGCCATCAGAATTTTCTTTGTATGATAGGAAATTTGGACTCAATAAGAAAGATGAAGGTGAAATAAATGGTTCGAATGGAATTAAATCTTCTGAGCTCGTTGAAGAAGACGATGATGGAGCATCAGAAGCAGAAGACGATGTAGATGAAGAAGACGAAGCTGCAGATGCTGAAGTTGTGGTACTTTGACTACGGGCCATATCAACATGTGATTGAGATTCTTTTGTAGAGCTGGTTAAAGGTAATGAAGAAGATTTCTTAACAGGAACTGATTCTATAGAATCTTTATTCTCCACCACTAATTCTGTCATGACAAATTTAATCTTTGAACTACTGTCATTATTACTATTCTTAGCACGCTTATTTTTTGGTTCACTAGTTGTGCTAGTTGATTTCGATCTTTTATTTGAAGTATTTGGAACGTTATTGGATGAGGTTTGTTGTTTTGTTACTTGAGCTGTCGAACTACTACCAGAGCTTATCGTTGATGTTATATTTGAAGAAGAAGAATTTTTTGTATTCTTATTGTCATTCTTATTCTGTTTTTCCTTTTGCTTTTGTTTTTGTTCTAATTTCTTAATCTTTTTCTGTTCTTCTGCTATCATTTTAGCTTTATTTATATTTTTAATCATTTCATGACTATTTTGTAAAGCTTTTAAATCAAAATTTAATTTATCCTTAGAAGATCTTTTTTCATTCCAAGTACAAACAACACCTTTTTTAGAACATAATCCACAAATTGGATAAACTTCATCACATTTTTTCTTTTTTGATCTACAATTTGTACAACCAAATTTAGATCTTGATGTTACTCCAACAAATGACTTATTTTTAATTATTGGTATTTTAAAACTAGTAGTCTTTGATTTTGTATCTTTATTACTAGCATTTATATTGTTGCATACTATATTATTTGATTTAAAATCTATAATTTTATTTGTTATATTTTGTGATGATGTGGTTGTTGTTGTTGTTGTTGTTGTTGCTGCTGATGTTGATCCACCTGTAGATGATCCGTTTGCGACGGGCTTATTTGATTCATTTTTATTTGAATTATCTGTGTTTTTATTATTTGATTCATTTTTATTTTTATTGAAAACTTTAACTTTTCTTGTTTCTATTGCTGAAAGTTTATTATCAAAAGTTGAAAACATTAAATTTAAATTTAAATTAAGATGTATATATATTTATTATTCTAATTTATTCTAATAATATTCTTAAACAATCCAGTGTTAAATACTGTTTTTAAATTAATTATATCTTATATCAAAGTGAATTTGTATATTAACAAGAAGATATGAATATTTTGTTCCTGATAATGTTGTTAATATATGTCTATGTACTTATTTGTAAATTTCAATATTTCAAATTCTTTAACTTATATGATTTTCTGTTATAAGAAAATTGAATATAGTGAATGGTTTGTAATAGTACTTGAAATAATATATATTGGTGATGATTTGGAAAATAAAATAGAAACGCCAACAAGAATAAAATTTCTTGTCAAATCAGTGAATTTTGAATAACAAGAACAAAGTAAAAGGGTTATTTTTTGATCACCAAGTACAACACTAGATAGAACAAGACAAGACTAGAACAAGAACATGAACAAGAGAGTGGAATTAATTATATAGCAAGGTGCATTTTGTTCTATTGTTTAGCATATCTGTGCGTTTTGGTGTCTTGTTGGCGATAATGTTGCATTGTGATAAACTAGCACAGACGGTTTGGATTGTTGGCCTGCACGTAGTTTCCGGTGGGGATGGGCAGACTGACGGTGTGGCAGGAAAGAGCAATTTTGCTGCCAGGTTTTACGGCCGAACGCGGTGCTGCGATGGAATTCTAGGTTGGAGGAGAGGCACACGTGAGTGAGGTTGCCTCCAACCGGAAATGAAATTGGAGCGAATTCCAAACCTTTCCAAACCTTCCTGGATATATATATTTATTATATATACATGCAAGCGGAAATCCAGCTACGGTTGATTAGTCTGGTGCTTGTGCGTGCGTTTCACAGGAGGGAAGGGCAGAGTGGTGGAAACCGGCGCAGAGAGATAACCCACTGGTGAGAGAGGCAGAAAGAGGATCTAGAAGACTATATTTAGGAGCCATGGTTACAATGCTACCACTGGAATGGAATTTGTTAAAATAAATATCAACGGTCTGGTCTGTCATCTAGCAGTAATAATAATAAACACTCAAATCTACCACTACTACTATTGCTGTGATGTTTGCTTCCTTCTGGACTACATAAGTAAAAGACATCCACTCACTAATTAGATATAAGTTGTGTTTTTGTATAGATCAATATACTTATGAAGCATAAATTTGTTCATTACTTGGATCATCAAATAGAGACTCTTTCTCACTTGTTTGTAACAGTTGCAATCAATAAAATTGAGCACAAAATTTAACTCATCTTGATCGTATTCGCTGACCCTTCTTCCTGTTGTTTCGGGAACAATAGTATATCCTGTATAATTATGCTAGTTATATAATCTTATCGTTTTCTTGTGTATTAGCGACAGAAAAAAAGATTGAGGGGAATTCAGAAGACCGCAAGGACAGAACCACATCTGATTGTTTATGTGTGAATAAAATATTCTTTGATCTTTAATAACTCAAGTTTTATAATATCGATATAAAACAGATTGCGCACATTTAGAGGATGTACCTGGGTATCCTGGATACAGCCTGAAGATCGCTTCTCAAGCGGATTCTCCGCTGCATCGTCTTTCTTTCCTACTACTTTCAATTGTTCCTATTGTGCTCCTGTATTACTGAGAGGTTAATTGTCTCTGTTATCTTGTATCTTATCAGTTGCCCGTAATTGCCATTCCGGTCATCTCATCGCCATCCACTCTGGAATGGCAGCAGTTACGCACTTCCAACGAGCAGTTTCGGAACTTTTTCCAGCGCTCGGCGGCGATACGCTTCTCGTAAATTCCGAAAACCTACTCCGTACAGATAGAGGCTCCTGTTTAACTGTAAATAAAATGGACAACAAAGCGGGAGAACAATTTGGATAACCGGTCAATCCGACTTGACGGGCAGGTCTTCCACCTGTCAGCTACAGTGAGAGTGGAGAAATGATAATGGCTTAATAGCTATCTAATATATTACACGCTGACTTCCGGACCCATCTACCCGCAATCAAGAACAAGCAGATAAGCCTAACAAACTCCTTTCACATTGGAAACATGGTTAGAGCAAATGCTGAACGGTTGAGTTGGATACTTGCTTGGAAGTGTGACCAACTTTATATTGAATACATGTCCATCTACACCATCCTGTCTCGTGTGCAATTTGATTTCATTTGAAATCAAAGTAAAATAATTATACAAGAGAGAGAAACTCTTTGGAAATCCTCTTTCACGGCAGCTCCCTGTTCAGTTTTTACTTCAAGATTCCACCTTCCCCTTTAGGAAATTTGCGACATTTTTCACTCTCTCTACCTGCTACAGATTCGAGATTTTCTCACAAAAAATTCAAAAGAGGGAAATAAGGAAAAATAACTTTATTTCAGTTTTGTACATAATAATAAACAATAGATACAGAAATTTTCGTATATTCGATGGGGAAACTCATCTCCTCATTTTACATAATCCTTACATAATCCACTCTAAATGCACTCTTCAACGGTTTTGTTACAAGACCGTATTTGAAGATCCACAGGCATTCATCCAGTATTCTAAACATTCACTCAATTTTTCATTACTCTTATCAATGGCTTCTGTAAGTCCCACTTTAGTTCCAGATTCTCCTTGGTAATAACTTTGCATTTCATGGAAATAACTTTGCAGTATGAGTTTATTAATATTAAGCTTAGTGATTCCGTGCTTTATATTCTCTTGCATCAACTCTTTACTAAATTCGTTTGTTCCATGCAAACAAACATATCTTTCATAACTTATATTCTCTTGATCTGTTTTGTAATCTGTTTCAATTAACTTAAAGATATCTTTCACTATGTCAAAATTCAAACTTGGTCCTTCTTTACGATAATCACCATGAACATTACCAAATGATGGTGCTATTATATCAATTCCTGTATCAAAAAATAATTTTGCTTCTTCTATATTTGTTAATAACCCTTCCAAATCACCAGTATGCAAAATACCATCCTCACCACCTTCAATTCTTCCAGGTTCAGCTTCAGTGGCGATCTTATACTGATTACAATATTCCACTAATTCTCTAGTATGTTTTAAATTGTCTTCTCTTGAGTAATGAGACATATCAACCATTATTGAATCAAACGGAAGATATTGTGCACAGTATTTAATTAGTTCAATATCCTGTGCATGATCTAGATGCACAGAGACGGGTACTTTAGCTCTATAGCTCAATTCACTGATAGCACGTACTAGTTCTCCATTGGATCCGCTGGACTTACTTGTAATAGCCCAAGGAAATACTAAGATCATTATTGGAGATTTCATCTTCTCCGCAGTTCTAACCATAGTGACAGCTTGATCAAAAGTATAAGCTATAATGGCAATGACTCCGTATTTCCCTTCTTGTGCTTTTCTTAATATTTCAAGAGTTCTGTTACTCTTCTTCCACTCATTGATATTAGACATGATTCGTAATCTTGTATGCTCTCTTATACATCTGTAATATCAGCCATCATGTAATTGATAAAAGATTAAATATCTATATATATATATATATATCTGTGTATGGGCAGAACCAACAATCAAACTCACCCCACAAAATTGGAGCCTACCCTGTTTCTGGTTCCTGATTAAGCAATTTAAGAGAACCCCCACATTATATACACACTAGTGCACCAATACTGAAAATGTACAGCCGCTCGTCTTCACCACCTCAGATTCTGCGGTCCTGCGATCCCCGTTAGCAAACTTGCGATGAAGAACACAATACTCCGAAAATGCCACAGAGTGACTGTTTTTCTTAGAAACTTAACATCAAAATAGTAAAATGTGTTGATTTAAAAACCCTTTGTCATTAGTTACAGTAACTATACAATAACAGTGAGGACATTGAAATAATTTACCAATTTTTACAATTGATAAAATAAGTATATTCAAAATGGTTCAAATTTATTCCTACGCCGATTCACAAGATGTTGCAAATGCAGTAGCTCAATACGTCATTAAAATTCAAGATTCAATATTATCCTCATCAGATTCTTTTAAAATTGCTGTATCTGGTGGTTCTTTAGGAAAAGTCTTGAAGAAAGGTTTAATTGACAATGAAGAAAATTATAAATTGATTAAATGGTCAAAATGGGAAGTTTATTTTTCAGATGAAAGAATTGTTCCATTAAACCATGAAGACTCAAATTATGGTTTATTTAATGAAATGGTTTTAGAGACGTTAAAGACTAAAAATGCTGAATTACCTAAGATTTTCACAATTAATGAAAAATTAATTAAAGATGATGGATCTACAGATTCTGAAATTGCTAAAGAATATGAAGAATTATTACCAATTTCAATTGATTTAGTGTTATTAGGTTGTGGTCCAGATGGTCATACTTGTTCTTTATTCCCAAATCATGAATTATTAAAAGAAAATAAGAAAAGAATTACATTTTTACAAGATTCACCAAAACCACCACCAAGAAGAATTACATTCACATTCCCACAATTGAAAACTTCAAAAAATATTGCTTTTGTTGCTGAAGGTGCTGGTAAAGCTCCAGTATTAGCACAGATCTTTAATGATAAAGAAGCTAAATTGCCATGTAAATTAGTCAATGAATTAGATGTTCCAGTCTCTTGGTTTGTCAATGATGCAGCTGTCAATGGTGTTGATGTTCAAATTTCTAAGTTTTAATTAACTTATTCTACATCTTAATTTCTTAAAAAAATTTCGTATAATAATAACTTCATTTTATTATATAGTTTACATAATATAATATTACTTAATCTAATATATAACCAAATAAAAGATAGAGATAGTAATTTAAAACTCTGACGCTTCATTCTCAAATACCGCTCTCATTTTCAGATTCGCTGAAAAGTCCACCCTCATCATTGTCAAGTTCAGTAGCCTCAATTTCTCCAAGATCAAGATTTTCAATCTCCCACGTTGAAAATGGTAATTCGTCAGAGATCTCATCTGAGTTGTCAGCTTGGATAACATATTTGGCAGTAGCCACGGGTATAAAAGGTCTAATATCATCATTATCATTATCATTCGGTGCTTTATTAGTATCATCGACATGTCTTGGCTCATGGTGATCCTCAACAATGGTGGGGAATGTAGTACGTGAAATTGTAGGAAGTGGTGGTATTTCATCACTACCAGTAAGTGTTCTAATAATTTTCCTTTGCTCTTCTTTAGAAATATCATTAAATTCACGTTTCACTCTCTTCAGATCTACTTCATCTGGAGTGTGGCCAATTGACATACCTACTCTTACCAATGTTTCGACTGATCCTCTTGAATTTGCAGCTATATCTGAATCAAATTTAATGGAATTATCAGGGAAGATAAGTAAAACTGTAGATCCACCAAATTTGAAATAACCAACTTCATCACCTCTTTCCACTCTATCACCTTCTTTAATTGTTAGTACTGTGGAACCAACCATCATGGCACCAACACATATCATCATAACAATTCCAAATTCTTCGGTATGAATTGGAATAAGGACTCTCACATTCTCACCATAGACATCAACATCACTTCTAATTGCCATAGGATTAACAGTAAAATATTCACCTTCGATATATGTAATTTTACCAATTTTACCGGCAACACCTGAGTGAAATCTGTGATAATCTTGTGGCGCTAATCTGAAAATGACAACTGCAGGATTCTTATATAGTTTATTTATTAAATCAGGATAATTATTATTAAATAATTTATCAATGGTGAAATTTTTACCTTTGATCCAAACTTCTGTTGCTATGGTTAGATTTTGAAACACTGTACAACGACAATCTGCACCAGCAACTGCATATTTATCATTATTTACAGCTTCAACAGGCCTAGCATCTGGTTTTAGTTTCCTATAAAAAAACTCATTGAAAGATTTATAATTACTCAAATCTTTACCATATAAACATTCACTTAAATCCAATTTATGGAAATCAATAAATGATTGAATGTATTTAACAGAACTTGGCTTGTCATATTTGGCACCTTGTTTAAAACTTAAATTTTTCAAGATTTTTTTAACTTTCTTATTCGTAGCTGATGAATTTAATTTTTGGTAAATCACTTTAATACCTAATCTAACATAAACACTCATCTTTTCTTCAATCACATAACCAGTACTACGATGCTGAACTAAGATATTGGCATTATTTGAACCCAGAGATATTTTACCATATGCAAATTCAAGCAAGATTGTCGAGTACCAGTTCCTACGAGCAGCATGTGATGTTGCATATATTTTTTTGCTCATGGATTTACTATTTGGTGACCAGAGATTTTGAGTACAATTAATTAAATGATCAAAAATATCAGTTGATTCTTTCTTTGATTCTGTAGTCTTTTTCCCACATAAAGGACACTCTTCAAGTTTAACTGAAAAATTACTTTTATTCTTTGTTATATCTTCCAAAAATTCAATACAATCTAAAACGTTTAACCTACTACCAGTGCTATATGGGGATTTTATTTTCTTCAATTCGAAAAAAGCTAATAATCTATCATCAAGGTTCTGTGGTCCATCAGCAAGAGTCTTACTAGTGGACAAAAAACTTTCATCATCATCAATACCAGATATTGAAGCATTATCGTTAAAATATTCAACGGTACCATCCAAGTTCAATGACTCAGCAAAACGAGATAATTCCACTATATCTAAACCATTGTTTTTAATTATTTCTGGTTCAAATTTTATCAATAATAATTTCCAAATATATTTTTTAAATAGTTTAAAATCGTTATAACCAGCTTTAACATTTAAAAGTGAAATATATTCTTTAAAATCTTTTGAGACTTCTGAATTTAATTTTAATTTAAAACTAAAATCTTGTAACTTGAAAAAATAATCATTTAATTTATTCAATTGTTCAGCATTATCTAATTTAGGGTCATGAATTGTACTCACCAATTCATTCAATTTTATAGAATAATAGCAAATTTTATCATTTTTGGTAAATCTATCTCTATCAAAAACTTTAAATACAATGTCAAAATTTTCTTCATTTTCTTCAACGATTAAATTTATTTTCTCGTAATATGTAGGATTCAAATTATGTCTTTTCCAAGAGGTTCTTAAATTTTTCTTACCAAAAGTTATTGTAACAAATGGATCAACATCAAAGCCTGTTCTTGCAGCATTAGGCACAGGAGGGAGATTTTCTATTGATAAGATGTCTAGTAATAAAATTCCAGACATAGCCTTGTTTGGAAAAAATTCAAAAACTCTTCTCTTCACTCTTTTTGGAGGTTGAAAACTATGGGTACTGTTATTATTCAATTTAGAGCTATTATTCAAATATCTATTTGCCTTCAAAAGTGATAGTTTACTTCTGCTTGTGGTTGCCAGAGATTCATCATGAAGACTTTCAAAAGAAGAGTTATAATGCAAAATATTATCGTTGCTTTGTCCAAGTCGATTATAGGCAGGGTTATCAGAAAATAATTTGAATCTGTCGCTTTTCTCAAACTTTTCTTTTCTAAGCGTTAAATTCTTTGATATCTCAATATTTGGAACTTTGGTATTTTTATCACTGGAAGCTTGTAAATTCTCAATAATTTTTCTTTGTTTGAGTGCATCACGTTTATATTTTTTCTTTGCTTCATCTTCTTCTTCATCCTCTTCCTCCTCCTCCTCCTCCTCCTCCTCTTCTTCTTCCTCTTCTTCAATTTCATCGTTTCCATCAATTTCATTTGCGTAGTCTCGGTCATTCTCATCTTGATTGATATTACTATTTTGCGATATATCGTCCATGTCATAATAATAATTTTGGTTATTAATTTTTAACAGTTTTAACGGATCGATTTTTTTAAAATCTATCTGATAGTCCAATAATTCTTTTAAAGATGAAATATAATTGTCCAGTGTTTGAACTAAAAAATCAGGGGAGCCTAAATCAGTGGAATTTGTGCTTTCTACACTATATAAACTAGGTGGTCTTGATGATGGTTTTGATGATGGTATTAAGAGTTTATTTGGGCTATTTTCAATTGGAAAATCAGGATTTGAATCGGCAATTTCACTTTGGCTGTAATCTTCTTCTGATTCTATGTTACTGGAAATATATGAACTAGCATCAGATAAAAATTCGCTATCTTCAAGATCATTTTCTTCATTTTTTTTAATATTTTGCTTACCGTGATTACCTGATGTAGAGCTCGTAAGCGATACGCTGAATTTCAATTTTATTGAACCAATAGTAAATCTCTTTTCAGTTTTATTTGAGTACAAGTTATACCATTTAAAACTTGTTTCACGCATATCAGAATCTTTTATTGAAGTCAAGATATCAATTAGACTTAATCTCAATTCACCTAAATAATTTTTTCTTCTAATTAAGCGAAATCTTTTAAAAGTTGATATATCGTAAACTTTTATATACAGTATTGAGTTATCATTGTATTTGAGATATTTATTTAGTTTTGGAGTTAATAATTTTAATTTAACAGTTTCATTGAATTGCGGATTGATTGAATTTTTCACTTTTTTTGAAGATGTTGTTGATTTTGGTAATATTGTACAAGCTACTTTTGGATTCAACTTAACACGTTCATTTTCGTTATCTTCATTAGAAATTAAATCTTTTGCTTCTGCAATCTCAATATTTAATTGTAAACCTTTAAGTCTATGTTTTTTCGAACCCATATTAGTTGAATTTTTTTACTTCTTATCAAATGATGAATTGATCTGGAATTGATATGGAATTGTTTTATTCTTAATTTTTTATATTTTTATGTTCCAAAAGACTTTGTTTACACAATTTGAAAGAGGGTTAATTTAGTCTATCTAAAGCTTGTAGTGTAGATTCAAAAGGTTATTTCTATATAATTTTTTTGGTTATTGCATTGCTAATTCTCTCAGAACTGAAACTTCAAGCACAGTATATCTATGATGTAAGAGAGCTTTAGGCTGTTTATGTGGCTGATGCTCTTGGTCGAAGACCTGATCACGGCTGTGCTGGATCTGATACTCATTGCAAGGGCTCGGTCCTGCCCTTCTGAAAGTGCTTTTGGCTTCTGCGTCACTGTCTCGCTTTTTCGCCGTGCCTCTGGGACGTTCGCCTGGGGCTCTGCCTCTGCTTCGGCTGCACTGTATCTTCTGTTGCCCTGTCATCCCTCTTTTACAGGGCACTGGTCCAAGTCTCGCATAATCTGCGCCGCGCGTCGAGATGTGCACGTGCAAGCTTTTAGAAACCGCACGCCCAGCACAGGCGGCTGTACGACTGGGAATCAGACGCTGCTCGCTGTTTTATCACGCTCCCCTCTCTGCCGCCTTCTCTGCCGCCACCTCTCACCACACTCCATGCTTTCGGGCCTCTACCCCAGCCTCTGCTATTTTTGGAAACAGCGACAGACAGCGACAGACAGCGTCGTGGCTTAGCCTAGCAGCGATTTTTCACAACCACGTTCAGCTTAAGATGGCTCTGGTGCTATTCATTCATTCCTTTAGTCATCAGTGATCACTCTGATCTGATTGTGGAGAAACTCTCTGTGCCCTTTTTCAGGTAAAAATAATAGTATACAATAGTATCTGATATTACTCCGTCTTTCCTGTCCTGTTTCTATCTTTATAAGAATGGATGGCTTTAAAAGCAGATTAGCTAATCTATATACCAGATTCGCTCATTATTGCACTCGTGTCACTTAGAATTTAGTGTTTGATGTTTACTTGGTAACCGACCCACAGTATAATCCAAGTGTAGTATAAGCATCATTGGTCTTGTGAGTAGATATGTTAATATGAAATTAAAGATGGTCTGATTATTAATTTTACCACTTAGTTGAAATCATATATATAATTGACTTGTTTCAATAAGAAGTACTCTGAAAGTGAAGTGAAGATATTAAAAAGGGAAAAAAGAATCATCACCATCAAGAAGGAACAAGATTATTGTAGATATACATCTCAAACGGGCAGTATGATTATGGCTATATGAAGATCCAATGAATTTTGTCACTCCATTTTTTTCTTCTTCTTTTTTTTGCCACTCTATTTTGGAATATGTCAGATCAGCTTGCGTCTCTCTATTTAACAAGGTCTGTATTTTATTTCTGGCGGTAATATCTCACATAATTCTAACAACCAAAGTTGGATATTTTACTGTTTTAATATAATAATTATAGTTATTACATAACTATAAGGGGAGCTCTATTGTATAGAGTAACAAGAATCAGACCCGCCAGTAGACCTATCCCACAGTGTTGTTCAACGATTTTATCAATCATATGACTCTATCGGGATATTTATTATTTGTACGTCTCTCTCACTAGGCACTTCGGTGCCTTGGTCTCATCGATTTCTTGTTCTTGACCTTGACACTTCTTAGTGACAAAATAGGAAATTTCTTTACGAGGAAAAAATGAGAAGGACAATAGAAAAATATCCGATATGGAAGAGCACCTCGCAGATTCTCTTCAATAGGAAGTAATAATAGGATAACGCAGAGAGGAAATAATGAACTTGTGCTTAGGTCATCGCAAAAATCAGCATCTACATATTTTCCTAATATGGTAATAAAAGAGCTCCGTTCATTTCATCATAAACTTAATAATAAATAGAACTCTGATATAAATAAAGCTATATTCCATCTTCTTATCTTCATATATTAAATGATAGCAAAAAAAAAAAATATTTTAATTTTGAATATTAAACAAAACCACAAATAGTATAAATTAAAAGAAAATGAGTGAAAGCGGAACAACAACAATTACAGTCCCTATAAACGTCGTCAAAGTCTCTGGAGGTACATCTCTTGAGAGAACTAAAGCTGGTAGATATGACACCGAAGTTAAAGAAGGATGTAAAAACTTAGCTATGGGAATCTATGAACACCCATATAGATTACCAAAAATTAAAGACCCTTACATTAAAAGGGATTGGTTATTAAATTTAATGGCAGGTGCATTCAGAGTATTTGCTAGAAAGGGATTCTGCGAAGGTCCTGCTGGCCACATCTCAGTTAGAGATACTGTCGATCCAAATACTTTTTGGATTAACCCTTTAGCTGTTCACTTCTCTTTGTTAACACCACATCATATGGTTCATGTTGACGAAAATGGTACAGTCATTGGAGGTAATAGAACAACCGTGAATGCTGCTGGTTTCAAGATCCACTCAACTATACATCAAGCTAGACCAGATGTTAACTGTATCTGTCATGTTCACTCAACTAGTGGTAAAGCATTTTCAGCTTTAGGCTCGGAACTCGATATGTTAAATCAAGATGCATGTATCTTTTTTAATAATCATACTGTCTACAAAGATTTTGGTGGTGTTGTCTTAGAATCTGAAGAAGCAAAACATATCGCCGAGGCAATGGGTCCTACTAACAGATCAATTATTTTACAAAATCATGGTTTATTGACTGTGGGTTCTAATGTCGGAGAAGCCGCTTACTTATTATGTTTAATGGATAAAACATGTGAAGTACAAATGAAAGTTGATGCTGTTTCTCAAAACTCAAATAGATATAACAGACTCGTTATTGGTGATGTCGAAGCCGGATATACATATAACATGACATCTTCTCCAGAAAATCTTTATTCTTCTTTTGGTGGTGACTACGAATTAGAAGTTGCTAACTCAAATGGCGCATTAAAGTCAATGACTTCATACCACACCGCTTGACTGTAAGTTACCTTCTTGATAAGGATTTTTACTTCTTGAGAAAAAAAACAATTATCTCAAAATTCCCCTTTCTAAAAATTATGTAAAAACACTTCAATATATACATGTATCAGCTAGCTGATGTTTTCTTTTTATATAGAAGCAAGTCTTTTAATAAATGATATCGATGTCCTGATAAATTAACTATTATTATTATTATTTCAATGTATTTGTAGACAATAAAGTTAAAGGTTTTATTTATATATTAAATGATAATAAAAGTATATATTCATAGCGCATATAAAAAATAATGATGTAAAATAATATAGACAAAAAAACGATACAACGCAAAAACAATTATATATAATGTATTTTGAAATTACTCTATTCTATTAATAAAATCATCCAGTAGGTCAACTGTCTCATCATATGCTCTCGCACACTCGGATTCATTGTGAACAGACTTCTCGTCTATGTATATATTTTTAACTTTTGTACAATGAACTGATTCACCATTCTCAATTGGGATTGAATCACTAGTAACAATCCAACAAGCAGCATCGGCACTCTGTTGCACAGAAGAAGTTTTTGGATCAAATAGTTTAGTTACTGCAGATAATGTTTTAATAATTAACTTAAACATGAAAACTTGGTCCCTAAACAATGATGTGTCTGCCATAATGCCTGGATCCAATGAATAAACTTCCAAATTAGGATGCCTTTTTACTAATTCACGAGGAATTACCGTGTTCAAATATTTGGATGTGCAATATCTATCTTTGTTGCTTTGGGTGGCACTATCGCCAGACTCGATTCGTTCACCAGCGGCTAATTTCTTAATACTCGATCTGTAATACTGCGATCCACGGAAACCGAAGGCTGCAGAATTTGGATCATGAGTACCACTTCCAATAAATATAACTTTACAATCATCTGTATACCATTTCATTAACCCATACGTTAATAAGAATGCTGCTAAATGGTTGACCGCAATTGTTTCTTCGTATCCATCTTTGGTAAAATGATCCTCATCACTAAATTGTACCCCGGCATTGTTGATCAATCCATCAAGCTTCGTGTCCCACTTGTTGATAAATTCAACAACCTCTTCCAGGCTTGAGAGATCTAGTCTAACTACCTTGACGTTGGAGCCCAAAGATTTGGCAACCTCCTCACCTTTCTTAACGTTTCTAACTGCCATGATGACATTGTAATTCTTGTTACKTGATAACTGTTGAACGATACCTAACCCAAGACCTTGAGTAGCACCGGTAACCATAAATGTCTTCATTTTTGGATAGTTTCTTTTTCGATTTTGTTATAGATTTATTAGTTTAAGCCCAGTAGTATTTAGTTAATAAAATATATGGATTGCCAAGAGCCAAAAGGAAGATGGCCCTTATTTATAGTTGATGATAAGGCTGTGATAGCACAAAAACCTGTCAAAATTACAGTGAATTTACATTTTGTGGGGAGTATGTTTCTCCAGGTTCTCAAACCAAATCTTCAGATTAGAAATTGCACACACCGATTCAGCTCCCGACTTTAACATCAGTAAAACCGGAATTAGAGCGGGGATATGCAAAGCTTAGGAGTACGCTGCTTGTATAATTCTACCCCAATATGCATATCAGAAACGTAAACATTTTGCTCCAAATCAGTGAATCATTTCATCCGAGAACATCTTCTTGTCTCGTAAGAAAACAGTACGAGAACAATAGCTTATCTTTTATTTTTCATGGCTATACATTAGAGGTTATCAAATCATCAGACTTGAAAGTCTGTTTGATGATGACTTGTGAGCCGCAAGCTATTAATTTGAAAACGGAAACACTATTACTATAAAAATAGTTTTATATTATTTGATCTTAAGTTATTCTATAATAGAAATAACACAGATACTATTTGAAAAAAGTTATAAATGATATAGAGTATAAAAACAATTACATAAAAGTATATGTTGAGTTATTTGATCTTATTAATATATCCATCAAGAAGTTCTRTTGTTTCATTATATGCTCTCGCACATTCTGAGTCGTTGTGAACCGCCTTCCAGTCAATTTGCTTGTTTGCAACTTTTGTACAATCAACAGATTCTCCATTTTCAATCGGAATCGAATCACTGGTAACAACCCAACAGGCAGCATCGGCACTCTGTTTCACACTAGATAWTCTYGAGYYAAAYARTTTARCAAYTRKAMYTAAASTTYTTTGGAAAATAARCYTRARYATRAWATTWTKGTCCCTGAATAATCCAGTATCWCCCATAAGACYTGGATCCAMTGAATAAACWKYCAAMTTAGGATRCCTTTTYACYAATTCACGAGGAATTACCGTGTTCAAATATTTGGAYGTRSMATATCTATCTTTGTTRCTTTGGGTGGCAYTRTCGSYAGACTCGATTCGYTCACCAGCRGCTAATTTCTTRAYACTYGATCTGTARTAYTGMGATCCACGGAAACSGAARGCTSCMGARTTTGGATCATGAGTACCACTTCCAATAAATATAACTTTACAATCATCTGTATACCATTTCATTAACCCATACGTTAATAAGAATGCTGCTAAATGGTTGACCGCAATTGTTTCTTCGTATCCATCTTTGGTAAAATGATCCTCATCACTAAATTGTACCCCGGCATTGTTGATCAATCCATCAAGCTTCGTGTCCCACTTGTTGATAAATTCAACAACCTCTTCCAAGCTTGAGAGATCTAGTCTAACTACTTTGACGTTGGAGCCCAAAGATTTGGCAACCTCCTCACCTTTCTTAACGTTTCTAACTGCCATRATRACATTGTAWTTYTTGTTACKWGATAAYTGYTKWRCRATASCTAACCCAAGRCCTTGAGTAGCACCGGTAACCATAAATGTCTTCATTATTGGATTTTTTTTTTCTTAGTTTTCTTTTGGATCTGTTTGTTAAAGAATGGAAGTACATAGTCATTAAAATGTTTATATTTTCTGATTTTAGGAGATAAATGGCTTTATTTATAGTTCATGTTGAGATAACTTTCGGATAGCTTTAAAATAGTATAAACTATGTTTGAAATAGTTTTGAAAAGGAAGTATCCCTGCATTCTGCAAGTGATGTATGACTCCGGAGTCACAAAAGCTGATCTTGATATTTGCAAATGTACCCCGGACCGCACTCCGGACTTTAACTTTATTTAAAGCCGCTATGAGGTGTGGGCAAATTAGAGCGAGAAACACCAACGCCGACGGAACAACAACCCTTTTTCAGTAACTTGTATAATTGACCTCCGTTATGCATATACGTTTATTGTTCCGAATCAGTGAATCATTTCATGCAAGGACAACTCCTCGTCTCATACCAGAAGCATATTTTATTACTACGTTTTTATAACAATATATTAACAAAGATCATTTATACTAGGAATATTGTAAGATAATATTTCATGAGGTTTTATACTAAATAGGAATAGTATTACTATAAAAATAGTTTTATATTATTTGATCTTAAGTTATTCTATAATAGAAATAACACAGATACTATTTGAAAAAAGTTATAAATGATATAGAGTATAAAAACAATTACATAAAAGTATATGTTGAGTTATTTGAGCTTCTTAATATATCCATCAAGAAACTCCATTGTTTCGTCGTATGCTCTCGCACATTCTGAGTCGTTGTGAATTCCCTTCCAGTCAATGAACTTGTTTGCAACCTTTGTGCAATGAACACATTCTCCATTATCAACTGCGATTGAGTTACTAGTAACAATCCAACAGGCAGCATCGGCACTTTGCTTTGAGCTAGATACTCTTGAATCAAATAGTTTAACAATTGGAATTAAGGTTTTTTGGACAAGAAGTTTAAAAATGAAATTTTGCTCTCTAAATAATCCAGTATCACCCATAAGACCTGGATCTAAGGAATAAACAGTCATTTTGGGATATCTTTTCACCAATTCACGAGGAATTACCATGTTCAAATATTTGGATGTGCTATACCTATCTTTGTTACTCTGTGCGGCGTCATCTTTCGCAGAAGTTCTTTCTCCAGCAGCTAACTTTTTAATATCCGATTTGTGGTATTGAGATCCGCGGAAACCAAAACCACCCGCATTCGGATCATGAGTACCACTTCCAAGAAATATAACTTTGCAATCATCTGTGTACCACTTCATCAATCCATACGTTAATAAAAAGGTACCAAGATGGTTGACCGCAATTGTTTCTTCGTATCCATCTTTGGTAAAATGATCCTCATCACTAAATTGTACTCCGGCATTGTTGATCAATCCATCAAGCTTCGTGTCCCACTTGTTGATAAATTCAACAACCTCTTCCAAGCTTGAGAGATCTAGTCTAACTACCTTGACGTTGGAGCCCAAAGATTTGGCAACCTCCTCACCTTTCTTAACGTTTCTAACTGCCATAATAACATTGTATTTTTTGTTACGAGATAATTGCTTTGCAATAGCTAACCCAAGGCCTTGAGTAGCACCGGTAACCATAAATGTCTTCATTGTTGAATATCTTTTCTTTTAACTTTGAATTGATTTTTTTTTTTAATTTAAATGTTTTAGTTGAAGAGTAAGAAGATACAATTATCAGTTTATGTTCAACATTTTTGTGATTTCATCAGAACTATTTATAGTATTTATAATTTTTATCATATTTATTGTAATTATTATATTTATGCTGTTATAGTAGTTATAGTTTTTATAGGATTAACAGTAATTATAGTAGCTATAGTGTTTATTGAAGCTATTTTACATATAGTTCATGTTAGATAGGACCCTTAAAATAATAAACGATACGTATACTCCGTTTATGTCTCGTGATCCACTCGCTGTGTCGAAAAACTTATCTGGGGGATTAGGGATTTAATGCGGACTTTATGCGGACTTTAAGCGGACTTATAATCTCCAGCAGCGGATTTGTGTCCGAATTTGTAAGGGTTTCTGATTAACATCAGTTCTTCGCGCGTACTGAAAGAACTAAATAATTGAGAAAGAGGTATCTTCCCCAATATTTTTCAATCTGAAAGTTGCAGTATAGCGAAAGGCGAGGATACTAGAATAACTGACCTAAGCATTTGGTGTAAGGGTATATAATAAAACTTATTTCAGTGGAGATAAAGAGAAAAGTATCGGAAATAGACAAGAATTTCCACAGATTGTCACGAGGCAACAATTTCGAAGTTTTTACTGTGCCTCAAAATTCAGATAAAATAAAACTTCAGTTGATTGTGGGGTGATTAAACTTACTGATTAGAATAGATCACAACATTATACCACATTCTTCTGAAATTTACGGGGTGGCAAATTAGATAATGATCAATGCTAATCTTAACTTCAATGAAACTCCGAGTGATACCAAAATGAAGAATGGACCGTATAACAGAAAAAGAAATCAAATCAAAAAAATAAGAATGTGCCAGCAGCATAATTTTTAGTTTTGAGGAATTTACAGAAGTGAGACTGACAAGACCCTCAAATTAGAAGGCAGTATTAAACATACACCATTCTTACTAAGTTTACGATTGCTTCGCCCTTTCTTGTTGTATTCTTAACTCCATTATCTTTTTTCCGCCCTTTTTCTTACGATAATAAAATTATCACCATTAGAAATTTACCAACTCCGTATATTAAATATCACTTGAAGAACATGACAAGTAGTATTCCAGAAGTTAGGCAAAAATTGCTTAAGGTTAATAGGACACTGACAGGCGCAGTGTTGGGACTATACCCGCTTCTTTTTTAAGATTTTATATTCAACTATCTAGATTATTACGGCATCCATTAACTGATATGAAGGTAAATTTCATAAGAAGCAAAACTGATAGATAATTAAATAGAAATCCTGTTGTAATAAGAGAGTACCGTTTCATCTCGAATATTGAGATATTGACTCGATATCAAAAAGGCATTATTCTTCAATTATTTAATTTGGAAAAATATTTGAACACTTTAAAGTTAAGAAGAGTAAGTTAAAAGGAAGAAAGCAACAGGTTGGAAAACGTTCATGCACATTGAAGATCCAAAGACTTTCAAACTATTAGATGTGACACGTGATATCCCCCAATATATTCGAAATATCACGTGCATTTAAATATAATCACGTGATTTTTGAAGATCACGTGACATTTATGTCTCTCGGATTGTGAACCACAACAACTTTTGGGCATCCATTGGTCCCTTGGCCCAGTTGGTTAAGGCGTGGTGCTAATAACGCCAAGATCAGCAGTTCGATCCTGCTAGGGACCATTTCTTTTTTTTCGCTAAAATTCCTATTTTCTTTTTCGTGTTTCAATATATTTGGTATATAATAATAATTTTAAGTCTTCAAATATCAATATATAACAGTATTATAGGGAAATGACACGAATTTATATACATATAATGTAGTGTGCCAGATGGTCTGCCCATTAATAGATTCTCTAGTCGTAGTAAAGAAAGTGACTCTCTGCCGGGAGTGTGATAGTTGGATTATATATTACCATCTCAGTAGTTTGAATACCAGACCAATCGGTATATCATTCATTACCCATTAACAAAGACATAAGATATAAAATAATGTATTAATAAAAATAGTATAAAACTTCCACGCCCTCCAAAGTAACTTTTGTTTAGGATAAGTAAAGTCATTCAGAGGGTAAGAATTCATTTATATAAAAGGATAAGTATATAAAGAGGAATTATTATTCGTTGTCCAGTTTGTTGGATTTAATGAACCTATAATAATTAATTAATTTCGCGATTCCTCGAAAGGGAAATTAATTGTTTGTAAAAAAATAAATAATGGTTTACTCAATTTTCTAATGATGTAAATAGTCTAAATGAAATTGAATTTCCGATTTCAGTAACATAGCCAAGTATATGTTTTTCAATATTGTATTGGAATATTTATAACAATAAATATTGATGAGAAATATGGTCTATTATATTATTCATATGATGGGCTATATTTCTGGTATTGGTATATTCATAATAGTGAATATTAATGAGAAATATAGATTATTATATGACTCATATGATGGGCTATATTTCTGACACTTAGTAGAATAATTATTTTGTATAATAACTTAAGTTTTAATAAATAAAATGGAGATAAATTAAGTTCCTTATAATCAACGCTGGAGCGGTTGCTTTAATAGTACATCTTAAATTAATGTTTACCTTAAAGACTCCCGTATATACACATAAAATATAATTTTAGTGAATTACTAATCAAAGTAAGTAGGATTTCTACTTTTCTGCATGATAGATGATAATAACAAATTTTTTATTTTTATCCGCCAGGATATCCATTTTGTTTTAATATAAGCTATTAATATAAGTCGTGTGAAACAAATTTTAAAAGACAGACTAACTATATCCAATGTAAGTTTGATCCCTAAAACATTATTGGACAGTGTTATTAAAATTCTACTACCATTGTTTTTTTTCAAAAAATATTTTATCAAAATTGGGTTTCTGATAATGGATTAATACTAGTGTTGTAAAACCAGCGCAATTTTTGATAGGATTTGGCTAAAAGACACGAATTTTTACCGTGTAAAATCTGCTCGCGTGGCGCAGAGGTTAGCGCTTCGTGCTTATAGCCGTTTTCAATCGGACGTCTATGCGGATGTCACGGTCGTGTGAGGAACGCGATGGTCGCGGGTTCAAACCCCGCCGTGAGCAGCTTTTATTTTTTTAGCTCGACTATTCCTTGTCCTACTACACTTTCAATAAATACATATCTCTGAATAATTCTGTTGTTTAAGCAAAATAAATAGTGAACCAAAACCATATTCTCATTTATTAAAAAAAAACAGTATACAAAAAGTCTCATGTATATATAAAATTCAAAACTTGTAAAATGTAGAAAAAAATCTCAAATAACTATCAAAGCATTTGTTTAATAAGATAAGCCAAAAGTAATAAAATGAAAAAAAGAATCAAAATAAAAATTGTGCATCTTAAATCTTCGGTTTCGAGTATTGGGAAAAGTTCTTTATCCAATTGCCTTCTATCAACAATATTTGAATACTCACTTTTTTCTTTGCCCTTTAAGTACTTTCTGTAAAATTCAGGAGATGCATTTATCTCCTTTGTGAATTGTATTAATTCGTCACATCTTTCTTGAAGTTTTGAATAGTTTGGATCTAAAATTGTACATTTATCTTTAATTAATTGAAGATGTTCAACAAAGATACCAAGGACATCTCTGAAAGTTCTAGATCTTAAGATTAAAGAGCATGTTTTTCCTCTACGTACTTTAACATTTTGTTTAAGAACTAATGGATTTTGGAAAACTTCAACTAAAGTTGCCATTCCTAATGTAGCTGGAATGGCATAAAAGCTAAATGCAGATGAATCATAAACTAAAGATAAAAATAAAAGAACATCTTCAACGTAATTTAAGTCATCAAGAACCAGCTCTGATATACAATATACACCTTGATCTAAATATTCATCTTGAGCAAAATCAGATAAATTTTTAGCATATTTTGACCAAACCTCTTCAGGTAAGAATGATCTTCCTTCGTCAAGATCTTCTTTGTAGTCTCTTATAATAATTGGTTTTTGAATAAACACACCCATTGATCTACAAAGGTACATGTTATCTAAAAGAATTGGATCATTTTAACCGGCAGTTGTTGTTATTTGGATTAAACCTTCAGTGACTACACCAACAACATAGTATGCGTAATCTTCGTAATCTTGAATAGTTTTAACTCCTGTTAGGTTAAAGTCTCTGTTAGTTATGTAATATGCCATACCATTTTCCATCTTTTCTGTGGTTTCTCTAATAACTTGTTGATAGTATGGTTTAATCTTATGATATTCAATCAAAACGTTGTTATATTGAACCAACAATTCTCTGTCCCTTTCATTTGGACCATTTCCATTGAAAGTCCAATCTAAAGAGTCTAATTTAAGATGAAATGATTTAAGCAATGGAATTTTAATTTCATTATCCAAGGTCATATCATCTTCAATAGTATCTAATGCTCTAAGAACTAAATAAAATAACATTATAACATTTCTTAGTCCTGGGTTCAACTCCATTATGACAGGAGCATAAGACCTACCAGTCTTATATAAGAAATGGTAGCAAATAGATTCTGTTTCTCTTTCATTTGCCAAATCTCTAGGGAAAGGAATCTTTCTGAATAGTTTCCTATATTAAAAAAAAGAAGAAGAATTATTGACAGAATAGATGACAGGTTAAATTAATGTTAGAATTATATTTCTAAGATATGGAATCTCTATTAAAATAATGCTTTGTGTTATATACTTACAATTGAATAGCAGCTCTCAACTCTGTTGGATGCTCTAATAAAGCTATGATTTTGCTGAGTTTATAAAGTATAGTATCTCTTGACATATTTCGATATTATATAAATGTTGCTGATAAGCACCAAAAGAAACATTAAAAGCAAAATCTTGATCAATTCAAAATAAAAAGTGGAAACAGGCATATATATATGTATCTTGTTATGAGTACATGCATCAACATTTTGGGGGTCCCTCTTTCATAATAATGATAGTATAACTGTTAGATGCAGATAATTAAATTGATAATAATAACCTTGTATGTACCTTCCTCTAGCCATATTATTAAGAAAAAGGGTAAAATTATTATGACGGTTTAAATTGATTGTAAGATAATGCACAGCAATTAACTCCTTAATTTCATTTTATCTTTTTGAATAAATCTTTCCTCAAGTGCTTAAAACTCCTTATTATCAGATGATTACCACAGCTACTCAACTGCGCACATTTAATGAAAAGCGTTGATCTAGCCCCTTTTGCAAATAACATTTTTTTACAAAATTCAAGATATGAAGATATGAAGATATGAAGATATGAATTTACTATTTCACAGCACAAATTACAATATTTTAGTAAAACATTTGTAAGTTTAATGTTGTAAATAAGCTGAAGCAATCTTCATTTATTTCTCTCTTTAAAATTGTTAGGTTATAAACTCCATTACTATAGAATCATTGAGACAAAATAGGTAAGAACTAAAAATATGCATTAATATATAACTTTAAAATTAGTAGCGGAATATATGTTGCAAAGCATCAAAGAAACACAGTAGGGTACGGACACATGTGTTAATAATTGAGAGATAACTAACGAGTTAGTGATGAATCATACGCTCATTTTTTTAAATGATTTGTTTATACATTCATACGCTGTTTACCAGTAATAGTTACGTATATCATTATTTAGTGTGTATTATGAAAATATCAATTAAACTCCAATAACACTAAAATTCCAAATTTTAAAGTTTTTAGGAGTTTTAGTTCAATGTTAACACTGAGTAAATGGGATATATTTTCAGTAGACAATAGAAATTTCCAGTAATTTCTGAGTATAATAGTGTTAAGTGGGTGTCATTCATTAAGGTCTTTTGAATGCATTAAATAATTGTATAGTTCTCTATAGCGATGTGCAGCACAGCTGTCTACAGCCTAACATTTCAATCAATTGACAATTAGAATCTTTGATTGTACTAAGTAAAGCTTTACAGTGTTGACAGCATTTGGTTGTATTAGAAAGTAATATTTGACAATTTTAAGTTTGAAATCCTTAAAAAGCAGGTCCAATTTATCATTCCTTTTTCTATATTTTATATGTGACATTTTCCCTTTTTTATTTTATGACCAAATTTCCAATTTAATTTTCCTTGTCAAGAATTGAAACAACTGGAACTATTCATTATAGTTGCTTGAGATACTAATCGCTGTTGTAAACATATAAACAAGAAGATGTCGGAGTTAAGTATACACGAAACAAAAACTTGTATTTTCTGGCTTGGTGAACTTAACCATATGTTCCGATTTTTATCATTGGTAGTTTCTTCTAATTTGAATAAGGAAGATACGCCACTTCATAAAAGAAACTCAGTTCACTTTTACACTTTACACTGGATTGATATATGATACAAGAGTCTCCAATCATATACCAGATTAGCATATGTTGACAGTGCATAACCGAAACTAAAACAAATCAATATTTGAGGTACATCCTTCTTGTTTGTTTGTTTTTGATGTGAAACTGCTTGTACCAGAATTGGATGCATTTTGGAGATTCCTGTCATCTGCTCAGATGTTGACCACCGCTAGATGCCTCGAAGCGCAATTCCGCGAAATTGTGGGCTGTTTGCCATTGTGTGGGCGCTCTGGGGCTGGTTCTGTCTGCGCCTTCCGCCGCTGGGCCACGCTAGACAGGCGAGGCACAATGCAGCTGCCATGCTTGCTGCTATGCTTGCTGCGACGGCTGGATGTCAAATTGCGCTCGCCCTCCTTTTTTTTCGCTTTTCTTCCTGCTTCTTTGCCTGTCCTCTGATCTCTTTGCCTCCGCTTCCCCTGTCCCAGCCAGCGGTGAAACAAGGCACGAGCGGCTTGTACCTTCATGCGCAGAGCGTTATTGTCGCTGTCACAGGATTTCCACATGCCAGCACAGGGCTCCAGGCCAGGGTGGTAGATCTACTCCTGCTGCAAAGCGCGAGTCCTCACTGGCGGTGCATTGAGAGCCCATTCAACCGTGCATGAAGCAGACAATTCTTGCCAGAGAGCTCTACGTAAAGACAAACCAAGAGACTGTATGTGTACTCTGCGGTGGATTTGGAAGCAGAACCCATTACAGTACTGTTGTTATTCGTTTGGTGGAGCAGGTGGAGGGAGGTTCACAGTGGATTTCGACCTGTGCAATCAGCACCCACACCCCCACTCAACAGCCCAAAATTTTCCGTCATTTGCGGTTGAAGGTTGAAGAATGCACTGCCGGTTAAACTTTTGCTGTTTAAAGTTTGGTACACAACTCGATAGTCACGAATTCTAACACCTTCAATAGTAATGATTGACTGTCCGATAAGACTCTCAGAAAATATTATATACTAGTGAGTTTTAGCACCAAGCAAAAATATGTCTAAGCGCAACCAAAACAAGGGGAAGTTTAATTTATAAAAAGTTATCAAATAATCGTTAGTGTCAAGATAATATTTGTCCCTCGAGTCTGGTGACTCTCGCCAATTCTGGTCTGAAAAAATCGAAAATGTAGATCCTCCTAAATAACATATGAATGATATTACTCAGAACTTTTACTTTATCCATACATTTTGAATAATTTCTAAACAATAAATGATAAATTCAAACTTTGTATCTTTCAGATAAGATTAATCAACCTTAAAATACTTGCCTATATAAAAGAAAAGAAAGGAAGAAAAAGGGGTTCCTTAGATTTATATGTGCCTGAGTTGAGGTGTCGTTTTTAAATGCGTACGAAGCAAATAACAGTTTGTCCTCTACTTGTGACGCAAAAAAAATAATGAGTGAATTATTATTATAAAGATTAAAGTATAAATAATTGAATATAATATTATGCATGATATGCCTGTGTACAGATAGCAATATATTTCTATGTTCTACTTGAAATTCATAAGAAATTCGAAGTAAATGAATACTAGAAATGAAAGATAAATAAAAAGAAATAAAGAAATAGAGAAAAGCATAGCAGAAAACTAATAATACAAAGAGAATGAATGAGATATGCAAAAAAAATTAAATAATAAAAAGATTTACTACCAAGTGTGATTTTCGGAGACTAAATCATCAGTTGAGTAACATGACATTTTAAGCTCTTTTACAAGCTTGTTAGGACCACAAGTATAAATTCTTCTTTTATTAGATTCGTTTTGTTTAAGAATATCACTTAATTTCGGTTTACCATAAATAACTTTAATAGATGAACCAATTTTTTCATTAGGAGCAGTGATAGCATGACTCTCCTTTTCCGTTTCACTGCTACTAGCCGATCCATCAGCAGTGGCAGCAGTATCAATTTCAACAGGTGTTGTTGAATTTGAATCTTGATCATCTAATTTAATACCTTTAGTATAATAAACTTCAACAGATAAGTTTCTCTCACTCATTAAAAATTCAAGATTTCCCTTTAACCAATCCATATAAGTTATATCGTTAATATACCATATAATTTTATATTTTGATAAATCTGTTAATTTATTGGCTCTTTCGTTAAAGTAAGCTAAAATTGATGTAATACCAACACCACCAGCAATTCCTAAAACTTTATCATACTCTTCATCGTTTCTTGTCTTGCCAAATGGTAAAGTACCATAAGGACCATCAATCATCATTTTAATTGTCTTGGTATTAACATGTCTCAATTGTTTGGTAACACCACCTTTCACTTTGAAGTATAGCACTAATTTTGAATCATCTTCGTATGATCTGATTAAAGAGAATGGATGTGATTGGAAGCAATAAAACCATGGAACAGGGGTTGGTAAAATAAAACTTAAATAACAATAACAACCTGGAAAGAAGCCAAAAGAACGTGGTTCATTCAATTCTATTTTAACAACATTTTCAGAAACAAAATCAATAGAAGCAGTATTAATAAATCCATTCTTAGCAATTCTTACAATTCTGCAAACTCTATCAAATACCATAATAGCAGCGATTGAATAGACCCAGCCCATCCAACCTAATGTATTACAATGTAACCACATTGCAACAATGAATAAAACGGCAAATGCATTATGAAGCAATAAAAAGAAATCATACATATAGTTTCTGAATAATGAAAATGATTGAAGAATCATTAAACCAGCAACAATTGTACCAATAATACCCCAATAAAAATAAGCATCGGCAGCCCAAACTGCGTAACCTCCACCAAGAACAATAGCATAATGAGTCCAGATAACTGAATGAACAAGTGCTAATATGAAAAAAATACCAGCAATAAATTTATGATACTTAATCATAGAGTGATGAGAAACACCTGTTAATAATTGGAAAGGATTGTTTCTAATACCCATCATGTATAAAACAGGCATTAAAGAAAATGCAATAATATCTGTTCTAAAATTGATCAAGTCAATAAGTAAAAAGTATTGAGTTGTTAAATAGGCGTTAAGCTCTAAAGAATAATTAATACAACAGCATAATAAAACCATAACAAATGAGAAAAAACAAACTAAAGCCTCTAATCTATTAAGACCAAATAAAAACCAATCAGACTTCCAGATAAGATGTTTACTTAATAATCCCTTGAAACTTTGTGGGGTATATCTATAACCAATGTATTTGTAAATACCCGTGATACCAAGAATTCCAATCCAGTAACCAACACAACCCCAACCTAATCTTTGGCACATTGAAATGAAAGAGTTATAATCTCTGAATGTAGTGTAATACCAATGGAAAGTACTCACATCAATAGAAACTGGGTCTGTAATATTTTCATCGTCTCCAAATTGTGAAACAGGGACTAATTTAAGTGCTGAACTTTTTTGGAAATCTTGTAAAAATTCAACTGTGAAATCAGTCTTAGCTCTAACATTACATCTTTGAACAATATGATTATAAGCATGGTCTTCTTGTTTTGTGGAGTTTGCATAATCATGGATACAGTTTGTCATGGATCCAATCCAGTCATCATTTTTACATTGACATGTCCAGGTTGAAGAAGACATGTGTCCACCTAAAGCAGAACAGTCCCATTGAAGACCTCTTAAGTAATAAATACATGATGAAGCTAAATGGGAATCGTAAATAACCAAAGCCTTACTCAGCGCTGATAAAAACAGTAATGAAAATAATACCTGAACCTTCATAATTGGTGTTTGTATTTGTGCTCACTGCAATAGCAATAATATATATGACTTAAAACATATTTCAGTAGCACGGTTTAGTCATAGAGAAAGGTGCAATCCGCTTATTTAAATACAAAGAATGAAAAGATATAGATGTGCACTTTGTCTGATGGAAAGGGTCTTAACATCTCAAGATTCCAGCATTTTCATCCAAGACAGGTAAATATTTCTTTATCAGCGATTGTATTTTATCCATCTATAATATGCTAAATAAATCACAATTTTATTAGTATATTGAACCCTTTGTGTTTCTCCACAATACAATGGAAAATTCAGAACATAACAATGTCAAGATTCTACTATACTAATGATGAGTAAGGGAAATAATTTGCTCGTTTTTTCAAATTCCTGGAAAAACCAAAGATCTTTTTGATATAAACAACCACTACAATAGATGAAAAAAAAAGAGGAGGTTTCCAAAATGGCATTTGATTCTGCGCGTGAGCAAATTAAAACAATATATCTTTTCAACATCGACTTTGGAACAATCTCAGCTGACTGCAGATGGTACAGACAGAAACGCGGCCAAGACAAAAGGCTACCATGCTGTCTCCTGCAGAGGGTCTGTGGCCTAGGGTCTGTGGCCTAGGGTCTCTGGCCCGATACTTGCTCGTACCGCGCAGATGTATGCAACCAGGGAGAGAACAAGGCTCAGGACCAGCCAGCAGTGCCATACGCACGCTGGTCGTACGACAAAGGGTCGAGGAGAGAAAAGAAAAGGGCCCTGATCTTCGGTGAGTTGCTGAGAATCTGTGCAGGGAATCATTACTAAGGCTTACAAATAAGCACTTAACTGCGGAATTTCACATTAAATGCTCATTTTGGAATCTAGAGCCAATCAATGTCGGACATCTTTCATGGATAGATCTACCATGTGCCACAAATTAAACTTTGTACGTGATGTTCTTAGGAAATCAAAGAGCAAATTCATTAGTAGAATGGGTTGAGATTCATTAATATGAGCAATTAAAAAGAATTGGAAGAAACAATGCAGTCTCCGGACTTGCATAAGACCCAAATTAAGGATTTTTTTTACAACAGCTTTAATATCGGAAAGTTCAAAACGATCGTAATTCTTACTGAAAGCATAAAAAGTTAGCCAAGATTAAAGGAATAAAAGAGCCAATAAAATCACTTATTTTCAAATAAAGTTTATGAGTTAACTAACAAAGAATTCAGCTAATGGCGAAAAGATAAGATCTAAAGATTTCAAGAAAAAAAGAGATTGGATTTTTATTTGCTTACTATTAGTTTCACTTTAATTATTAAATTTTAGATTTTAGAGAATTTTATCAAATCTCATGAAATTAATTAGTCAAATAAATTAATATTTTAAACACTAATTTAATTTGAATTTTCCTTGTTTACAGAGCTTGCTTTACATATACCTTAAACTTTTATTTAACTGTTTGATATGTATTTCCACTACTGTAGTTTTATTGCTTGTTTATAAAAAATGTGTGAAATAACATAATTATGCCTTCCAGTTGAATGAAATCTAATTAACAAAGAAAGTTAATCATAGCAAAACTATAACCACCACAACTGAAATGTTTTCAAATTGCGTCGATCGGCGCGGCGATATACCCCAATTTTAATCCTGATAAAGAACCGGAAAAAGTTTTACGTATGAAAAGGTCCCTTGGCCCAGTTGGTTAAGGCGTGGTGCTAATAACGCCAAGATCAGCAGTTCGATCCTGCTAGGGACCATTAAACTTAACTTTTTGTTAAGTCACTGTCACTTAAAATGACAAGTATGTTTGAATTATATTTTTTTCAATTTCAAATATTAAGGTTACAAATTATTTTCATAAATACATAAATATTGTATATTAAATCATATTTTTATTAAATCATATTTTTATTAATAGAATCTATAAAATTATTAAATATTAATTATTAATCAATTTTGAAATCACCTGATTTCCCACCTAATTTTTCAATAACTTTACAATTTGAAATTATCATTTTTTTATCAACAGCTTTACACATATCATAAATAGTTAATAATGATACTGTAGCACCTGTCATAGCTTCCATTTCAATACCTGTTTTATAATCACATTCAACAGTACAATATGTTTCAATTTTATTTAATTCTTGTGATATTTTAAAATCAACTTTAATTTTTGTTATTGGTAACGGATGACATAAAGGAATTAAATTTGAGGTTGATTTAACTGCCATTATACCTGCTATTCTTGAAACTCCTAAGACGTCACCTTTTTTATTATTATTTTCGTTTATTAATTTTATTGATAAATCATTTGAGAATAATATTTCACCTTTTGCAATTGCCTTTCTATGAGTTATCTTTTTCTGATGGATATCAACTATATTTGCATTACCATGATCATCGACATGAGTCAATTTTGATGAAGAGCCATCATTAGTACTATTACCATTTAAAAAAATACCTGTTAACTGTTAGTAAAATAAATTATAAAGAAGAAAAGAACAACAGCCAATCAACAATAAAATAGCCAAGACACAGTAGTAAATGACAAGAATAATAAGAATAACAATAATAATAATAATAATAATAATAATAATAATAATAGCAGGGAAAGAAATATGATTCTCAACCTCCAATAAGGATCATTGGCCTATTTGGTAGTTTTGATAATTCATCAATACCTGCATGTTTTTCCTTTTTATTTTTAACAGCTTTTTCAATTTGGTTTAAAAGTTCAGATTCAGTTATATTTTCATCTCTTATCAAATCTCTTAAATTTAATTCTTCATTACCGAAAAGACAAACTTTTAAATTACCATCATTTGTAATTCTTAATCTTGTACAAGTTGAACAAAAATTATCTGTCATTGATGTGATAAAACCGATTTTACCTTCAAATCCAGGTATCTTATAAACTTTAGCCGTGTCTCCATGTTTATGACTTAATCTTTCTATATTTGGGTATTTAACTTTAATATTTGATAATATATCTTGATAAGTTATCATTTTATTATTTGACCATTTATTACCATCGAATGGCATATACTCAATAAATCTAACTTCAATTTTATTGGATTTCGATAATTCAACAAAATTTATTATTTCATCTTCATTAAAGCCTTTCATAATAACAATATTAATTTTAAGTTTTGGAATATTTAATTCTAAAGCTTTATTCAAAGATTTTAAAACTGCAGATAAACCATTTCTTCTTGTAATTAATATAAATTTACCATCAACTAAAGTATCTAAACTTAAATTTAAAGAAGTTAAACCATTTTTAATTAATTCAGGTAATTTTCTGTGTAATGCTATACCATTTGAAGTAATACAAATCTCTTCTAGCCCTTCTAATTCATTTAATCTTTTAACTAAAGTAACTATATCTTTTCTTACTGTTGGTTCTCCACCTGTTAATCTTATCTTTCTAACACCTTGTTTAATGAAGATTTTAGCAATTTTTATAATTTCATCGGTAGTTAATAATTTTTCATTTGGTGATAATTCAATTCCTTCTTCTGGCATACAATAAACACATCTTAAATTACATCTTTCAGTAATAGAAATTCTTAAGTAATCATGTTTTCTATTAAAATTATCAGTTAAGAATTTTGAAAATTCTTTGATTTCTGATGGATTTGATTTTAAAATTTCTAATCTTGTTCTCTCCTTTGGTTTATTTTGCTGTATTTCATCCTTTGTAAAACTAAATTCTTTTTGATCTTTAATTTTTAAAATGGTGGTATTATTATTACTATTCTTCATATTATTTTCATTTTCTTCTAATATCGCTGATCTATTCCTTTGTATCTGTTGTTGCTGCTGTTCCTGAGATATATTTAACTTACTAGTAGTTGACAATGATCTTGTCGAAATGATATCTTTTGAAACATTATTTAACAAAAGGTTTTGTAACCTTGATCTTAATAACATTCTATCCCCTGACTTGTCCTATAGAAAAAGAATTATAGCAAAATGAAATGAAAAATAGAATTATAAATTAAATGAGTTTAAATGCAAAATGCAAAATGCAAAATTGTAAATTATATATAAATATTTTTAAGAGTTAACTTGTAAACTTACCTTCAACCTTTGATAAAGTTGAAATTAGTATTGGATCAGGATGGTGGAGAAGGAAGGAAAGAAGCAAAAGAATTAATGGTTAGCTTTTTGAAGGAGGCGAAAGCGAAAATTTCATATTTATTTTAGATTTAGAGTTAACGAAAGATTTGATCTTCAACGAGAGAATCTTGCAAAATCCTAATGCTGCCAGTGTAACTCAAGAGACAGATAGAGAAGCTCCTCTGAGGTCTTGCCTATTACCAATCAAGCAGGCATGTCTGATGTACCTTTCTGTTTATCAGTAATTGGATCTGGCTTGCACAAACTGATTGCATTGTCTCTGTTCTAATCTATTGTAGCGAGAGTTGCCTGTTTTGATGTCCTCCGCAGATAACAACAATATAACTTCCGCCAGCTTGCTCTTGCCCCATCCCCGGAAAATCTTCCGCAGAGTTTGCGAGCAATCTTTTCGTGGGAGGGCAGCTGTGTAGCCATGCAGTCTGGCCACCCTCTGCACGGCTCAGAAGACCGAGATGGCCCATCCGGCCCAGTGGTGCCCCATTCTGAAAGAGTGGACTAAAGCGGAAATATATCTGGCAACACACTTCGCCGGCCGAAAACCACAAAACGCACAATGGCGTAATGCAGAGTAAAGAGCCTAGTGAGATTTAGTGGAACGCAGAAAAAGAAGTTCAGTCTCAAAAAGCGTGAAATCTGAGAAAAACTCAATGATAACACCTGTGCACATTTAAAATATAATTAAAACGGGATATCACGTGAAATATTAATTTTGACGTTTTAGAAACAGTATTATCATGTGATTAACATCAGTTTGCCATTGTTATAACTTATACCTATTCCTTAATCTAAGTTATTATTTGGCTTCTTATTAGTTACGGGGACACAAAGGTTTCAGACTATAAATAAACTGAAAATGATAACAGTTGACTTGACTACACATTTCATACCGTTAATTTTACTTGAAGAGAGCGTTTTTACAGGTTCTTTCAAAGCTGCAGTGAAACAACGGGATTCAAGAAATCTGAAAATATTGGTGGGGTTCCGGAGATTAAAGTTGAATTGACAAGAACTCAAGAATACCCTGACTATTTACGCGGTGTCTAATAGAGGCGAGGCTATTTGTATTAATTCGTACAACGTGTAATACTTAGATTAAACAAATTAAAAACTAGCATCAGCTGTCCTTGTACCTCTTCTCCCTCATCTTCTTCCTGTTTGCTATCTACAAAGATTATACATGAGATTCTAATATCTTCTATATAAATGATATTACTACTCTACAAATTTTGTATCACCAAGAGAAACACTCGATAGTTCATATGGATGTACTAGCAACAATCACTCCAGCGTTAGCTCTCCACTTTACACTTTACTAAGTGAGACACTCCTGGTGAAACGCAACTTCTCCAGCACGCTGTGTAACCAGCGGCCCAATGCAAAATATCTGAGCCGTTTTATGTCCCAAGCAAGGAGGAAAAAATATGTGAGGGTATGTTTCCTAATTGGGAAGCGGTAACAGAGCACTACTTCTTAAATCTTAATCAGTTAGAGTCGTGGTGCCAGTGGAGAGCATTTTTATTAGTGCCTGGCTTCATTCTTTTAAACCCGTGTGTAACTGATTGATTGATTGATTGACACATAGGCAAGAACGTACAAGTTTGTATGTTTAATATATTATCTGCCATGTTACATGTAGATTTAAGTAAGCGATAGGCATTTTCATAAGGACAAGCATGACAAATAATGCATCTGGTAGTGGATACGATTCATTTTGATTGTCGTGAATTTCGTTTTCCAAAATATTGATGTATCCTGGAATTGGAAATTAAAATGGCTTAAAATGTAGAGCATTCATTCAGAAGCGATTTACAATTTATAGGACTCACGATTTTTCTAATTGGTAACATGAACCAATTAACAAAACCAAAAATAGAAGAAAAAAATTAAAAGTAAAGGGATAATGACATTAAAAATTAAAGAACAATTGTCTTTAAATAAGCGTGACATTCGTGTTAAGACCGAAACAAATCCCAGAATAATAGCTCCCGGCTCAATTATAAGACAACTGTAATGTGGGACGATAAAGCTGTTCTATAACAGTTAAACAAGCGCTGTAGCTACGTACATATCTGAAATTTGTGAACCTCAAAATTCCTTTTGACTCCTCAAATTTTCATTTTAAAACCGTTATTTATCAATTGTAAGTTTCTAGAACTTTTTAGTATAGATTATTTGGTGATTATTTGGTTTTATAACAGCGAAGAGCCGTCCCCTAGTATCGTATCCAACTCACCATACTGAACAACTGAACTTGCTGTTCTGTTTGGGGCAAAAAGGCTAGCACTCGGAAGGTATCAGCCAACGCTTCCCACACAATCATCTTGTCTTGTACTTCTTTAGTCTTTCTGTTCTGTCCTGTCTTCATGCAGTGCTTCAATGTTTTCACACTAGCGCTATTCCATTCCAGTTCCCACTTCTTCCCTTGATCTATAGCTTTCTCAAAATTTCAACCCCACCAAAATTTCCCCGGTTTATTTCTTCTCTCACCAGTTAACAATACCGGATTAGGAAATCTTGTTCCATTCACCACTACTCGTTTCTCTCTCTTTTCTGCACTAAAGTCATTTTGTCTTTAGTGTGATAGTGGGGAGGAGAGCCGGCTGTAGTGTATGGGGGTGCGTCAAGGCTTTTGCTCTGCCCCCTCACACATTTCCTGGATCCGCAATGCAGCTTTTTACCTGTCCTCCCGCAGAGTTTCGTTTGTCTGGGCTGGCTGCCTAGCTCTTAATTCTCTACTTATTATTCTATTCTGTTCAAAACGGAGAAACACCCGATCAGAAATGTATGATATTCTATGATAAAGTACTACAAACTAAGTTATTAAACAAAGAACAAAGAAAATGCCATGCTCATTTTCTTTTTATATAACAATGAAATATTTAATTTTAATACAGGATTAAACTAAATTTTGATAAGTAAAAATTAAATCAATTCAAAATAAAAAAAAATAAAATTTAATTTAGTTTAATTTTCATTGTTTTAAATATTTGAAAATTTATCATATTATATTTTATTTAATGTTAGTGAATCAAAATATGGGGAAATATAATATCGTTGCCAAATTTAATTCCGTGTTGTTTTAAAATTTATTATTATTTTGGTTTCTTTGCCTTATAGAGATATGATTTCCAAAAATTTTCTCTTTTTATTCAAAGAAATTGGAATTCATATAAATATATAAATTTATCCCCATTTTTAAAATGATTCTTAATCAACTTATTTTTAATTTTATCCTTTCTCTTTTTTTTTTTCTTTTCCTTCTTATCATTGTAATTTATTTAATTTACAAACTCTACACATATATATAAATAATAATTAAAAATGTCTTTCCCAACTGATCTCCCAAACCCAGGTTTAGAAGTTACCGAACACCAAACCATTTCTGTTGTTAACAAACCAATTGCTCAACCAGGTAAAAATCAAGTTTTAGTTCATACTAGAGCTTGTGGTATCTGTGGTTCAGATGTCCACTTCTGGAAGATGGGTCAAATTGGTGAATTAAAAGTTGAAGGTAAATGTATTTTAGGTCATGAAGCTTGTGGTGATATTGTTGCCGTTGGTGAAGATGTCACTAGAGTTAAAGTTGGTGACAGAGTTGCCGTTGAACCACAATTACCATGTGGTAAATGTTACTTATGTATGCAAGGTGACTACAATTTATGTCAAGATGTTGAATTTTCATCTGTTTACCCATACGATGGTTTCATGCAAAGATTTAAAGTTCACTCTGAAAGATTTGTTCACAAGATTCCAGATAAGATGACTTACGCTCAAGGTGCTTTAGTTGAACCAGTTTCTGTTGGTTATCACGGTATTGAAAGATCTGCTATTCAATTAGGTAAACCAGCTATGGTTGCCGGTGCTGGTCCAATTGGTTTATGTACTTTAGCTTTAGCTAAAGCTGCTGGTGCCACACCATTATTAATTACCGATATCTCTGAAAAGAGATTAGCTTTTGCTAAAGAAATGTTCCCAGAAGTTATGACTTACCAAATTGATACCAAAAAGACTAACTGGGAAAATGCTCAAGCCATTAGAGCTATGTACGGTGAAGGTGAATACGTTCAACCACAATGTACTTTAGAATGTACTGGTATTGAATCTTCTATTGTTACATGTGGTTTTGTCACTAGAAGAGCTGGTTGTTTAACCGTTATTGGTGTTGGTAAAGGTGACATTAACAACTTCCCATTTATGCACTTATCATTAGCTGAAATTGATGTTAAATTCATTAACAGATATCACGATTCATGGCCTGCATGTATTAACTTAATTGCTAATAAAGTTATTGATGTTGATGCTTTAGTTACTCACAGATTCCCAATGGAAAAAGCTGATGAAGCTATGGCTGTTTCATCTGATCCATCAAATGGTAACATTAAAGTTATGATTACTGATGATTACGAAATTAAGAATTAATAAATTTATTTATTTCTAATCAATTTTAATTAATGAACATAATATTTATCTATCTTTTAACAAAGTCATAATTCTATTCATTCTAGATCATAAGTTTCAAACGAAATCTTTTCCCTTATAATTTTTGTATATTTATATTTAATGATTAAAAATTAATATTTTAATAAAATCAAATTTAACGCATTTTAAATATTAAAGGAAATAAAGTAAATTGAATTGAAAGTTCAATTATATTTGTAAATTTATTCTGTGGAGTAGAAAGAATAGCTTAAAATATATTCAAGGCTGTGCAAGAAAACTAGTGAATTATGGTGTATGGGTGAGTTATTTTTTTTTAGTTCTGTCAAAAAGTAGTGTGCGCCAGAATAAAGGAAAGTTTGTGAAACTGTGGCGTTTTCAGAGTCAAAGGGAAAATATCTGGTGTGCAGGTGTGAGGAGGGTCAAGTCAAAGCCAGAGAGAGAATCAAGAAAGAAATGATGGGACTACACGTGATGGAGTCAATCAATCATAAGAATAAAGTAATCCTCGCATAAAATCACATGTGAGACAAAAAATTTTAGTATGTGGTATATTATAAAATAGTATGTGCACAGTGAAAGTCCATCACATAGCGGCAACTCTGAGTGAGTGAGATTTTTATTACACAACGTTTCAGTAATTAAATAGCTAGCTATGTAAATCGTTAAGGGAAAATAAACATAGTGAAAAGCTGCATTGATTATATTAATAAATTAGATAGCGTGCCATTTTGAAGATGAGTATTTTTACATTGTCTTTATTGTTTAAACTGTCAATTAATTTGAATTAGTATGGATCAATTAGAGTAGAAAATACATATTAAAATTAAAAAAGATAATTATAGATTCGCTTGTGATTTTTTTAACAATTATCTATTCTCTAATTAGATCGATAATATCCATTTATCTCTCTCTACTGAATGAATGAATGAATGAGTCCCTACAATTCTGTTATGCTCTAAATCTGAATCTGATCTAAGTCTAAGTATAATCAATCAAATACAAATCTGAAGATGTGCACGGGCTGTATTAGTATACGATAAACGATCGTTTAAGAGATCGTGGCTTGCACTCTCCGGTCTGCACGGTCTGAACGCGTCTGAGATGGCCGGATCCGGCGCCATGGCACACATCTCTGCTGCCTTGAAACTCATCCTGATCGATACCGCGGTGGATCGCGAGTCTAGGATGAGGGCCCTGATCTCTGCATTCGCTGCTACGGGATCCTGTTGCCCTTACCATGATTCGCCTTCTTACTCAGCTGACTCAGTTGACTCAATTGATTGCTAAATCTTGAATTGAGGTGCCATTGAGTATTTATCACTTTCCTCTAACCTTAGTCATTTAAAAGTCACTATCATTGGCCAATATTCGCCAATGGATAGCCATTAGTCATTTGGAAAGAGGCGGCTCGAGACTCTCCTATTCCGCTTTCTCTCTGTAGGAAGGTTCCAGAAGAAGCGCAGGGAAATTTGCCACTGTCGCGGAATGCCTGAGCGGAATGCACGGTGAGTCACAGACTAAATCTGCAGATGCCCAGAAAGCAGCCTGCCTGGTTTTTGACTAACCGGCCAGGCATCGCGCCATCTGGCTGAGAGCTCTTCTGTATCTCTTGAACTCAGCCAAAATCAATCTTTCCAAACGAAATTTTTCAACAAAATTAAGTTTGAATTTCTCAGAGCTTAATTTTTAAATTTTTCAAATGCAAAAAAACAGTAATAATAAATTAATATAATAAATTAGTATAATATAATACAATACAATATAATATTTAATTTTTATTTTTTTAATTTTTTATTGTGGTTTCCATCTATTGTATTAAATTTTTCATTTTCGCTATTGTTGAATTTATTGTTTCATTGTTTGTCATTTTTAATTAATGAATCAATTGTCAATTTGTTAAATTTGGTCAACTAAATTAATAAATTAATAAATTAATTTAATCCAATTTACTTGTGAAAATTTTATGCCTTTGCTTATGACAGGGAAAGTGGTTCCTCCCCAGCAGCGATGTCTGGCAGCTGGTGAGCCAGCGGTGGATGCCGCTTCTACAGGCACTCATCCCGCAGTAGTTGAGAGCGAGTGGAGATTCTTAGCTGAGAGAAATTTCACTCAGCTGGAGCAGTGAATGGTGAATTGTAGTGGTGAATCTTATTTTATCATAGTCAGTTTTGGAAGATAAAAAGTATGTAATTCACCAAAATTATGTAGGCATTGAGTTTACTGCGTTTCCAGCCATCCAACTTTTCTTCGCTTTTTCCATTTTCACTAATTTTTTCTTATTTTACTGACTGATCCACTCGTCGTTCCTCTACTCTCGTTTACCCAACTTACTGATCCAACTTTTTACTGCTCAATTGCCCTTCTGTGTATAAATATTCTTTGTTTCCCACTATATATTATTACTATAAGTAACCCAACCTATTTTTCTTCTTTTCTTTCTCCTTTTTTCCTTTTTTTCCCTTCTCTCTCTTTCTCTTTTCTATATATTATAATTAATTAATTATCTATTTAATTAACTTAATTTAATTCAATTTAATATATAAATTATATTTATTATCACAAAATGGTTCAATCATCCGTCTTAGGTTTCCCAAGAATTGGTGCCTTCAGAGAATTAAAGAAGACCACCGAAGCTTACTGGGCTGGTAAAGTTGATCAAGAACAACTTTTAAAAGTTGGTAAGGATATCAGAGCTAACAACTGGAAATTACAAAAAGAAGCTGGTGTTGATATCATCGCTTCCAATGATTTCTCCTACTACGATCAAGTCTTAGATTTATCTTTATTATTCAACGTTATCCCAGACAGATACACCAAATATGAATTATCCCCAATTGATACTTTATTCGCTATGGGTAGAGGTTTACAAAGAAAGGCCACTGAAACCACTAAAGCCGTTGATGTTACCGCTTTAGAAATGGTTAAATGGTTCGATGCTAACTACCATTATGTTAGACCAACTTTCTCTCACTCCACTGAATTCAAATTAAACGGTTCTAAACCAGTTGATGAATATTTAGAAGCTAAGGAATTAGGTATTGAAACCAGACCAGTTATCGTTGGTCCAGTCTCTTACTTATACTTAGGTAAAGCTGATAAAGATTCTTTAGACTTAGAGCCAATTTCTTTATTAGAAAAAATCTTACCAGTCTACATTGAATTATTACAAAAATTAGCTGCTGCTGGTGCCACCACTGTTCAATTAGATGAACCAACTTTAGTCTTAGATTTACCAGAAAACATCCAAGCTGCTTTCAAGACCGCTTACGATATCTTATCTAAAGCTGAAGGTTTACCAAAGATTGTCTTAACCACCTACTTCGGTGATGTTAGACCAAACATTGAAGCTATTAAAGGTTTACCAGTTGCTGGTTTCCACTTTGATTTCGTCAGATGTCCAGAACAATTAGAAGAAGTTGCTTCTATCTTATCCGGTGAACAAACTTTATCCGTTGGTATCATTGACGGTAGAAACATCTGGAAAGCTGATTTCGCTAAGGCTATCGAATTCGTCAACTCTGCTATTGAAAAAGTTGGTAAAGATAAGATTGTCGTTGCTACTTCATCTTCCTTATTACACACCCCAGTTGATTTAGAAAACGAAAAGAAATTAGATGCTCAAATTAAGGACTGGTTCTCTTTCGCTACCCAAAAATTATCTGAAGTTGTTACCATTGCCAAGGCTATCTCTGGTGAAGGTGTTGCTTCTGCTTTAGAAGCTAACGCTAAATCAATCAAATCCAGATCTGAATCTGAATTAACTAACGATGAAGCTGTTAAACAAAGAGTCTCTGCTATTGATGAAACTTTATCTACCAGAAAGAACCCATTCCCAGCCAGATTAGCTGTCCAAAAGGAAAAATACAACTTACCATTATTCCCAACCACCACCATTGGTTCTTTCCCACAAACCAAGGATATCAGAATTAACAGAAACAAATTCGCTAAGGGTGAATTATCTGCTGAAGATTACGAAAAATTCATTAACTCTGAAATCGAAAAGGTTGTTAGATTCCAAGAAGAAATCGGTTTAGATGTCTTAGTCCATGGTGAACCAGAAAGAAATGATATGGTTCAATACTTTGGTGAACAATTAAAGGGTTTCGCTTTCACCACCAACGGTTGGGTTCAATCTTACGGTTCCAGATACGTTAGACCACCTGTCATTGTCGGTGATGTCTCTAGACCAGCTGCTATGACAGTTAAAGAATCAGTTTACGCTCAATCCATTACTGAAAAGCCAATGAAGGGTATGTTAACTGGTCCAGTTACTTGTTTAAGATGGTCTTTCCCAAGAAATGATGTTTCCCAAAAGGTTCAATCATTACAATTATCTTTAGCTTTAAGAGATGAAGTTTGTGACTTAGAAAAAGCCGGTGTTACCGTTATTCAAGTCGATGAACCAGCTATCAGAGAAGGTTTACCATTAAGAGCCGGTGCTGAAAGATCTGACTACTTACAATGGGCTGCTGAATCATTCAGAGTTGCCACTTCTGGTGTCGAAGATTCTACTCAAATCCACTCTCACTTCTGTTACTCAGATTTAGATCCAAACCATATCAAGGCTTTAGATGCTGATGTTGTTTCTATTGAATTCTCCAAGAAGGATGATCCAAACTACATTCAAGAATTCTCCAACTATCCAAACCACATTGGTTTAGGTTTATTCGATATCCACTCTCCAAGAATTCCATCCAAGGAAGAATTCATTGCTAGAATTGGTGAAATCTTAAAGGTTTACCCAGCTGATAAATTCTGGGTTAACCCAGATTGTGGTTTAAAGACCAGAGGTTGGGAAGAAACCAGAGCTTCTTTAACTAACATGGTTGAAGCTGCTAAATACTACCGTGAAAAGGAAGCTGCTAAATAAATTTATTCAAATTAATTAATTAACCTTTAATTATTAATTTTTTAATAAATTTATTTTTTTATTCATCTTCTTTAATTCATATTAATTTTTATTAAAGCTGCATTTATTCAACATTAATGTCTGCATTTTATATATATTCATATATAATAACACTTTTTATTTATTTATTTATCCATCCTTGTTCATTATGATTCATTCTTGTATTATGATTATTAAAGCATACAAAAAATGTTTTACTTAATTTGTATTTTTTATGTTAACATTTTTATATAGTTTATCACTTATTTAACTTTTTTTTCATATCTATTTTTATTTTTATATCTTGTTTTTACTGAAAGAATTAAGATTATTCACTTTCATAAAAAATTATTTACTTTTTTTAAATGATTTTTGAATTTTAAATATCTTTTTTTTCTTTTTTCTGGGTTTTGGGATTTCAACATCGGTTTAATTCAATTAATTTAATATTAATATCTTCATCTTTTCGTAAAAATTGTAAATATAATAATGCAGCCATTTATTGGTATTGGATCAAGGTAACAGTAACGACAGCAACAACTGGTGTAATACATACGTACACCAGAATCGACAGACTGCACGCGAGAAACGGTTCTGGCGCTGCTGCGATTCCCTGATTTCCCTGAGTGAACAGCACGCAGAGGGCAGGGGCGTTGAGTGCCCAGGAGTTCAGCTAGCGAGATGGATTGATCTGCTGTTGCTTGAGACATAGTGGGTTTCGTCCTTGTCTCTCCGATTCAAACGCACCCAGAGCGAGAGAGAGAGAGGGAGGGAGACTCATACAGAGATGGTAGAGACAGATACTGGGATACGTGAATTGAAGAGATAGAGGTTACCTACCCTTGATTGGCCTTTTTTCGGTGCGGGGGCAATTCTAGACAGAAGGATTGGGTTGTGGAGATACTGTGGAACAGCATGTTAGTTAACCCCTGCGAAGATTAATGATTTGTTCAGAGAACTTGATTAAACGTACTAGCGGTTCGAGAAGAAGGCACACTGTTACGATTTTACGGTGGCGATATAATATTAACCCAATTCCACTTCACAGAAAACGAGACAAACTCTAATAAAACATGGAAAAGAAATCAATTGGTGTTTAAATATATAAGCAGATCAATTAAATATAACTTTATATAGATCAAAAACATCATTAATATCAATTTGTTTCAATCTATCACACGTACATGCATACATATATATAAATACGCCAATAGATATATTTATACATACATAAAGAAAAAAACATAGATAATTCCAATTAAAATACCAATAGATTTATATAAACAAACACAATGTCAAGTAACGAGGAAACGATTAATGAATTCATTGGATTGACAATGTCATCCGAATCAATTGCAAAACAATACCTTGAAAATCATAATTGGGACTTACAAGAAGCAGTTGAATCATATTTTATGGAACCAGAGGCAAGTTCATCAAGTGCTCATTCAGCAGCAGCAGCAGCAGGAGGTTCAAGTTCTACATCAACTAATAGTGCAGCCCAATCAAATAAGAAGCAAAAATCATCTGCTGCATCTTCTAAATTTAAATCATTTTCTGATATAAGAGAAAATGATGATGACGATGATGAAGAAAATAATTTATTTACAGGTGGTGAAAAATCAGGTTTACAAGTTGAAAATCCAGATGATGTTAAAAGAAGAAATGATCCTTTAGGTTTAGTTCAAGATTTATTGAAAAAAGCAGAAAGACAGGCAAATGAACCAGATACTAGAGAACCAGTACAAGAAGTTAAAAATTCATTTATAGGTGCTGGACATAAATTAGGTAGTGTTGAAAATGAAGTTGATTCTGTTCAAATTGGAGATTCAGCATCTAAAAAGAAAACACCACAAAGAGTTAACAGAACAATCACATTTTGGAAAGAAGGTTTCCAAGTTGATGAAGGTCAATTATACCGTTATGATGATCCAAAAAATGCAGAATATTTGAAAATACTGAATAGCGGTAGAGCACCATTAGCTTTATTAAACGTTGAAATGTTTCAAGAAGTTGATGTCCAAGTTATTAAAAAGATGGATGAAGAATTTAAACCACCAAAGAGAAAATTTGGCGGTTTTGTTGGTAAAGGTCAAAGATTGGGTTCACCTGTTCCAGGTGAGCCATTGTCAGCTTCAACAGAAATTGAACAAGAGACAGAAGAACCATCAAATGTCGAATCAGAGACTAAAGAAGAAGCAACACCAGCTGAAGAGGAACCTACAGGTGATGCTCCAGTTCAAATAAGGTTATCAAATGGTAAAAGAATTGTCCACAAGTTCAACTCTACTGACTCTGTTGAAGTTGTCTTTGATTTTGTCAAGCAAAATACAGAAGATTCAGGAAGAAGCTGGTTTCTTGCATTTGCATTCCCATTGAAGAAAATTGAAGATACAACACAAACAATCAAAGAAGCAGGTCTCATAAACTCCGTTGTTGTTCAAAGGTGGAGTTAAAATTATGTATCTCTTTTTATATTTTTATTTTAATTTTACTCTTTTTTTCTATCTTTTGTGATTTATTCATACACCTTTTTCTTTGTAATTTGTTTATCGTCATCTGTGCTTCTAAGTATTGACTAATGATAGTTTCCATTCTTTTCTTTTCTTTTCTTTTCCTTTCCAAGTAATAATTTTATTGTTTTGCTATACAAGTCTCTGTTTTCAATCTACTTTAACTTATGTTATTTAACGGTACTTCGGTAAGGTAATCGCAATATGACATACACGGTCGATCGGCCCTGTTAGAAGACTCCAGCGGTCGAAAATGTATGACTATTTTATTATTTCAACTGCTTTTTCTGCGGTAGGAATTTGTTTTTTCTCGAATTGCGTGCATTGTCTAGTGTATTCGGTGGTGATTCATCACGGCGTGAAATTTAGTCTAAATCCTCTATGACAATTTTGGTTTCAGATTATGAAATTCCAAGCATGTTTCTTTTACTGTATTATACACTTTCTACACTTAGATATATATATTTTAAACTGTAAAATCACCCGAATTAAATATCTGCCTTTTTTAAGTAGTAAAATTATTGCAAGAAACCAAATAGGAATAAACAATTCAACAATGACTTCTAAAATTCAACCTTCATACGACTCGCTCTATGAAATAATAGAAGAGGATAGAAGTAAATATACTTCCGATAAACTACCTAATTTATATCCAATTTACACATATTTTGATTCCGATTATTTGACTCCACACTTGGCTTACTTAAAATTAACCAGACCAGGTGACAAATTACATAAAAAGTCTCCATCTTTTCTTTTTGAAAGTGCCAAAAATGGTGATACAGTTGATAGATACTCTTTTATGGGTACTAACCCAAGAAAAATTATTAAGACAGGTCCAGGTTTTGGAGATGCTGTTGATCCATTGAATATTCTTGAATCTGAATTGAAAGATTTAAGACAAGCTCAATTACCAGGTGTGCCAAAATTAAGTGGTGGTGCTATTGGTTATGTTTCATATGATTGTATTAAATATTTTGAACCAAAGACAAAAAGAGATTTAAAAGATGTTTTAAAATTACCTGAATCAATATTAATGCTTTTTGATACTATAGTTGCATTTGATAACGTTTTCCAAAGATTTCAAATTATTAGTAATATTTTTGTTAATGAAACCGATTCTCAAAAGGATATTCAATTGAAGTACTTAAATGCTTCAAAAGAAATTGCTTCTGTTGAAAAAATTTTAAAAGATACTTTAACCCCTATTTCATACCCGCCACAAGGTCCAATTCAAGAAGGTAACACTTTCACTTCTAACATCGGTCAAGAAGGTTATGAAACACACGTTAAGACTTTAAAAGAACATATCTTAAAAGGTGACATTATTCAAGCCGTTCCTTCTCAAAGAGTTGCCAGACCAACTTCGCTACACCCATTCAACATTTATAGACACTTAAGAACTGTGAACCCATCACCATATCTTTTCTACATCGATCACATTGATTTCCAAATCATTGGTGCTTCACCAGAGTTATTAGTTAAATCCGATTATGCTAATAAAGTTATCACTCATCCAATCGCTGGTACAATTAGAAGAGGTAAAACTAGTGAAGAAGACGATAAATTAGCAGCAGAATTACAATCTTCATTAAAAGATAGAGCTGAACATGTCATGCTTGTTGATTTAGCAAGAAATGATATAAATAGAGTTTGTGATCCAAACACCACTAATGTCGACCGTTTATTAACTGTTGAAAGATTCTCACATGTTATGCATTTAGTCTCCGAAGTTAGTGGAACTTTAAGAAAGGATAAAACTAGATTTGATGCCTTCAGATCTATTTTCCCTGCAGGTACAGTTTCTGGAGCTCCAAAAGTCAAAGCTATGGAACTCATTGGTGAACTTGAAGGAGAAAAAAGGGGTATTTATGCCGGTGCCGTTGGTCACTGGTCATACGATGGTAGAACCATGGACACTTGTATTGCCTTAAGAACAATGGTATATAAAGACGGTATTGCATATTTACAAGCTGGTGGTGGTATTGTTTACGATTCTGATCCTTATGATGAATACATTGAAACCATGAATAAGATGAAAGCTAACAACAACACCATCGTTGAAGCTGAAAATATTTGGGTTGAAAGATTAAAAGAACAAAGAAACGAAAGTGAAACAGAGTAAATATCACATTCTGTATTTTTTTTTGATTTTTCATTTACTCTCTACTTATAGAACCATTATATATCCTATATAATTTACATCCATTATTTTCGATTGAAAATAAGACTATTATATTTATTTCTCTGTTTCTTTCTTTTCATATTTCTTTTCAAACTATTTTTCATGCTATTTTAATAAAATTTACTAATTATTTACTTTTTTTAACACTCTTCCAAAATTTAAACCAAAAAACAACAAATATAAATTGGTTATATTGTACAACACGATTATATAATATACAAGGCCAAACTTAGTAGCTCCAGTGGGGGGATTTTATAAATGTAATTAGAAAATGAGAGCATCAAACCAATACTTTTGGCTTTTTGTTAGTTTTGGCTTTCTTTTTTTCAATTTTCTTGGTGAATGTCCTCCAATGTTTAACTCTCTTATCTCTATGTGATTCCCATTCTTGGTTCACTTTTAGTCTTTTCTGTTTTTCTTCTTCTAAAACCCTTTCTTCTTCTCTTTTCTTTTCTTCTTCTTTCATCTCCTTCTTCTTTTCCATTCTTTTCAAGAACTCATCCTCAATTAAAAGTTCTTTGACTTTTTCTCTCCAGTCTTTCAAAAATTCAGATCCTTTTAATACTGGATCATCTAAATCAATACTTTTTTCTTTCATCAACAATCTTCTAGCATCTGCAAATGTCATGTCAAGATTCTTCCTTATTTCCCCATCAAGCAAATCGTTTTGTGCTTTCTTCAAAGTATCAAAGGCATCGGAAGCATTGGGGTTTGAACTCTTATCAGGATGAATTAACAAGGATTTCTTTCTATATAATTTTTTAATATCACTTTCTGTGATACCAGGTTGAATATCTAGTATAGTATATGCATCAAGCTTGAAACATGATAAAATTCTTTCAATTTCTTTATCCTTAACCAATTCTGATTCTTCTTTAGCTAGCGCCTTTTCAAAGTCTATATCTTCCGCAGACATGGTTTGTTTTGGATATTACGTAACGACAATGAAGGTAGTATTCAATTGAAGATATTACTATCAAATATACTAGGTATAGCCAAAACAAGCCCTTTTAACTTGTACTCATATGAAGATTTAACCACTACTTGAATGAAGAAGGTTACCATCATCCATCGATGTGGGTTCTCCTTAAAAGAGATATTTTTTTGTGGAAACGCCGCCGTATGACCTCTTCAGTTTAGAAATGGAGGCTTTTCCGCTTCTGAGAAGGACCAACAGCTTAAGCTTGCCTACGCCCCGGCACGGTACTTTTCAGGAATGCCCGCGATGCTTTTCCGTTGATAGTTATTGTATACGCTCGCTAGACCCGATGTTCTCTTTTTCATGCAAATTCTCCTGCACTGCTTTTTGTTCCTGGAGAAGAGCAGAGAAGAATAGCAAGCACCGGATGGGAAGACGGGGATTCTGGAAAAACTGTGTTACAAGGAAGTAAAACACAAGAAATACTTTATAGCTCGTAGCTACAGAACATATAACAGTATCAGATTTAAATATTACTAAAAGAATATTCTTTTTTTTGCTCAGTTTCCATAAGATTGAGCTTTTTTAGCACAGAGGGCAATTTTTCAGATCAGATCATTAGCAAGCAAATATGACAGCACAGGGAACATCTTCAATGACCCAATTGGTTTCGGTAGGGTTGATTTCATTATTCACAGGTATTTGTATTGGATCATTGATAGTTTTACCATATTCAAATCTTTCACAAGAGAGCAACCATAAATCGTTCCCATTCTCAGGCTCTAAAGGTAACTCATCATCAAACAGAGGTTCTGTTTCACCAACCAGCACAGATTACTTAACAGATAACGAAAAATCAACAGATTCAGAAAGTCCAAATGAGAATCTTGCAGCGGAATTAAAACAAAAATTAGTAAAGCAACATGAGCAGCAGCAACAGCAGCAGCAGCAACAACAACAACAACAACAGAGTAGCACAACTTCAGATGAAGAGGAAGAATTTGAAGATGAGGATTTTGACGAAGAAATTGAAATTGATTCAAATGAATTGAACGATATACCTGGAGAATGTAGAATGGCTTTAATAGTTAGAACAGATCTAGGTATGCAAAAGGGTAAAGTTGCCGCTCAATGTTGTCATGCTGCAGTTACATTATACAGATTGATGTCACGTTCCGACAGTTTAGCTTATAACTTACCAATGTTGAAAAGATGGGAATATGGTGGCCAAGCTAAAATTACATTGAAATGTGATAATCAAGATGATATGGATCTCTTATTTGCCAAAGCACTTTCTCTTAATGTCAATGCATATATCGTTCATGATGCAGGAAGAACTCAAATTGCTGCTGGTTCTGCTACTGTTTTAGGATTAGGCCCAGCTCCAAAATTAATTTTAGATCAAATAACTGGCGATTTAAAACTTTATTAAAATTTGTATTATATATTTCCTGTATATTTTCAAATTAATGTAATTATATAATTTACGTAAGAAAATAATTTTAGTTTTCAGCTTTTTAATATGTTTAAAAAAATGTATATTTTTTAAAAATAAATAAATGAAATTGTATTATACATATATACATGAAAATTAATCAATGATGAATGCAAGGAGAATGAAAAAATGACAAATTTATAAAGATAAAATTACACAATGAGAGTAAACCAAGAAGAAAAAAACAAAAAATAAAAATAAAAGAACAAAATGCAGGTTGAAAAAAAAGGGTCATGAACATAAATTATGACAAAGAATGACAGGAGTAGTAAAATGTTTTATCTAAGAACCAATCTATCTTCTACTGAATCAATATAAACAACTTCACTGCAAACTAGCCTATCACCTGGTCTAACTTCATGAGTATCGGGTAACATAATTTCAACGTTAATATTTAAATCAATACAATAAGCTAGTGCTAAGTTTGGGAATTTTGATGGTTTTAAAATAATACATTTATAGAGATTTGAAATAGAACTCTTCAAAGGGAAAATCTTATTTTTATCGCTTTCTAAATCTAATTCGATATCTAATTCAATTTCATTATTCTTAATAATATTATTACTATTCCCATTATTTTGATTCAAAGATTTAATATAATTAGCATATTTTGTCTTAGACAAGACTAAGTTTTCTAAAAATCTTAAAGTTCTATGTCTTTTATCTTTTAAAAATAATTCACTATATGAATTATTGAAACTTTCAAGAATATATTTTATTTGATTTAAAGAATAATTTTTATTAAAATAATCATTATTATTTAATAATAAATCTTTTTTAAAAGAAAAATATAATGATTCATTTTTAAAATTATCTTCATTAATTGATTTTTTAATTAAATATTTTTCTAACTGCCAATGATTAATTAAAGATTCTAAATTATTAAAAATATTTGTGAAATTAGCATAACCAAATTTCAAACCAAGTGGCAAAAATGGCTCTAAAGGTTTTGAGAAATCGTTGATCAATTGAAAATTTTGATCATTCAAATACTGCAAACATGAAATGAATCCAGTTGGTGATAATTTACCTTTATTAACTGATCTTTCTCTCAAGAATGTATCATAAGAGTATGCGTAAAAACCAGGCATTATTTTAAAAGATCTTTCAAAATATCTTTTTTCCATAAATCTATAACTAATATCTCTAGGTTCAATTTTTTCAATTATTTGAGATCTATGGAAAAAATTAATTTCATTTTCGTGACAATATTTTGCTAAAAATTCATTAATCAGTAAATTAAGCTCACTTAAAAACCAATTTGGATCGCTAATAGAATCAACACTAACAAGACTGTTATTATAATCATTATTTAGTGAATCTCCAACTTCGATATCCAGTGAACCGTTGGCTTTTCTCAACACTCTTCTATTGTTCAACAAAGCATAGATACAATTAACCATAAAGATAATCTTTGATTCCTTTTTAGACGGAGTATTTATATTTGTAATATTATTACTTTTTGAAAGAGATTTGTTATTTAAAACATTACCAATATCATCCTTTGTTATTAACCTTAAATTTCTTAATTTACATAACTCAAGTTTTAAGTCAATAGGATTATTCAATAGCTCTAGATTGAATAAATCAAAAGGAATAGTAAATTTCATACAGTATTGATCTATTAAATCCACTGAAGGAGCAGCTTCGCTATCCAAGAAGAAAGTAGAGCGGTCTCCATAATTATTTGAACCATTTAAAGAAGAAGATGACGATTCACTGAATTTATCTGTTTTCCTTTTCTTTGTAGTTATCGTTCTCTTCCTGCTAAAGGATAATCTATCAACTAATTTCTGTGGCAGCATATTATTTGAGCCTAATGTTGAGTCATCGATTTTGAAAGGTGAGAATTTGTAAGGTGATGATGAAAATATTTTTAATAATTGAATCTTTTCTGATTCTAGAATAGAGTTCAATAAGTTCGAATCTGGAGCTAAGAAATTACTTATAAATGGTTTAAATATTATTAAATTGAATTTTGTAGGTGATAATTTTTGAAGACTTATAGCTATTTCTGTATTTTCAGTGTCTTTAGAATTAAGTGGTAATTTATAAACATCGAATATTTGATCCTGTGAGTATATAAATGATTTATCTATTTTATAACTTTTATCCTCAAAAATCTTGGACAACAGCTTTTCGTATGGTAGAGACAGCCTTTTGTCCTCCATTACATGTTTGAAAGGTTTCATATCGTTACTAATTTTATTAATGTTATTATTTGTGTTATTGTTGTTTGTTAAATTAATTGTATCATTATTATATAGTTCATTTAAAGTTTTAACCTCAAATTTTCCTGATGGTAGTTCACCGTATAAACCACTGGATAAAATCAAATTAGTTGAATTTTTGTTGTATATATTTAAGAGTAACAATAATTTATGAATTGAAACTGGTGTAATATCTTCAAATAATTCCTCAATAGTTTCATTTTTAATTTCGATTAAGCTATGTAAAAAAAATTTGATATTATTTTTTAATATTGGATGAGGATAAATTATGAAAAATTTTAATAAATTTAAAAAATTTATAAAATTCAAATCATCATTTTCATATAATTTACGCTTGAATAAAAATTTTGAATTTTCAATATTATTTTTATCATTAAATATCGATTCAAATACAAATTTTAAATTTGATAGAGATAAAGAATTTTTATTGAAACAAATTGATTTTAAAGATTCTGATAAATGCAATGGGTTAATAAAATAATTTGAGTTTAAAATATTTTTATCTGGACTGAGGTAATTGTTTAAAGGTAAGTTTAAATTATTTAGAGTCTTATTGTTCAGGAATCTAAAGTGAATAGGATCATTATTTATTATTACATGTGAAACTAAATAAGAAGAATAGAGGTTGAAAAAATTTGAAGTGTTTTTAACTTTATCAAAATTTGCAATTTCAATGGCAAAATCTTTTAAGTTTATTGATAATGACTGTCTATTATTTTGGTATTTGTTTATTAGACTTAGTTGAATGAAATTTGCAGGTAATAAGTAATTATTTAAAATATAATTATTATAAGAAATGAAAAGAATCATCAAATATTGTAATTTTTCGTATAGTTCATTATTTGGACTTTCAACTAATTCTTCAATTATCTTAGAATTTATGAATTCGGTTAAGTTTATTGTTATGTCATTTGGAGAAATTTCAACAAATTTACCATCAATTGTGAAAATTTGTATATTATTTAAATTTAAATCTAGTTTACCCAGACTTCTTTTAATTACAATACCTAAATTGATGTTGCTATTATTATTATTATTATTATTGTTGTTATTATTATTATTTTCAGAGTGATCAATTACATTAAATTCAACAAATGAACCCAAAGCAGGAGAGTCTGTATTTAAATGTTCATTAATTGAATCAAAAGTGACATTGTTTGTATTTATCAATTGTTTTAAATCTTTTTTATTCCAATTTAAATTTGATCTAATATTTGAAATATCTATATTACTATAATGTGTGAATGTAGAGTTTATATTATTTGATTTTATCAATTCTTTAGTTGTTCGTATAAATTCCTCACTGAAAAGTGAGTCTTCACCATCTGTCAAGTTTTCGTTTAGATTTAAGTTTGAAGTGAAACTAGTTGTAGATGAGCTATATTGTCTGCTGTGTATTAAATTATTGCGTGACTGTGAAATTATTGTTCTAGTGCATATGCTAGCTATAGGAGACATTGAATTCTGCTGTGAATTATGTTTGTGGTTATCTGTATTAATGTGAGTATCTATGTGAGTATCTATGTGTAATTTTGAAAATGAGTGTCTATGACTGGAAATGTATGTTCGAGTATATGAGTGAATCGACAACCTGGGACGAGTGGAATGGTACGAGCAGGACTGCCACAGCAGTAGTGGTTTCTTAGATCGCATTGTGTTTATTTATAAACAGATATGTTCTATAGTTTGATCTTATGGGCACTAGTATTCTCTATTGAAGTCATATGAAAAGAAGATTTTAATAAAGTAAGAGAAAAAGTGATGTATGTACAGGTTGAATATTTAAAAAGCAGTTGGAAATAAACTAATATAAAGTAATAACTAGCTTTTTGAAAAATATATACTTATACTAGTGTTGTTGTCGTATGTATATTTAAGTCTCGATATTTGAATATATGCATACAAAAATAAAAAAAAATATTCAAGGAAAATAAATGATAAAAAAGACGGGGATAAATAGATGCTCTCTTTTAAATTGTTTGAAATACCGGAATACCAACAAGTTTTTCTTAAAAATAGACTGAATGCAATATAATTCTTCTTTCTCTTTTATTACCCTCACTATTTTCCCTTGTACAGCTTGTTTAAAAAGAGGTTCAAAGACAGACCAAACAACAGTCTGAATTGTTTTACCCAGGCCTTGTTGAAATTTTGTCTACCCTGAAAAAAAGACGAAGAATATCTCTCATTAGCAAAAAGCGACGCGCCGCAGTAAATACAATGCGTCGCTTATTCACTCTCTCCGCTTGTAGGGAGTAGTACGGGCTGAAGAGATTAGCGCCGGACAGTGAGACAAGCCAAACAGCGTGGCTCTGGATTTACAGCAGGTGAGGTTGAGTGCTGGGCGACAGTTGGCGGTTCGAGAGCGGGCCAAGCAGCTGACCAAACTGTAATCTGGTTGTCACAAGATGCTTTATTCCCCATTCTTAGTAGTGGGCATTCTTAGTAGTGGGCATTCTTAGTAGTGGGGAGGGGTCTTAGCAGACAAGCTACTCGATGATGAGCCACATACCTAGTGGCTTCCCAGTGGCTAGCCATACACCAACAAGGGGACTGTGAAAAAACCCCTTATATTGATTTTCCTGGTATACAATTCCACTTATTACTTCTTAAATAGTATCGATCACTCTGTAAGATCAAGAAGATCCAGGAGAGTATTATGGTAAGTAGAGAACATAGTAAGAAACGGGAGAGAGGAGCCTAGATAAGAAGAGTGCTCCCCAGGATGAGACAAGAGTGATCGGCTAAATCACCAGACGGCAGAAATACAAGCCGTGCGCTGTCCCTTCGAATTGGCAGGCATTCCGCAGATGCTGAAAGGGCCCACGGGCAGGTTTCCCTTCGACCAGCCGCAGATCCGCAACCCCTGCTTTTCCCCGTCTAGCCCTTCCATGACTGCCGGAGGAAAACTGCAGAAATAGGGGGCGCGTGGCTCGGTGGAATCTCGGAAGCAGCAAGCAGTCACGGAGAATAAAAATTTTTCTCAGCCGTCTCTCGCACATGGGCGGAGGAAGAGGCAGGGAAGCAAAAGTGCTGAATGGCACAACTCGTCAAAACAGAAGCAGAACTGTTGAAGAGAGAAAAAATTAAGAAAACTGAGAAAACAAAGGAAGCGCAAGAAGACAAACACTCGTAAAAACTAAAAAACTTATACATTATTTTATTATTCTCCAACATTACTATTATTGTTAACCACCTTCTTTATGGTGTATCGTCTTTCTCTGTCATATCAATTGTCTCTATCTGATCCTCTATCTCTATCAATGCTGTTATTGTTATCATATCTTCTAATTTCTGATTTCTCATTCACAGATTTCTTGTTTCCTAATAGCTGCGATCTCCCTAAGATTCGCCGTGTTCGCCATCACCACCACCATCACCACCACTGTAATTACAGTATTGCCCTTGATGTATCCGTCGATTGATATCGTTTGTATTCAGAATTGAAAGTAAATCGATCTAAAACCACCAATTCCACTAGTTTCCTTTCTATATGGAACATATTTCTCTTTAAATCCTTTTTAACTACAATAATTGTATATTTATACCCTTACAGAAGTAAAATAATACTGTTCCCAATTTTAAAAATATATTATACTATACATATACACAATTATTTTCATTCAACTTTATTCAAACAATTTATAATATTTTAATTTAGTCTTGTACCATAATATTTTGATATCAATTTAATTTAATTCAATTTAATTCAATTTAATTCAATTCAATTCATATAGTATTGTTCCCATTTATCTTCAAAAGAGGTTCTTGGCATTAATTTTTTATTATATTACAAATTACATAAATTTATATACACAAATATGGGTCAAATATTATCACAACCAGTCATAGAGAAAAGTTCTGAACAAGGTGGAGATGAATCATTAAGTTATGGTTTATCCTGTATGCAAGGTTGGAGAATCTCAATGGAAGATTCCCATGCCACAGTGCTGAACTTAAACGATCAAGAAGAAAAGGATAGTGATGATAAAGATAATAAAAAAGATACAAATACTGATAAAATTGCATTTTTTGGTGTTTATGATGGTCATGGTGGTGAAAAAGTTGCTTTATTTACAGGTGCTCATATGCCAGAAATAATAAAAAATACAAAAGCTTTCAGAGAAAAAAATTATCAACAAGCCTTAAAAGATGGTTTCTTAGCAACAGATACAAATATTTTATTGGATGAAGAATTATCTAAAGATCCAAGTGGTTGTGCTGCTACTTCTGCTTTCATTACAGAAGATAAAATTATTTGTGGTAATGCTGGTGATTCAAGAACCATCATGTCTGTCGAAGGTATAGTTAAACCTTTATCATTCGATCATAAACCAACAAATGAAGCTGAAAAGGCTAGAATCTGTGCTGCTGGTGGTTATGTTGATGTTGGTAGAGTTAATGGTAACTTAGCTCTTTCAAGAGGTATTGGTGACTTTGAATTTAAAGACTCTCCACAATTACCACCTGAAGAACAAGTAGTTACTGCATTCCCTGATGTTATTGAACATGTAAGAACAACAAAGGATGAATTCGTCGTATTGGCTTGTGATGGTATTTGGGATTGTTTAACTTCTCAACAAGTTGTAGATTTTGTTAGAAGAGGTGTTAAAGAAAATCAATCATTACCAGATATTTGTGAATCAATGATGAATACTTGTTTAGCTCCAACTTCAGGTGGTTCAGGTATCGGTTGTGATAACATGTCTGTATGTATCGTTGCTTTATTATTAAATAACGAATCATTAGAAGAATGGTACACAAGAATAGGCGAAAAAATGAAAGATGATAAACCATTACCAACTCCAGATGAATTATCAATGGAATTATACAATTGTGGTATTGACGCTAAAATTTCTGATAAAAGTTCAGAAAGAAATTCAATGGATGGTAGAAGTTCTGGCCTTACCTCAAGAAAAATCTTTAATGATGATGATGATGAAAATGATGATGATGATAAACATACTGGTGGTCGTAGAGAACTTAGTGGATCTCCAGCTTTAATACAACAATTATTGGCTGCTAGTAATATCTCTACCGATAACAACATCATCTACTTAGATTCCTCAACTTCTTCCATATTACAATCATTAGGTGTTCAACACATGGTTATGGGTGATGAAGATGAAGATGAAGATTACGAAGATTCAGAAAAGATGGATGTTGACAATAAGGATGATAAAAAAATTGAAGAGGTTGAAGAAGATGACAAATCAGATGAAAGTAAATGAATTTAAGTTTATTATTTTTGATTTCTATCTGCTTTTTTCTCTTTTTTTTTCAATTTGATTTTTTCAATTTTGTCTTGTTTTCAATCATCTTTAACTTTTAAACCTATAGATACTATATTTTTTTTTCTTGTCAAGATCAATAACAATTTTGTATTTATCCTAAGCATTTCATTATACCAAGGGTTTTAATTTTTTCATTATTATTACTGCTATATTTGTTACTATTTTTACTACTGTTGTGTTATTGTAATTATCATTGTTTAATTTTATTCCCGAGAAAAAAAAAACGAAAAAGAAAACACACACACATATATATAAACACAGACAGATGTTTATTAGTATAACAACTAGTTTTAATTGTCATTATCATCATATAATCTCTAAATCTTTGTTTAAATTTATCACTTTTAGTTCTTCTTTATTTTTTAACGATCAATGAATTTTAATTTTAATTTTAGTCTTTTTATTTTTATCTCTCTGAATTATTTTTCTTTAAATTTTTATTTTTTAACCTTTTATTTTTTTTGTATAATTGTTTTTTTTTATATTAAATAATTTATACTGTTTTATATGTATCCTCAAACCTATTTTTTTTATTTCCTTATTTTTTATTTCTAATACTACTACTACTACTACTACTATTTTAATTATTTTAATTTATTTAATTTCAACTAATTTTGCTAATCACTGATAATCAAATTTCAATATAATATTTGTGTATTCCTATTTCTACACACGCTCAAAATTCATTTTTTAAAAAAAAGGTTTATTTAGTACTTCATTAACCTTTCTTTTTTTTCGTTTACCGTTTAATGCTATTACTACCGTTATTATTAAGAGTAATAATAAATTTCTAAAAGAAAAATTTAAGTCTATTGGAACAAGAACAAACAAAAAAAAAGCAGTCTATTTATATAAGGTCTAAAAATGTTTTAAAAAAAATCTATTATCAATTAATCAAATACTTTCCTACTATTTTCATAACATGCATTAATCAATTCCTCAGGTTTAACATCTTTCAATTTTGACATGATTTGAGCAGCTAAACCAATAAGGCAAGGTTCATTTCTTGATTTTATCATTGGTTTAAATGAATAATCCTGACAATATTTATCAACAAATTCTTTATTTGTATTTTTAATTTTTTCAAATTTATCACTTTTAAGTACTGGAATAGGTAAAAATTCGTTGAATTGTATTCCACTATTTTTCTTTTTATCATCATCTTTTGATACTAATTCATATTCAATTGGATAAAATTCATTAGGACAAGGAGTTAAATATTTATAACTTGCATGTGTCTTTTTGATTTCACACCATGGTGCGTCAGTTTCAATCATTAGTTTGTCCAAGGGTATTAATTTAGCGGCTTGTAAATTAGATTCTTCCCTTAATGAACAACCGTTAACACTTATATAAAAATGATCATATTTAATAAGTTTTTCTAATTCTTCAACAGAACCTGAAAATGAATGCACCAGTAAATTTTTATTTTTCAATTCTAATTTATCTTCTCTAGTGCCTAAATAAAAAGGTAATAAAATATCTAAAAAATCATCGCATGCTGCTCTCATATGTAAGAACAAGGGTAATTCAAATTCACAAGCAAGTTTTAACTGTAATTCAAAAAATTCTTTTTGAACTTCCTTTGGAGAATAGTGTAATCTATCATAATCTAAACCAATTTCACCAAAAGCCTTCACAATTCCAGATTCGATACCGTTTCTTATTACTTCTCTTAGTTTATTAATGTGACTTTCAGGAGTTTCTGATTTCTTTGTGAATTCAGTAACACTACATGGATGTACACCGACTGTAGTTGTTAAAGTTGGAAAATTACCAGGATTTGAATTTTCTAAATCATTATAATGTTCAGCCAATTCTATAGTTTTCTTTGATTCATCGAGATCAGAACCTGTTAGAAGCATGTGCTCAACGTTTAAAGCCTTTGCCCTTTTTAACATATCATCCATATCAGATTCAAAATGTCTTGAGCCTCTAAAATTTCCTGAGAACATTGTATCAGTCAAATTCATACCGACTTCATAGTACTTTGGTTTCACAAAACCCTCTGCTTGTTTGACATTAATAGTTGACATTCTGTTTTTATGTAATATTATTGAATTTTTCCAAAATTGTTGAATGTTTATTGAATCTTTTTTTATAATTCGCAGCATTTATATCATTGAATATGAACAAGTTTAATTGGAAATACTTGAAAAAAAGACTGTAATTAAGTTAGATTCCATTATTTAATTCCTTTATAAGTGTTTATGGATTCAATTGATTCTTTTATCTGAAGGCAAAGATCAATCCAAGCTGTTGAGCAGGATCCGCTGAAATGCTGGACAACTGAACAAAATGTTGCCCTGCAGGAATAGGAATTACCATATAGAGAAAGCACGGGTGAGAGCAAAAAAACGACGGCTGGGGATGGGTAGATCGACGGGACAGTTGAGGTTTTCCCTGTTGAGCGCACCCCGTTCCGAAAAGATTGACTCCAATCGAGTGTGGGATGAGTCTGTCTTCCAATGAGATCGATGGATTCGAGTACTTGCAACTGAAGAAACAACCAGCATCCAACTTCAGGTACCAGCAATTTGCCATGAACCGATTCAATCACCTATGTCTAAACATAATCTGACTCACAAATGTTGCATCTAAATAAATTGAATTAAATTTTTTCAAATTCTGTGATATAAGAATTGACAAAAGTGCTTCAAGCTTTTTCAGCTAACAAGAGAATAAATTAAAGCTGCAATTTTAAAAATGGCCAGAGGTAATCAAAGAGATTTAGCCAGAGCTAAGAATTTAAAGAAGCAACAAGATGCTGCCAAAGGTTCTAAAAAGGCCGGTGATCCATCCAAGAGAATGGAGAGTGATGCCGATATTTTAAGAGCCAAACAAGCTGCTGGTATGTATATCGATATATAAAGTTTATACATTGAACATTTGACCATTTATACTAACATCACTCCTTTCAATTTTTTTATGAATTTGAATTATATGTAGCTGATGCAAGAAAAGAAGCTGAAGCTTTAGCTAAGGCCAAAGCTGGTAAGAAATAAATAAATTTGGAATAGTATATTTTTCCAATTTCAAAAGGTAATACCAAATCATTTAGACTTATCTCTAAATCGCTACTGATATAGGTATTTAATGTGATCATAAAACTGTTGTAGAAGAACAACAAGAATAACAAGAACAACAAAAACTTCATCTTTATAAATCGATATACCATGAGACATATATTTTATAAGTATAATAATATACATATAGTCAATTAAAAAAATTTACAGAAATTATATTTAAAACGTAGAAATATTGTAGATAATATGAATATATAAATTTTAAGATATATATATTTAATGATAAAAAACAAAACAAAAGAGAACAGTGAAGGGGAGTAAAAAAAAAGAAGAGAAAAAGTAATGAAAACATATAAAAAGGTAGTAGTTTAGTAATAAAAATGTATATTAAACCAAAACAGATTACAAAAAAACAAAAAAAAGTTATACAAGATATATTTATATGACGACAAATTATTATTATGAATTAATGTGAGTAAATGAAAGGATATTGTGATTAATTTATTTCAATTTTTTTACCAACTGGGTTAGCTTTTTCAACATCATATTGGAAATCAAAATAAGCCTTTGGTAATAAATGAATTTTAACGAAACCATCTTCTGAACCTGAAGCGTAAGCGGTACCTTTTGGATGAACTGAAAGACAATTAAGAGGACCGAAATGATCTTTAATAGTACCAATTTCATGTTCGAAAATTTTATGTAAGAATCTAGCTTCAAAATTACCTTCTTTACCAGCAGTAGTGGTAACATCTTTAGCATCTTGACCACCACCAACGATAACGAATTCTTTAACTGGAGTAATACAAGCTGTGTTTAATGGAGCTGGAGATAAATAAGTTTTTAATAATTTTAAATCATCAACATCATAAATACGAGCAGTTTTATCCTTTGAAGCAGTAATGAAATATGTTTTATCACTTGAAAATTGAATATCTGTAATTAAATCTTCGTGATCTTTAACTTCAGCTAATAATTCACCAGTTTTTGAATCGTATTTTAATATAGTACCATCGACTAAACAAACTATTAAGTATTTACCACCATAACTGAAACCAGCACAGACAGCTTTTGGTTTACCTTCTTCAGTGGGTATTGATAATATTGGTTCTTCTGAGTGATCATTTGAATTTTGATTAATTTCATAAACTAAGACTCTACCTGGAGAGCTCATAACTTTATCTTCGATAACAACTGCTTTTTCACCAGTTGGATTAAATTCAACCCATTTAACTGGAGCTGGTAAAACCCATGTTCTAACACATTCACCAGTTTCAGCTTTCCATAATTTAAATGAAAAATCACCACTACCTGTAATAACATAATTAGTTTCTGGATCAACATCAATTGACCAAATGGTACCACCATGACCTACTAAAGTACCTAATCTTTCACCATTTGAAGAATACCAAACTGAAGCTTCTTTATCTTTTGAAACAGAGAAAAGAAGATCACCTTCTCTATTGAATTTAACTTGAGTCAAAGAACGTTCGTGACCGTTTAATGCAATTGGTCTAATCGAATTCATATTGATTAATTTCTATAATAATTATTATGATTATAATTTACCTTTAAGCAGTACATTAATATTTCAATTATTTATTTTTATATCAAGTAGTTTTTAATCTATCTAACGAAGACACCAATGACGGAAAGGAAGGTATATAGAACTTGATCTGAAACCAAGTATAAAGAGACGACAAAGTACTGTAGAAATTAGTGTTCGTGTGTATGCCACCGTAAGTGGATTAAACTAACAAAGTACAGGAGAGAATGAGATAACTAATCTTAGGTATCATGAATCTGTTATTGTTTCTGTCACAGTTGCGGATACAACAATCATAATATTTACAACATGTTGTACAACGCTATCACCAAACCTGTTAACGATCTTGTCAGTCAGAGATGTGATGTTAGGAGTTTCATTCAACATGTAAGTGAAATTTTATCGCAGAGAGATTGAAATTTTGATTTAGTGAGAAGGAGAGGGGGAAGTCTGTTTCCAGCGTCTACACAAGTTAGATAGACGGCCTAGAATCATTACGGCTTGCAGGTAAAGAAAGCCGCGTAGGTCGCGCGAGAATTCAACAGCGCAACTCGCCTTTCCTTTGGCTTTTCGCAGTCGCCAGCGAGGAAAATTTTTTTTGCTATCAAAAATTCAGGTCGAGTCGTGGATTTACCAATAAACAAGAAAGAAAGAATTAAAAAAGTATTAAATTAGAAATATATAAAAATTCAATGGTGTACAGGTGTGTAAAGATTTGATTAAGGAAAAAGAAAGGGCTCAACTGGGAATTGAACCCAGGACCTCCTGCACCCAAAGCAGGAATCATACCACTAGACCATTAAGCCGCCGATGAGTTTGTTATTTGTGTGGTGTAACACCCGCGTAAAATGTCCGACGTCGATCGGCGCGACGGTACAATAAAATGTTAAGTTATTCATAAACCATCGACATAATCAGATGAATAGCGTATTCAGCGGGCAGGGAAAGTTTTGTTTTACCTTTCTATTTGTCAACTAGAAGCAGGATGTGCAGAGTAGAAGAGCTAGCAATATACGGGAAATACCATTTGAAACCAATAACAGAGAGCTAAGGTTTGGAGAGCACATTACGTAAGTAAAGCCGCCGCAGTAATTTGCAAAGCTCTTTCCAGCTTGCCAGTATTTCTACGGAGAACGTAACGCGCGTTGTGAATTGTCGGCGTTTCCATTTACAATCTCAAGAGTCAAGACACAGTGGCAGAAGACTCGGACCGACAGATAGATCTCAGTGGAAAATTACTTATATTAGCCACATTGAATTCCATTGAATTTAGAGATATGCTTGCAGGTGTTGAACAGCTTGGTTATCTAGCTAGATGATTTCGATTTGAAATTCGTATTCAATTACAACTTAAAGAAGAAAAATCGTATATTTTGGGACCTGCATTGCTTTAAGTTAAACTCTTTTCAACTCTGTGAAATCATATTCTCTTATATATATAATTAATTCACAAAAATGATGAACGGAGGAGGACCTAAGATTCAAGTTGAAGTTGATCCAACTGAGGATACAGAATGGAATGATATTTTAAGATCTCATGGTATAATTCCAGAGAAGCCAAAAGATGAATCAGAAGAAATAGAAGAAGCATTGGCTGATCTTGTGGCAAGACAGCATGAGAATAGGCTTGAGAATAAAGATCTTGATGAACTTGATGAGTTAGAAGATGAAGAAGATGAACAATTTTTAATGGAATATAAGATGAAAAGAATGAATCAAATAAAAGAATTAGCTAAAAAATCTAAATTTGGTTCAGTTTATCCAATTAACAAACCTGAATATAAATCTGAAGTTACTGATGCATCAAATGAAAGTTTTGTATTATTACATATGTCTTTACAATCAAATTTACAATCTAGATTATTATCATCTTTATTTATTAAATTATCAAAAAAATTTCATGAAATTAAATTTTGTGAAATTCAAGCTAATAGAGCTGTTGAAAATTATCCTGATTCTAACTGTCCAACTATTTTAATATATCACAACGGTGATGTTGTTAAACAATTTATTACTTTAACTGCATTAGGTGGTAATTCAACAACAGTAAAAGATTTAGAAGAAGTATTAGTGGATATTAAAGCTGTTAATGGTGGTGATAAGAGACTTGAAATCAATCAAGATGAAGATGAAGATTTACAAGAAGATCATAGATTAAGATTTCAGAAAAAATCATTAAGAGGTAATAAACGTGATGATGGTGATGATTACGATGATGATTTCTTTGATTAAACGTATATATTATATAGAATATTTTTTAATTAATGTACAATAATGATAAAATACAATAATAACAATAATAAAATAAAAATGCAGATTTTGTATATTGAACAGTTTTTTTTTAATAAAGAAACGAAAAAAAAAAAAAAATGATGATGCAAATGGATGTAATTAAGACAATCCAATAAATATAAATATTAAAATGACCGATATGACTAAATATGATTGAATGATTTTGTGTTTTTTTTATTGTAAGTTTATTTTTAATTAAAATTAAGGAAGTTCATGAATGATATAAAACAATAAATAAGCTTTTGAATTTAATACATCCCTTTCAGTAACTCTAGTTACAGTAGCATCATCAAATTTAAACCACATACCATCTTTATTTTTAATCATACTAATATAATGACCTGTATTTACTGAACCTATATGACAAACAACAGCAAATAATTCATAAGGTTTTAATTCTGATTTATCTAATGAATATTTTGACATTTCAAGAATTAATGGTATTTCAATTGGGTAATCAATTTTTGAAGAAATACCTAAATGTTCAAATCTTTTCAATTGGATAGTTAATGTCTTTGGTAATTTTTTAATTAATAATTTTTTTGTAGCTTCTGTCTTTTTATTACAATTAGAACAACTATATTTAACATCTAATTTTTCTGATTTTGTAAATTTATCAAGACAATTAATTAAACTTTCCAAAGATTTTGAATTTTTATTTGATGATGATACAGAAGATGAAGAATTTTTCTCTGAAATTTCTAAAGAAACATCTAACATTGGATCAACTGTTATTGTTAATTTATTACAATCTTTACATTTAATTGAACTTTGTAGTTCACCTGCAAATGTATCATGAGTTAAACAATTACAATGTGATGAAGAAGTTGAAGTGAAAGAAGTATTATTGTTTGTATCTAATGAAGGAGTTTGTTCTTTTGAATTATTATTATTACGTATTCTTTTTGTATCATTTTTATGTAATTGATGAACTAAAAATTGCCAAAATTCATGAGCATCTTGTTCTGAGTATCCAGCTAAGGATCTTTTAACTTTCCAAGAAGCAGTTAATAATGAAGTTGGACCAAATCCATTAAAAGTTGAAGAAGTATAAAAATTTTTAAAAATTTCATCAACACAACAGAATAAACAATCTTCTGGTTTTTTATTACAATCCATGTGATATCCAGATAAGAAATAATTTCTTATAAATGGGTTATGTATAAAAGTTTGTAAGATTGAACTCATGAAACAAGTTGAACCCATATTAATGAAACCTTTTAAACCTGTAGTTGCTTTAAAAGTTGGTATTCTTGAATCTTTTAATATCAATTCATTTTTAATTGAATCATGTTCATGTGAATAAATTGGTAAACCAGGGAATAAAGATAACATATTCGAATTTTCAATTTGATTAATTCTAATTTTTTCTAATATTGGGTCACTTACATATTCTCTACATTTAAAGCACATCATGAATCCATTAGTTGGATTTATACCAAAGATATGACCATTATTTCTAGCATGATTAAAAGCATGATTATGTTCAAAGCAACCAACGTTTGGACATTGTAAACACATGAAAATTAAAGAAATTTCAGAACAATCTTTACAACTTAAAATTTTTGATTTTAATTTTAATAAAGATTTTTGATCAATTTTTTTATTATCTTTTGTTAAATATATAAATTTTTTACCATTTTTATTAATTGTATTCATAAGACATATTTTCATACCGGTACTATAAGTTTTCAATACCATATCTTTTGCATTTGAAGATAAAACTTTTGATAAATGAGGACATGGTTTAAAAGTTGTATATGTTGATAAAACTGAATCTGATGAAGTTGGAGAAGAATTAGCGGGAATTGATTTTGTCTGTGATGGAACAGCTTTTCTTGCTGACATTGTGTGAATTGTTAATAAATGAATTTGATCAATATAAGTTATATATAATTCAGATTTTATCTTATTTTGAGCGACCAATGGTGATTCCTTAATGAGTTTAAAATTGTCCGTTTAAAATTTCAAGTAAATTTAAAATAGCGATGATACCATTAAAATATGAATTTGAAGTTAATCTTTTTGTGTGAAATCTTACAATGATTATAGTAAATTTAAGTTTTTTATAGTTATTGATAGCGAATATGAATATGAACAAGCGGAGAATAGTGATATTGAAATATTCATGGTTAAGAAAACCAACCGAACCAACGAACCAACGAACCAACCAACCAACCGCCAGGCAGACAGGCAGACAGGCAGACAGGCAGTGAGCCAGGAACGCAAGACGAAGCCAACAGGGTCGGTGAACTTGAACGCTGAACAATCTAATGCAGGTAGATCAAATCAGGAATCTATCAATCTATCATCTCCAAACCTAAAACTGGTTCCAAACCTACCGTCAGAACCCGCTACGGCTTCTCCCTGCGCTCTGCGGCTCACAGGATGTCTTTTTCTCCCAGGCGGAGTGGCTTCGCAGCTGTCCAAGGCACAGTGGAATGGTGCCACCGAAGGGGTGCAATGCACGGTAATGGCACCATGCCACCCTGAACTGTGGAGCGGCTGGAAATAGATAAGCAGGGCATTTGCAGGAAGAGAAAGAAGCAGGCAGCGGAAAGCCCGACAGACAGCCCGACAGACAGCCCAAATAGCCAGATCTACAGCAGGCCCGACAGCCAAGCAAAATAACAAAGCAAAATAAAGCGTGGATAAATGTTGGAGAAAAATGATGACATAATCTAAAATGATGACATAATCACAAAAGATGACATAATCACAAGAGAAAAGAGAAAGCCATCTGCATTGGCTCGCCTGTCCTTTTCTTGTTTCTTGCTTCGTGTTTACTCCTTGTTTGTTTACTTGTCTTGTTTGCTTAGCTTATTCCCTGCCTTGTCTATTCCTTGCCTTGTTCCCAATTCCTTGTTCCCACTTCTTCGCAACTTGTAATTGTCCCCCTCTTGATATATATATGTCAATCAATTGCAATTTCAACCATTCAGTTTAATCATCTGACACCCAATTCATCCAACCGTTGCCAACAATGTCCGAATTAAAGAACAGAAAGACAGCTATCAAAAATTCTGTTTCTTTATCTTCTTCCAAAAACTTGGTTGAATTGAATCCAGATTTCGTTTTCAAAATTGATTTCCCTGTTGATATAACCACTTTAAAACCAAAGCAAGATTCTTCAGTTAATTTAGCTAAATTAGTTAAATCTTTTGAATTGAATAAATTTATTGTTGAGATTAGACCTGATAAGTCAATTCATAATTTATTAGTCTTTGTCAAATTAGACGATTCTCAATTTTTAGAATTACTAAAATTATCTAAAAATTTAGATTTCATATTTGGTGTCATTTCTCAAGATGAATTGGATAAAATTAATTATAATGAATTGATCAAAACAATTAATCCAGCTGATAAATCAAGAATCATTTATGATTATATTGTTAATGATGATGATGGATTAAAAATTCAAATTAATGATGGTGATTGGAAATTTGTTAAAGATATTATTCCATGTTCAAATTTAGAATTAATTAAGAAAGAATATAATTATGCAATTAATAATATTTTTAAAATTTTTAGTTCAGATTTAGAAACTCATCAATCTGATTTTATACTTAAAAATTATGGTTCAAGCTTTGCATTTTATAATATTTTTCAATTAAATTATTTAAATAGTTTAATTATTTTAAGTTTATTTGGTTTAATTTCAAATTCAATTTTTGGTAGATATTCAATTATTTTCACAATTATTAATTGTATTTGGAGTTCAGGTTTTTATATTTATTGGAATTTTAAAGAAAAATCATTATCAAATTTATGGAATTTGAAAAATGTTGATAAAATTAAAAAATTTAATTTACTTAAAAATTCAAAAGATTCAGAAAAAAATTTAAATTCAATTTTCCCATCAATTGATAATTCAATTATTTTATTAAAACAATTTGCATTTGTTCCAATTGCAATTGCATTTGTTATAACTTTAATTTTTTATCAATTATCTTGTTTTATACTTGAAATCTTTATTAATGAAATTTATGAAGGTCCATTAAAATCAATTTTAGCTTTAATTCCAACAATTTTACTTTGTACAATTGTTCCAATTGTAACAATAATTTATACAATGATTGTTAATAAATATTTAGATTTTGAAAAAAATTCAACAAATAATGAAAAATCAAATTCATTTTTAATTAAAATTTTTACTTTAAATTTTTTTGCAAATTATATGGCTTTAATTATTACAGCTTTCATTTATTTACCATTAGGTTATAGATTAAACAAATATTTAAATCATGTTAATTATTTTATTAATGGTTATACAATTAATTATTTACCATTTATTAATAGTATTCCAGTTAAACAATCTGATTATGAAGTTAATAAATTAAGATTAAATAATCAATTTAATTATTTTATAATAACAAATCAAATAATTGGTTTAATTTTAGAATTTATAGTTCCATTAATTTTACCAATTATTTTAAATTTAAAAATTGTTAAAAATTTATTAAATTCAAAATCATTGAAAGAAGAAGAATTAAAAATTGAAATTAAATTAAACGATTCCAATGAAGAAATTGAATTTTTAAATGAAATTAGGCAAAATTTTAATAAACCATTATTTGATTTAAATGCTGAATATAGACAAATTATAAATCAATTTGGTTATTTATCAATTTTTGGTCCAATTTGGTCAATTGGTTCAATACCATCAATTATAATAACAATAATTCAATATAAATTAGATTATATTAAATTTTTAAAATATTCAAAATTTTCAATTCCATCAAGAAACAATACAATTAAACCATGGATAAATTTTATTAAATTTTTATCATTAACAGGTACTGTTATTTCATCATTAATTACAATGATGTATAAAGGTGGTGATTTAATAACATCAATAAATAAAACAACAGTTAAATTTGATTGGTATATTATAATTTTATTTAGTTTAATTAATTTTTTAATTTTTAAATTTTTAATTAATTCAAGTGAAATTATAACAATTTCATATTTTAATAATGATTCATCAATAATTGAATTAAAATTAAATTTTATCAAAGATAAAAAAATTAATTTTAATTTATTAAATTCATCAATTGATGAAAAAAATAATAATAATGAAAATTCAATTGATAATTTATTAAAATCTGCTAATTTATTACCTTCTAAAATTGCAAAATTAAAGAAATAATAATAAAGCTTATATAGTTAATATCTGTATTAAATCTTATATTTATTACCGTACTTGCTTATATATATATATATATATATATATATGACTCTTTAACTTACTGAATATACTCTAACTATAACTATAACAATAAAATTGAATTAAAATTGACTTAAATTGTTTCTGCAGATATTCTTAAATTGCCTAATTAAGTAGAATGCCCGCGATTACAGCAATTTAGTTTAAATATTAGTATATTTGTAACTCTTATTATAATCCGTACAAATTATCTTAATCGAGTTAATTAAAATGATTATTTATATTGTAATTGAAAGCGGGTGAGAAAAGTGCGGGATGAATTTTATTTTTATAATAACTATTTAAGTAATTACAATTTCCTGTATTTCTTATTACATTTTTAGTAAACAATAATATATATCAGGTGAAATATATTATATATCAAGTGAAATATATTATATAAAATGACAAGCAGTATAAAATCATCCAAAGTTATCGTTATAGGTGCTGGTATATCTGGTATTAAAGCAGCAAAGACATTACACGATAATGGAATTGAAACATTGATTCTTGAAGGTCGGGATAGAATTGGTGGTAGATTAAATACCATAAGACCTGAAAATTCTTTGAATCAATATGATATTGGTGCATGTTGGTTTCATGCTACAACTAATAATGAATTATTTGATTTATGTATTTCAAAGGGTAATATTGATTATTATTTTGATGATAATTCTGTTAAAATTATAGGTGAAGAAGGTGAAATAACAACTAATATATCACCTATTATTGATGAAATTAGGTTATTTACTAAATTACCTAGAGATAAAGATACAAATTTAAAGCAAATTGTTAAAGAATATTTAGATAAAAATGGTAAATTTTTAACTCCTGAACAATTAAGAGATTCTCCTAGATTATTTAGAGTTAATGATATTATGAATGGTACTTCCTGGGAAAAAGCATCTGGTAAATTAGGTGGTGGTGGTTATGGTGGTAGAGATGCCTTTTGTATTAGTGGTTATTCTAAAGTATTAGATAATGTTATTGATGATTACCCAAGAGAAAAAATCTTGTTAAATTCTGCAGTGACATCAATTGATAAATCAACAACATCATCTGATGAAAAATTTATTATTTCCACAAATAATGGTAATATTTATGAATGTGAATATCTTATAATTACAGTACCATTAAGTATATTAAAGAATTCAATTTCAGAAATTACTAAATCTAATTCAATTGAATTTAAATCAAATATTTTAACAAATGAATTTAAAGATAATTTAAATAAAAATCATTTTGTTGCATTATCCAAAGTTATTGTTGAATTTGATAAATCATTTTGGCCAAATGTTGATAAATTTATAATTGTTCCAACAATTGATTCAAAAGATGAAATTTTCAATAATAATAATAATAAAGATGATACAATCAAGACATTACCATTTAATTCTATCCCTGAAAATTCACCAAAACCATTTGAATTTGCATCACTTGTATCTAATTTACAAAACGTTAGAAATATTCCAGCTTTAATGTTCTTAATACCTGAACCAGCATCATTTTTTATCGAAAATGATAAATCTGAGAATAAATCAAAGACATGGGAGTTAATCAAACCACTTATATCTAAGATTAGTAATATTTCAGAAAGTGAATTACCAATACCTAAGATATTGATAACTACAAATTGGTCAGTGGATCCATATAGTCAAGGTTCTATATCTGGTAATGCACCAAACGACGAATTTGTGAATCCTAGTATACTTAAAGGTTTAGGTAAAATCAGATTTGCAGGTGAACATGCTATTGCTGATGGACACGGATGTGCTCATGGAGCCTATGCCAGTGGTAAAAGAGAAGCTGAATATATAATAAACGATATAAACGGTAAATAGCTTGACAGAATATACCAAATACAATATTTAATGTGAATTATAAATATAAAAGTGCCAGAATATTGAAATATTGATCTGATTGTAGTAAAGCCCCAGCACAGAATGTAAATAGTTTAAATAGTTTAAATATAGCAATTAATGTAATTCACTTCTGATTCTCCAGAGTTACGTAATCGTAATCCCGTGGCTGGCTTTGGCTGGCTTCGCTGGCTGTTTACTTCTTTCTCGAAACGGAACTGCCTGCGGTGGCGGTGGCCGGCCAGCGTAGAGTCCAGCGTAGAGTCCAGCGTGGAGTCCAGCCCAGCATTCAGCCCAGCAGCCTGCGTGGTATCCAGCCTAAAGTCCAGCGTGGCACGAAAGAAAGCCGTCAATCAAATCTTTCCCCTTTTGGACATTATTACTTGTTCTATTGTTAGCAGTGTTTTTGATTCTTAATTTATTAATTGACTGCATTTGCATTTGGCTCTGCTCAATTTCTGTTGTTCCCTTTATTTACTTCTTGATTCTTTCTGCTTTTGATCTGTTTCATTCACCGTTTCGTTTCACCCTTTTAATATTCTTACCTATTCTGTTTGTTTTCTTTTACAGCATTTTTTTACCTCTTCAATTCATATATATCAGCATAAATAATAATATATTCATACATACAAACATAGAAATATTCTTATTTGTCATCACTCCTGACTTCATATTCATACTCATATTAATTTCAATAAAAAAAAATGACTCAGCCTGAAAATATTAGAGATACTTTTATGCGTGCTGGTCAAGAACATATCTTCCAATACTGGGAAGAATTAACTCAAATTGAAAAATCAGATTTTTTATCGCAATTATCAAATTTACCTGATCCAATTGCATATATTAATAGAGTTCAAGAAGCAATTAAATATTCTGCTGAAATATCAAAATCAAGATCAATTGAACCATTACCTAACACTTCATATGATTCAACTCTAGATTCTGATTTTGAAACTTTACAAAAATGGCAAAATACTGGTTATGATTTAATTAAAAATGGTAAAGTTGGTGTTATATTAATGGCTGGTGGTCAAGGTACTAGATTAGGTTCAAGTAATCCAAAAGGTTTTTATGATGTTGATTTACCATCACATAAATCTTTATTTCAATTACAATGTGAAAGAATTTTAAAATTACAAGATTTAGTTTCAAGTCATAATAAAAATGAAAATGATAAAATAAATTCAATTCCATTATATATTATGACTTCTGATCCAACTAGAATTGCAACTGAAAATTATTTTAAAGAAAATAAATTTTTTGGTTTAAATTCAAAAGATGTTATTTTTTTTAGTCAAGGTACTTTACCTGCATTATCATTAAATGGTGATAAATTCTTATTAGAATCAAAAAATAAATTAGTTGAATCTCCAGATGGTAATGGTGGATTATACAGAGCTATATTAAATAATAATTTAATTGAAGATTTTGATAAAAGAGGTATAAAACATATTCATATGTATTGTGTTGATAACGTATTAGTTAAAGTTTCAGATCCTTTATTTTTAGGTTACTCATCTTTGAATGAATTTGATGTTGCTACTAAAGTTGTTAGAAAAAGAGATGCTAGTGAAAGTGTTGGTTTAATTGTTTTAGATTCTGATAAAAATTCACCTTGTGTTATTGAATATAGTGAAATAAGTAAAGAATTATCTGAAAAAAAGGATTTAGATGGTAAATTATCATTAAGAGCAGCTAATATTGTTAATCATTATTATAATGTTGATTTCTTGAAAAAATCCTTATCTTATTGGGTTGATTCAACAGATTGTTTACCATATCATATAGCTAAGAAGAAAATTGGTTATTTTGATTCTAATGAAAATAAATTTATTAAACCATTAGAAAATAATGGTATTAAAATGGAACAATTTATATTTGATGTTTTCCCAACTGTTAAATTATCAAAATTTGGTTGTCTTGAAGTTGAAAGATTTGAAGAATTTTCACCATTGAAAAATGCACCAGGTTCTAAAAATGATTCTCCTGAAACATGTAAATTGAATTTATTGAAAAGATCAACTAAATGGTTGATCGATAATGGTGCAATTTTAGAAAATGAAAATGATTTAGTTGAAGTATTACCTTCAACAAGTTATGCTGGTGAAGGATTATCTGAATACAAAGGTGTTCTTTTAAAAAATAACCAAATCATTTAAATTACCAGCCTTCCACTGATCTCAATTCACACTCATACATACACATATACATAATTTTCTTTCTATTTTTGTCTTCCCATTATTTTATCTTTAGCTTAATAATATTTTTAGTTGCATTTTTTTAAATAGTTTATATATTTGTTAATCTGTAATAATGCACGGTAAAATGAGACAATCACGTGATATATGACATATAGTGGATGTCACGTGACATTTGCAATAAAGCAGGGAATCCGATATTTTCCAGGTGAAAACGTGGCCGAAGCGAGAGGCAGAGAAAGCGGCAGAGAAAGCGGCAGGGGCACCAGCCGGGTGGCGTGCCGTTTCGGTGGCAAACGGACAGCGAAGCAAGACTGCCAGCCAGCGGCTCAGCAATACGGCGCCAGTGCCAGTCCTCAGCCATCAGCGCTATTGGAGAACCATCAGTATCAGTAACAGAAACAGAAAGAGAGAGGGAGATACCCAGCGTAATTCTTAACTCAGAGTACGAATCTGGAGAGTTAATCTCAAACAGCACTAAGCGATAGTGGATGGAATGGTGAGAGTAGAGGAGAGAGTAAAGGAAAGAGGAGTAAGCTAAGCTAGCTGGCCAGTTACCTGGAGGGAGATGAATTTGAAGATCAATGATATGATCTGTAGAACCTCTGTAGATTAGCGAGATCAGCATTCTCTAAACTTTTCATTTCATTATCATCCTGCTTCATATCTAAACTAAGAATCTAGTGTGATGGTGAAATTGTTGGAAAATTTATAGTGGTTTAAGTGTATTCCTACAAATCTTGAAATTTAACCTGATCTTTTAATTTACATTATTACATTACATCATATCATATAAAATTTTTTTAATTACCTTTATATTAGATTTAAGCCATACTTCCATTCAATTTTAATTTTGTTCAGTTCATTACTTCGTCTTATACTATCTCGTATAGTTCTATTCATTCATCGTATATTGATTGACTAAATTCATCAATCTATACTCATCATCATTATTTATAATTAGATAAGAGAAAAAAGAAACCATACATATATATACAGCTGTCAATCTTCTTCTTGAAATTATACCCATATTAGATTTAAATAATCCTCTCTTTCCAAAAACAAACATACAAAAAAAAAAATGTCTGATTTTACTCCCGATCAAGAAAAAATTGTCAAAGAAATACTGACTATTGAAACTTCAGATTATTATAAATTATTAAAAGTTGAAAAAGGTGCAAATGACATTGAGATTAAAAAATCTTATAGAAAATTAGCTATTAAATTACATCCTGATAAGAATAAACATCCACATGCTTCAGAAGCATTTAAAAAAATTGCAAAAGCTTTTGAAGTTTTAAGTGACTCAGATAAGAAAAGAATATATGATCAAACTGGTGTTGATCCTGATTCAAGAGGTGCTGGTGGTCCGGGACCAGGTGGATTCAGTGGGTTCGGTGGTGGTGGTAGACCAGCAGGTCGTGCAGGTTTTGATGGATTCCATCCATTCATGCAAGGTGGTGGTCCAGGTGGTGGTTTATTTGATGACGATATCTTAAACATGTTTTTTGGTAATGGCGGTGCTGGTGGTGGATTTGGTGGTCCAGGTTTCGGTGGTAACGGTTTCACTTTCCAATTCGGTGGTCCAGGAGGACCAAGTATGTTCACTACAGGTGGTGGTCCAGGAATGAGATATAGAAGAAGACCTCAAGCTGGTGGTCGTGGTGCTGGTGCAGGCGCTGGCCGTAATGGTAATCAACCACAAGAACCAGAATCAATACTTGATCATTTAAAACAATTTATACCATTCTTAATCTTCATAATTCCATTACTAATGAGTTCTTTATTCGGTTCAGGTAATTCAAATTCTTCACATGGTAATTTACCAAAATTCTCTTTTGAATCACAACCTGCTTTACCAGTAGAAAGATTAACTCCAACTTATCAAGTTCCATATTATATAACTGAAAAGACTTATAATTCATTAAATATTACTCCAAAAAAAATGTTAAAATTAGATAAAGATGTTGAAAATGTTTACGTTAACGAATTGAAAAATAAATGTCATAGACAAAAAGGTCATAGAGAAAGATTAATTGAAGATAGTTATGGTTGGTTATTCGTTGATGAACAAAAATTAAATTATGCTAAAAATTTGAAATTAGATGCTTGTGATAGATTAGATGAATTGAAAATTGATTTAATTTAATTACAGCATAAAATTACATTTCATTACAACAATCTATATAAACAATATCATTTCATGTCATAAATCAAATAACTTTCTTATCTATCAAATTTTTAATTTTTATTCACTAATTATCCATAAAATTAATATATCCATTAATCTAATAATTTCATTTATAATTTTGCTTTTTAATTCTTGTCATTTTAGTCATCTTAGTACTCATATATAATCTTAAATTTTGAATTTTAAATTCACTATTTTTTTTAACCTTTTTTTATCATTTTCCAATTTTTTTTGCCTTTCTTTTTTTTTTCTATATTCCATTTCTATATTTCTATATCTTTGTGTATTCTTCTTTATCCCGTTCAAATTTTTACATAGTATAATAACTTTTAATATTACTATTTTTAGACTGATAATTTATCCATGATGAAAATAAAATTAAATTACATTGTAGTATATATATTTTAAACAAAAAAACAAAGAGATTAATTAAAAACACAAATAAAAGCTAAGAAAAAAAAATTAAATTAAATAATAAACTAAAAATATATAAAAATTTGGGGAGAGAGGAATATTTATATATATATATATAATAAAATTAATAATAAAAATGTACATATATGCGCTATAAAAAAAACAAAAACAAAAAATAAAAAATACAACTATTAAAGATAAAATAATTTAAAAATGAAGTTAATATAACTCATTATTGTGGTGTATTAGCACCTGTAAAACTACCCTCACCTTCGTGGTATAATGCCTCTAATTTTCTTTCTTCACTTTCAATAGTTTTATCCATCGATTCACTCTGAATTAATTCAATTTTTTTATTGGTGGCATTTTCACCAGTTGGTGTAAGAGCAGGTTTACTACTAGCGACAACGTTACTTTGATCGTCATCATTGTCATCATCCAAAAGCCACATGGCAACTTCTCTTTTATCCTTTTCTTTACTAGAACCACCTTCAGAAGTTTCTGCACTTGAAGTACTGGCTTTACCTTCCATGACAACTTGTTGAACGTGTTCCTTTTGTTTGGCTCTATCACGCATTCTTTGTTCAATAGTACCTCTAGTTAATAATCTGTAAACTGTAACTTGTCTGGTCTGACCTAATCTATGTGCTCTATCCATAGCCTGTGAATCAATTGTTGGATTCCAATCACTATCATAAAAGATAACGGTATCAGCAGATGTCAAATTAATACCTAAACCACCAGCTCTAGTAGACAATAAGAAAATAAATAATTCAGGTTTTGTTTGCCAATCGTGAACTAAATCTCTTCTGTCACTTAATTTAGACGAACCATCTAATCTAATATATTTATATTGTTTATATGTTAAATATTCTTCCATTAAATCCATCATCTTTGTCATTTGGAAATAGATAAGACATTTATGATCGCCTTTCTTTAAATCAACCAACATTCTGTCCAGTTGACTTAATTTACCACTCTCAATAACAAATCTTTTCATTGATGGCATTCTAACAGATGAATAACCTGTTAATGTATTAAGTTCATTGGGTAACATCTCACTCTTGGGCCAATGTTCTAATGGAACTTCTTTCTCTAATAACTCATATTGGGTGTCTAAAGAAACAGATTCAGATAAACTAGAACGTATCTTTTCGTTAAAGAATGAATCTTTTTTGTAAAATTGAAATCTCTGACTAGGACATGATGTGTCAATAACAGGAGCTAATGCTAATGGGAAAGCAGCAGGTTGTGAAACGTTAATATACATATCATAATATACTTTATCTCTAACAGTGACAAGTTCTTTCAAATAATCTTCGGTCTTGTTGGATTCAATTGAATCAATCAATAATAATTTGTTAATCGGATTAAATGAATTATTGTTATCTTTATTCTTTTCATTTTTATGATATGTTAGATCAAATCTGTGTAACATCTCTTTTTGAGTCTTACCAGAATAAGTCTTTAAATCAATTGATCTATCAATCAAGTTTTTATTACTTATATCATTAACGGTATTAGGAGTTTCATCAACAAATTTAAGCCAATCAAATGTATTAGATTCAAATGATTTCAATTCAGTACTTTCTTTTATTGATTGTGCAATATTTTCAGGTGACCAAATTGAGAATTTATCTGTAATGGTAACTTTATCTGCTAATTGATTGTTTTCATAAGCTGGTGAAACAATTTCATCAAATATTAATTTTGGCATTGGATATTCAATCATGTTTTTACTAGAATACTCATATTCTAATGGTGCACTAGAATTGTTTTCTCTAACTAAAGAACTTGTCTCAGCATATTTGCTAAAGCTGAAAGCCGATTTAACATCTGCTCTTTCAAATAAATCTGGATGGTTACAAACTTTTCTAAATTGCATAACCAAATTCATTAAAGAATCACCTGAACCTTCTTCATCGTTATTATTACCAATAGATTTATGATTCTCCAAAATATCAATCAATGAAATTTGGGATCTTAACATACGATATAATTTCTTTTGTCTTGTTGTTAATTCACAATAAACATCAATTTCAATCTTATCACCTAATTCACTTTGAACATTCTTCTTAATACGTCTCAACATGAATGGTTTTAAAATCATATGTAATCTTCTCAATTGTTGTTCATTTAATTGTGTATTTGAAGTTGCATGTGATTCAATATCTTTAGAGAACCATTCACTAAATTCATCATGAGAATCAAATAATGAAGGCATAATAAAATGTAATAAAGCCCATAATTCTTGCATAGAATTTTGAATTGGAGTACCGGTTAATAACAATCTATTTCTACATTGGAAACTTAATAAAGATTTCCATCTTGATGATTGTGAAGATTTAATGGCTTGAGCTTCATCAAGAATCATATATTGCCATTTCATCTTTTGAAAATACTGTGCATCAGAGACAACTAATTGATAAGATGTAACTAAAACATGGAAAGGTGAATTTTTATTATAAACAATATTTTTTCTATCCCAGAATTTTCTTAAAACTTTACGATCTTTAGCAGTACCCCAATAAGGTAAAACTTTAAAATCTGGAACGAATTTAGAAATTTCTTGTTGCCAATTATGTAAAGTTGAAGCAGGAGTAACAACTAAAAATGGACCCCAAATATTTTGAGATTCAGCTAAATATGATAAAACTGAAATACTTTGAACTGTTTTACCAAGACCCATCTCATCTGCTAAAATACCATTAATACCTTGATCGTATAAATTGGCTAACCAATTTAAACCCTTCATTTGATATTCTTTCAATGTACAGTTTAATAACTTTGGTTGTTCAATATTGATATCACCTAATGAAGTTGGATTTTGGAAATTCATTTCACCTTCATTATCATCATTATCTTGTTGTTGTTGTTCATTGAAGGCTCTTGCTTTCTGTTGAGCTTCTAATAAGGCATTTTGAGCGTTTGCAGCAGCAGTTCTATGTAATGTTTCATCACTTTCTTCACCAAAATCAAGAGAATTGAAATCTTTGTTAGCATGGGATAAATCAACGTTATCACCATTTTTACTAGCATCTGATTTGGCGGATAAAGCCTTGTCGCCCATATCACCTTCAAATTCATCAGTTCTAATTTTGTTACCAATGAAATGTGAATATAATTCTGTTTGGGTAATTAAGAAATTCAATTTTCTTGCTTGTCTCTTTGCTTCTCTTTCTTCTTCTTCTTTCTTAACAAGATCAGCAGCTTCCTTTTCAGCTTTCTTTCTTAATTCTCTTTCTTCTCTTTCATTCTTCTTCCAGAAATTCAACATTTCCCTCATAGATCTTCTTGCCTTAGTGATCAAATCCTTTTGGTTTTTATTTGTTTTCAAGGACCATCTCTTGGATTCTCTAGCAGCTAATAAAGCTGTCTTACGTAAATTAATCTGCTTGGATTGAATCGATTGTTGTAACATTCTATAAGCTTTAGGACCATCTTTTCTAGATAGATCTTTCCAAATTGAGACATAAGTATTATCATACTGTTTATCAATAGCTCTTTGTTCTTTTATTGTTATCTTAGGTTTAACGATTAATTTAATATTTGGTAATTTTTCGTTATCCATTGATGCATCCATGTCTTGACTCAAGTTTAGATCATTATCGATCATACTATCATCTAGATCTTGATCTTGACCCAATTTCTTATCAGAAGATTTAGAACCTTTACCTTTACCTTTGCCTTCACCTTTAGTACCTTTCTTTGACTTACCTGGCTTGGCGGCCTTAGCGGCTTCAGCTGCAGCTTTAGCTTTCATCTTCTCCAATTGTTTAAGCGGTATCTTTTTCTTAATAAGTTTACCATTCTTACCTTTAACCATTCTATAACCTTCTTCTAGAACATTATCTTGTTTTGGAGCCAATTTTTTACCATTTGCCTTAGCATCAGCAGCAGCTGCAGCAGCGGCAGCTTTGGATCCAAGTTTACGTTTCTTTGTAGCGGCACCACCAGTGGCACCATCAACTTCAGAGTCTTCTAATAATTTAGCAGAAGGAGTGATTTTTCTCTTACCTCTTTTACCTTCAGTTATTGTTCCATTATTGTTAGTTATCAATTTAGATTGTTTTAATTCTTGTTGTTGTGGAGGAGGTGGATAAATAGTTGGTAACATAGCTTGAATACTTAATAAATTATCAGCCATAATATGTTTTTTAATTTCATTTATAGTTGAATAATAATTTGATTTTAATTCATTTATATTTTTGAACTCGTTATTAAGAGATTTTAATCTTTTAGATAATTTATCACCAACCATTCTATCTGAAGTTACAATTGCTGATTTCATTGATTCAATAAATTTAGGTTCAACAACAACACCATTTGGAGTTGCTAAAATTTGTAATTCATTATTTAATATTTTTAAAATATTTGCTTCTTTCATTTCGATAGAATCTAATTCTACTATATGTTTTAATTTAGCCTTATGTGATGCTAATAAATTAGCTGAACTAAATTTAGTTAAAAATGAATCAAGTGATTGTTGATTTGAATGTGATGAATTTGTTGAAGAAGAGTTACCTGATTTCTTTCCAGATGCAGCACCAGTAGCTTTTTTACCGGTGGCTGCACCACCTTTCTTCTTTATTGTGATAACTTTAGCACCTCTTTTACCTCTTCCCTTACCTGTTTCTGCGATTTCCTTTTTAGCAGCAGTTGCAGCTTGTCTTTTAGTCTTTGTAGTTGGTGTAGTTGTTGTTGTTGATGGAGTAGCTGGTGCTAAGGCAAGTGGAACATGATTAGATGAAGTAGTTTGTTTTTTATCTTGAACTGAATCTGATGGTTCTGTTTTAGGAACAATTGAAATATCATTACTAGTTATTGATTTTTTATCTTGATTTTCACTAATTGAATCCATTTTAACTTTATGCGAAGAAGCTCTAGTATGTCTTGATGGTTTATCAGTATCAGTAAATTTTAAAGTTATCTTTGGTAATGGTGCTTGTGGAATTTCTTCTTCATGCTCTTTCTTTGTTGGAGATGATAACATTGCCGATATTGACATCTATATATAATTAGAAATACATGAAATGAAATGGTGATAAGTAAATCATTAGTTAGTATTAAAATTTTAATGTATTAGAAATATTTTGCTTTTCAGGTACTTACTCTGTGTGGGTTATGTGAAGGGGATGCGTTATCTATATTTGATCCACCAATTGGTGAAGATGGAATATTTGTAGGATCTTGATCATCATTTGTCATTGAATTGATATCCATTATGTTAATTTTCTTGCTTGGTGTAGTAACTGGATTTGTAGTTGAAGTAGTTGCAGTTGTATTTGCAGTTATACTTGGAGCAGAATTTGATTCTTCTTCTTTTTTCGTGTTATTAGAATCATCATTCATAATGGATGTAATCGACAGAACTTTCCTTGAAGGAGAGTCCTCCGATTGTGGATTTGGCGTTGACATATTAATTAAATTTAATTAAATTCTGTCAAGTCAATATGGAATAATATAATTAGTAAAAAGTATATTACAGATATGAATTATATATATATATGCACTACAGTATAGAGTAGTATATATAAATATAAGTTATAATCAATCTATGATAAATCAATCAAGTACGTGTGGTGTTACAAGATATACGGGATCTGTTGTGAATTGATGAATTATGGGTTAATCTGGGTAAATTATGGGAATGGCAAAAGTATATGTTTAGTATGTAAGTACAGTTTACAGATAGATTGATAGTTTCAAGTGGTTTCACAAACTAACTCAGAGGAGATATTTAGTAAATTGGCAAAAATTGGTTCAGTGTCAATTATTAGTTTTTAACTTTTCAAGTAATTAATTAGTGTGAGCTAGCTAATAGTATGGTATATAGTGTAGTATGGTATATTGTTATTAGTATTTGAGAGCTGTGGGTATTGTTATTTTTATTGAGCGTTTGTTTGTTTGTCTGTGGTGAGAGAGGAGAGAGAGAAAGCCAGTCGATTCTCAGAGGAGGCACGTCTGGGAGAGTGAGGTAAGCGTAGTTGTCACAGCGAGAGTGGGAGCACAAACGTCGGTCTTTAGTGATTGGATGTCTGTCGGTTGCTGTTTGCGAGTGGGAGTGGCCAGAGCAGAGCTGGTATTTGATGTGAACAGTCCAGCAACGCCAAATGGGTGCCTGTTTGTGCCAATAGGCGAATCATTTAAAGAAACAAGTTACATCTGGTTAATATGGGGATTTTACTATGGGTACTTTTTTACTATGTATTTAACGTGAAGCTATTTTGACGTTTTTCCAGTATAGCAGAATATAGATTCACTCTGATTTCAGTTGTCAGTGGCTCTTTATACGTAAGTAGGTAATTTCCCTTTTTATGTTTGCAATTCCTGGTTCTAGCAACGTTGCATCGATTGATGGGCGTCCAATCAGTGTCCAGCGATGTCTGTTGTGGCCACACAGGCACACCTCCGAGTCAGCAAACCCAGCAATAACAGAAATAGGAGAAACAGCACAAACTCTTCTGGAAACACAATCAGAAAGCTTTCGAAACTCTGAAAAACTGCAAATGCCTCACTTTTCTTTGTTTGCTCGCGGTGGGAGGACGTGGCCCGCTTACGTAACACGCGGCTGTCGTTACGTCGACGGCAAAGGGGTCTAGCAGGGCTCTGACGACGGCCGGCTGGGCGTCATTTGGCCCCAGCGAAAATCTGTGCCGCGCCATGCGCACCCAATGGACACTCACAGCTGCGGTGGGTATCCAGGGTGGGATCCACATCCACGCGCCACTTTGGCCAGGCGCGAAACCACGCAAGCAGGCAAGCAGGCAAGACAAGAAGACAAGAAGACAAGAAGACAAGAAGACAAAAGAAAAGAAAAGAGAAAACAAAACGAGATGAGATTCTGATGTTCAGCAAGATAAACTTATTTCCTCTTTTGACCTTTCAAGATCGTCTTGAAAAAAAGGTTCACCCGGATAATTCACGTGACAATCCCTTTATCCCCAACATTGCTTTTCCTCATACTAATCAGCTCCGATCGAACATTAGCTATACTGATACCGATACTGATACTGATATACTATACTGGGTTGATCTACTACATGCTGATACTACTTCTTATCTGTATTTCCTCTTATTAGGTTTAATTACCTCTGTCTTATATATTCATTAGTATAATCATATACTTTATGAAAACTCAATTCCATTGTCGTTTATTGATATTATAGTAAAATTGAGTGTATGATAATTTGAAATTTGGGAAAATGGAAACAGATAAATTTTATAGAGATAAACATATAAAATATTTTAATAGATGTCTTGGTATTTTACCTTCAAAATATGAATCTGAAGATTCAAATAAACTAGCATTGATATATTTTTCACTTGCAGGTTTAGATTTACTTGGTGCTTTAGATGAAATACCACAAACTACAAAAGATGAATATAAAGAATGGGTATATATGCATTATATTTCAACTAAAGAAGGATTTAGAGGCAGTGCAATTTATGATTTACATGATCATGATAATCATGGTGATGATGATAATGACAACAGTTATGATAAACCAAATCTTGCAGCAACTTGTTTTGCATTACAGATTCTTATAATTTTAAAAGATGAAAATCTAGTGAAAAGAATAGATAGGTATAAAATACTTAATTATTTAGTTAAATGTCAATTAGAAAATGGATCATTTGCACCAGGATTAGATATATATGGTTATCCATTTGGTGAAAATGATTTGAGGTATTGTATGCTTGCATCAACAATACGATTTTTATTAGGTTTTAGCAATGGTGTTAAATCTCAGAATTATAATAATAATAATTATCAAGATATAAATATTTTAAAATTTCAAGAATATATTAAATCGATTCAATCTTATGATGGTGGATTTGGAATATTTAAAATGTCAGAAAGTCATGCAGGTATATGTTTTTGTGGATTATCAGGACTTATATTATCTGATAATAATAATAATAATCAAGATAAAATAATAGAGAAATTAAATATTGAAAAATTAACTAAATTTTTAGTATTTAGACAAGTTTCATCAGATGAAGGAGATGGTGGTGATGGTGACGGTGATGGTGATGGTGGATTTAATGGTAGATTGAATAAAGATAGTGATACATGTTATTGTTTTTGGGTAATGTCATCATTATTTTTAATAAAAAGACAAAATTTAATTGATTTTGATAAATTAAGTAAATTTCTAATAAATCATACACAGAATAAAGTAATGGGTGGATTTAATAAATCTATTGATCCTGATGAAACACCTGATCCATTACATTCTTTCTTAGGTTTAGCTGCATTATCTCTTATTTCAAATGATGATAACGATTATAATAATGATAACAAATCAAGTAATCCATTTTTAACAGGATTGAATTTAAATTTAAAGAAACTTGATCCTAAAGTTGTTATTTCTAAAGAATCATATGATTTTGGAATTAATTTAAAATGGGAATAAAAAATATCTAAAAAAATATAATTAATTAATTATATATATATATATACAAGAATAATAGAATAAAATAGAATAGAATAGAAAATAAAATAAATAAGGTAAATAAGGTGAATTAACTTTATAATTTAATTAATTCTTCATAAATACACCAAGCTATACCAGCACTACAAGCTTTTCTAATTAATCTAAGACTTAATCCATCAAATAATCTAAATAAACCTTCATTTGAAATCAATGTCTTTGTAGTACCAATTAAAGATTTATATTTATTTGAATTTAATTGCATACATGTTTTTATAGTATCAAATGGTGCTGTTATTGTAGTTGCAATTGCAGCTGCTGTTGCAGCACTTAAAGAATTTATAATTGCAGATCTTGAAATATTATTATTATTATTATTTGATTCATTGATATTTATCTTATACATTACTGCAGGTAATATTGATTTCAACTGTTCATAGAATAAAACGTATAAACCAGCATAAGGAGCATCTCTTGCGCAAGTTGCCCAAAATCCTCTGAAAAATCCATTTATTCCTTCTTCTTTGAAGATAGATTTAAAACCTTGTGATATTGATTTATATTGATAAATATCAGATTCAAATCTAATTTTCAGTATAGTAATTGGCATAGTAAAAAAACCAACTAAACCTCTTGCAAACATACCAGTTGCTAAATTTTCAATATTTGATAATTTAGGTAATGATGAAGAAATATTTTTATTTATTGATAATTTTGAAGCTACTGAACTAGCACTAGCGCTAGCACTTATCTTAACTGTTGAAATATGACTTCGTATAAAATTTAAAGAAGATAAATATAATGCACTTCCAACTGAAGTTCTTAAAGCACTAGGTAAAGTACCTCTCCATAATTGCTTAAAAGATGATAATTCTTTGAATACTCCTATTATTGAATTTGAACCACTTTGTTGTACTCTTGTCTTTAGTAAATCCAAAGGTTGTAAAGTTACAGCAGATACTAAACCACCTGTAAATCCAGCAATTAAATGTCTTGAAGTCTTTTGTACATCTCCCATTATATCATTTCTCTTTTATAAACTTCGCTAATTAAATTGAAATTTACTAAACCTATTTACTGAATGTGTTAAAAATCATACGGTAATTTCTAGTAGTCTAGTGGGTTAGTGGGGGTTAGTAGGGTTATTCTTTAAATTCAATTTCAATCTGTGGACAAGAGGCCATGGAAAGAAAGGGAGACGGAGGTATCATATATCATATGTCATATGTATATTTTTGGATCATCTCATGATACAGACAGAGACGGTGAAGGCAATGATTCAGATCCCGGTGAATAGAGTGGAGTAGAATACAGCAGAGCCGATGCCCTTGCTTGTCGTGATGCAATGTGAGGAAGTGGGTTAATGAGCCTGGAGTACTTGCTGTCTTATGTAATGTTATATTATCATCATATTATATTATATTATAGAACGTGAGCAAGTGAAATTTCCGTGAGATGAGATTCCGTGCCATTTTATAAGAGTGCCGGAAGCCGGAAGCAGCAGGCGGCTGATTTGCAAATTGATTTGCAGGCGAGCTTTGCAGGCTGGATATCATCATGTGACTCTTTCTTTCCCTTGCAAGAATCAAATAGTCCCGTTTATTCAATTCTGTAATATCTTTTACCATGTTTCATTCTTCTGTCAGTTGTCCCCATACGGTGATTGATGATATAAGAAAGTGTAGTTGATATCATATAAGTTAATATGATTTTTATCATGATTGCTAAGTCCATTTAGCACAACTGTGAATAGCCATGAGTATAGATGAAAAATGTTGGAGTTCATTCGAGAAAGTGTGTAAGAGATTAAATTTTAATGATACAAATTTATTACCAATAATATATACATTTATAATTGATGTTAAAAAAATTGATTTAATAATTGATGATTTTAAATTTGAATTAATATTAAGATTATTAGAAATAAAAGAAATATTTAAAATTATAAATAAAAATTCAAATAATAATTTTAAAAAAAAAATTTTAATTAATAAATTATTAATTAAATTTATATTATCTTGTAAATTTAAAGATTATCAATTAATTAAAGATAAAGAAATGATTGAATTTTTAACTGGTGAATTTGGTAAACCATTCATTAATAAAAATTCTAAATTATTTGAAAAAATTAATAAATATAAAAATAAAAATAAAAATAATAATTTACAGTTTAATATCACTGATGAATTAGATTTAATTTCAATAAGTATTAATTTTAATAATAATTTAGACATTGGAATTGATTTAGCAAATCCATATGATATTGAAAAGACAATAATTGATAATAATTTAATTAAAGATTTAAATAAATTTCATAATGAATTTTTTAAAGATATTTTCACAAAATTTGAAAAATTACAATTAGATAAATTTAATAATAATACAATAGATAATAATAATAATGATAATAATAATATAAAATATTTAAATTATGCACATTATTGGTCAATTAAAGAAAGTTATAGTAAATATTTAGGAGTTGGGTTATCTAATGGATTACAATATGAATTTTTAAATTTTAAAAAATTTCAAGATTATAAAAATGGTGAGAATATTATTCATATGCATGATCATAACAATGAGAAAGATAAAGAAATAGAAACATTTGAACTTATTGAAGATGTTGATTCTTTAAATGATTTTTTCCAAGATAAGTCTATTGGAACATCCAGGATTTTAATAGAGACAGACAGAGAAATGCCTATGGTTCTATGTGTAACTCATGAATATAATAGTTGTAAGATAAATAAAGATGAAGGTATCCACAAATCAGATTCAATATCAGACACGATACATAGTGATGAAGATGAAGATCACTCTCCTGTTCAAGTCAAGTATATTAAGATTAACCTAGAGCAAATGGTTGATTATTTAGTCAATATAAGTGCTAGTCCATCTGTACCATCATCATCATCGTCATCATCATCACCATCAGATTAGAATAAGGGATGATGATTTGCGTTAAGACATGTTCAGATATTGGGATACAGAGATGTATGTATTTTTATAAAGTGTATAGTAAATAAAATAAAACAAATATAGTGTATATATAATAGTATGAAGGCCCGAAAGGAGTAACCACCGCTGGTAACTAATAAACTACGGTAAATTAAATTCGATGCACTAAGACTAAACAAGTTCCCGAATTCTGAATTGATTATTAGCTGGATCTGATTTAAATTTTGAATTGAATTGAACTGAATTGAACAGAATTCAACTGAATTGAATTGAGTTGCGGTTGTTTCGACTCGCTCCCTCGCTCGTAGAATTTGCCGTAGAATTTTCTTTGCAGCGAGAGTTTGCACATGAGGCCTGCCTAAAACAGATGCGGTGGCGGAATAGCGCAAGCTGCAAGCGGTATGGTACGAGCAGGCTGCGGGGCGGGTTATCTGACGTCGGTGTGGATTGTGGAGGATTGTCCACCCGCATTCCGATAGCCGAGACAACAGTGACAGCGGGAGGCGCCCAAATAGCAGCAGATGCCGCCAGAGACTAGGGGAAGAGGGGACGCCATCCAGACAGACAGCCAGCCAGCCAGCCAGCCAGCCAGCCAGCCAGGCTCCTCACGGGGAAAACACCAGCAGCAAATCAGCTTAATCTGATGCACCTGTATTACAATTCCCCGCTGCGGTATTAGCCGTCATGCACAGTGCCATCTTAGCCGTGGCTGTAGCTTTTGCCGTGGCTGTATTATTTTTCCGTGGCATGAGAGCGTCCATAGGATGGGAGAGTCTACTGAGCTGGCCTGACAAAGATGAGAATTAACCAACTAACTAAGCTAATTAAGTTAACTAAGTAATTAAGTACGTCAGATTTGGCAATTAACAAAGCGAAAGAAAGACTAAATTTTCTTTTCTCTTGTCTTGTCTTGTGTCTTGAGTGAAATGTTGTCATCCTTGTTTAGTGCCTCTGAATTTGTTGTATCCCTTGTTCAACCTTGTCTTTTTGTTGTACTTCCTCCATCCCTTGTTTTCCTCCATCCCTTGTTTCCCTTGTTTGTCTTTCTTAGTGGCTTTCCTGCCGATCTCACTCTCTACTCTTCCTTCTTTCTTCTGCTTCAACACATCCTGTTTCCGATTGATAAAAATTTCATGTGCCCTTTTTAACTAATAGCTCTTTATATTCTCTCCACCTTTTTGAAATCACCACCACCAACAACTGCAAAGCCTGTTATAGACTAATTCATATATATATATATATATTTATATATATATTCAGTCATAAATATATATTTGAATACCTCTTCTCATCTCTTATCCATCTCTTATTCATCTCATCTCATTTCATTTAATATTACATCTTTCGCTTTTATCATATCATTCATTTTTATGTCTTTTATTCATTGTTAATTAATAATTAAAAATATTTTCTTTTTCCTGGGTTCTTATTTCATTTCATAATTTCACTTATCTCAATTTAAATTTTTTTCATTTCATTTTATTTATTATTTCATTTATTTATTTATTCATTTATTCATTTTTTTATTTATTGTACTATTTTATATCTAATTATTTTATCTTTTTTTCAACTGCATTTTTATACATTTTAATAATTTCAATAATTTCAACAATTTTACAATTCATCACATTCAATAACAATAATTATATCGTTTAATTTTTACAGATTTAATTCATATTTAATTTTGCTTTTTCATTTTAATTTACATCTTGTTATATTTTGGGTTCTCATATTTTGCTTTTATTTAATGAAAACAGGTTTCTTCTTCAATTTAATTTACATTCTAACTTAATCAATATAAAATCTACAATTTTCCCACTACCCATCCTTATTTACTCTTTTCAATAAATTTACAATATGTCAACAGTGGTAGTATCTTCATCTTCTACTTCTACTTCTTCTCCATTACAAAATTCAACAATTCAAAAACCATCTCTTGTTAAATCAAATAATAGTTTAAATTCTGAAAATATTTCAACAAATTCAATTAAAACTTTGACTTCTTCTTCAAATGATATCGAATCCGCAAATAATTCTCTATTAACTCCAACTTCTGAAAAAGATGACGTTGATGATGATAATGATAGTGATGCAAATTCTGATACAGATTCAATTTCATCTTTAAATTCAAATTTATTTGTTTTACAATGCTTTGAAATAGAAGAAGCTAAAAATTCTTTACATTTAATAAATGAAAATAAATCTTATTTCCCAATGGGTAGATATCATAATCATCATCAAAATAATAACAATAACATAATCCATAATAACCATAATAATAATAATAATCACAATCATACTCAAAATCATTACCAAAATCATAATAATTCAAATTCAAATAATAGTTATAATAATAATAACTATAACAATAACAGTAATTATAACAACAACAACAGTAACAACCACAACAGTAACAATAATCATTATCATCAACAAAATCATAATAATTATATGTTTAATAGATCTTCTCAACAACAACAACAACCATTACTAAAACAATCAATAAACAATAAATATTTATTTAATTCAAATAAAATGAATAATAATAACGGTTCAAATAACATGATTAATAATAATCATCAATACAATTCTAATTCTAATTCAAAATATAAGAATAATTTGAATCAACATCATAACAATAACAATAACAATAACAATAATAATAATAATAGTAATGGTAATGGAAATAATAATTCAAATAATAGAAAATTTAATCAAAATTCTAATCAAAATTATTCAAGAAATAATCAAAATAGGTTTGGTTCTAATTATAATTATAACAATAATAACAACAACAACAACAACAACAACAACAACAACAACAACAATAATAATAACAATAACAATGGTAATAATAATTTAAATCAATATCACCAACAAAATGTTATACCACAATTACAAAACCCACCTGAAATTAATGACTCTTTGAATAATCATCAACAACATTTAATTCAACAGGCACATCAGATATTAAATAACACCATTTCCCTTCACCAACAACAACTTCAAAAAGAACAATTCCAACAGCAACAACAACAGCAGCAGCAACAATTTCAAAGATCAAATCAATTTAATTCATATAATAATGACCAAGATACTTCTATTCAACAATTTGGTATCCCACAATTACCAGTGAATCAAATTTTAAATTCTAGATCACCATCTCCATCATCAACATCATCATCAGGTTTAGCACCACTTATCCCATCAATGTCTAGATCAAACACACCAGGTTTGATTAATCATCTCCAAACACCATCACTACTTACTTCATCGACAACTCCAATGTCCGCACCACCAACTGCATCAACATCAATTTCAACAACATTATCAACACCAACATCAAATTCATTCACAAATCCAACAACAAATGTTTCATTATCAACAAGACAATCACCATCACATCCAAATAATCCATTATTAAATCAATTTACATTACCTAGTATTACATCTATTGATTCAATAAATGATTCAAGATCAAATTCGAATTTTACAAATATATCAACTACACCATCATTATTACCAACACAAAATTTACAATCACATAGTATTTGGGGGAATTTTACTTTAAATAATACAAATAATAATAATAATAATGATAATACAAATTCAATTAATTCATTAACTCCAACATCAACAAATTCAAATTTTACAAATAATAATATAAATACAAATAATAATTCAGTTAATGATCCATCTAGTTTATTGATTAATAAATTAGCTAATGAATATTCAAATGATTTAGATAATCAACAAAAACATTACCAACAACATCCTCAACAACAACAACAACTTATAAATCCACTATTAACTTCAACTAATACTATTAATCATAATGATTTCACGAGTAATGTCAATAATACTAACAATAGTAATGCTAATAATTCACAGTTTAATTTAAATTTAAATTTAGATATGAATCTTAATCAATTAGATAATTTTAACAATAATAATTCAAATTTTCAATATAATAACAATAATTATAATACTAATAATAATATTCCCACTAATGAACAAGATTTATTAAATTGGAATAAATTATGGTGATTATAAATTTTATTCAATTAATTTTTTTTTTCTTCTTTTTTTTCAAGTTCTTTTTGTTTTTCATTTTTCATGGTTTTCTTTTAAGGTCTTTTTCTAAATTATTTTGGTTGGTTTAAGGAGTTTATCATTTATTTTTTTTTATTTACTATTTTTATTTTTTATCACTATTACTACTATTATCACTATCATTATTATTATTTCATTCATATTTATCTTTTAATTAGTTAATTTTTTTACAAATATTTCAATTTTATTCAAATAAATGGTTATGGTTGGTGTTTTTAATAAAATTATAAATTTATCCATGTGTTTTTTTTTTTTTTTTAAATCTTTTTATTTAATTTACAGTTTACTCTTACTTTTTTCCATTTTGATCATATTGTTTCTGTTTTCATTTATTTACATTATTATTACTATTATTAATTTATTTTATACTGGTGTTAAGTTTTTTATATTAATAAACAATGAATAATTTTAAAGTTCTTTTTTTGGATTATTTTTAAATTAATTTATATTAAATGATATACATAATACGTAAATGAACATAACATAAAAAAGAGCATTAACATTATCATAATAGAGATTGTATTTAAGCTGCTAGTTGCCATGCTGGGATACCAGCTTTTGATTTAATTGAATTATTTTGAGATTCTGCTGATGTTGCTGGAGCAGCAGGTGTTGGTTCAGGAGATACGGATGAAGTTTGATTTGGTATAATTTGATCATGTGATTCTGTCTGTGATTCTTCTTCTTCTTCATTTGAAGGTGGAGAAATGAGACCACTTTCTAAATTATTTATTTGATTTTTAATATTGTTATCTTGTTGTTGAGGTAAAGATTTTGCCTTTTGTGATAATAAAATATCTTTAACTGATGGTATTGAAGATGCTGGTGGTATATTTAAATTTGAGTAATTTGAAGTTGTTGATGGTTTAGTTGAATTAAAAGTGGTGTTAGTTATATTACTTGAATCATTATTATTACTATTCAATTTTTTAATTGAAGAAACCAATTCATCATTTTTTGATTTATTATCTTTAATTAAAATTTTCAAATTAGTAACTTCAGATTCAATATTATTTAATTCTCTAGATATAATATTTTTTTGATTATCTAAATTTTTCATCATTGTATTTTTCATATTTTCAATTTCTAATTTTAAATATTTTAAAGTTTCTTCATTACTTAAATTTTTTTCATTTGTTTTAATTATTATTTCATCAATTTCTTTTAAAGTTTCATCAATTTTAATTGATTTATTATTTTGTTTTTCAAAAAATTTAATTTGTTCTTCTTCAAATCTTTCTAATAATGATTCAACTCTTATAAATTCATTATCAATAGACTCTTTATCTTTTTCAATTTGTTGTTTTGAAGGAGGTAATATCTTTGGTATAATATATCTTTTCACTATTTGATATATACCATATGATACACCTGCTGTAGCTGTTGCCATTATGAAATAATCTTTCCAATCACGTTCTGGGATAGGAGGTGCGTTATAATAGTATTCAGGGACAGGTGGTGGTCTTACAGGTGGTTGTTGTGATGTTGTTGATGATGGTGTGCTTGTCATGGGCGACGACACCTGTTGCTGCTGCTGCTGCTGTTGTTGTTGTTGGGGTTGAAGATGTGATTCTGATTGCTGAGGTTGCTGTGATTTTAATAGTGCTTGTTGAATTTCATCTTGGGTTAAACCTTTTGATTCCATAAATTCAATTTTTTTAGTCAATGGTGAAGAAGAAATTGATTTATCTAATAAGAATTCAACTGCATTATCAACTAAGTCTTTACGTATTTCAAGTGAAGATGACGAAGTTGAAGATTGTGACATCTTGTGATATATGTATGTATGTATGTATGGTACTCTGATTACTCTGATTAGATATACTAATATCAATATTTGAAAATATAATGGGATAATATTTATAAATGCTGATTAAATAATGCATATGCTTTATGTTCATGAAGTAGATCAAGATCAAGCAACGTGAAAGGATCTGGAGGAAGAGGAAGGGGAAGAGAAAGGGGAAGAGGAAGGGGAAGAGGATAAGCATGGGGATGAGGAAGAGTGATTAGATAGTGGGTACTAACTATAGTTGATTCTAAATCATATCGATGTCACCGTTTGCGATTATCTGGGTTGCGATAGTCTAATCGGGAGTCAGTCAGTGAGGGGAGGAGAGTTGAATTGGCCGCGGCTGGCTATTTGCCTTATCATGTCTGCCGGTGGGCGAGTCTCCTCTTAGCCGGCCTAGTCTGTCTTTAAGTACAGGCCGTATGCCATATTCGGCCGCCCTTCTCTTGKSGGGGGGGGGGGGGGGGCGGCCGGAGAATTTACATGGCCAATTTACAGCGCACTGCAATTTTAAAAATTCATGTGCTTTTTTGTGCTGGTGCAGTGATGTTTAGGGGAATCGAAAGGTCTCGCGTGGTATTTCCCGATTTGGCAAGTCGGAGAATAAGTGGTCATGTGACCATTCGATGAAATAATGAAATAATGAAATAATGTATTGTATTGTATTGTATAATCAGCCATCACCAATTAAATGAAAATTCTATTATTTATTTATAAAATGCGATTAGAAAAGTTGTTTTAAATGTTCTATATATAGTATATAAAAAAGGTTAATGTTATAAATTACCGGTTAATTTTAAGTTAAACCATTCATCTAAAGAATTAGTTTTAAATTTAATATTTTTAATATCATCAACACAAATAATAACATTAAATATTTTTAAATATTTTAAATTTGATTGATATTTCATAACATTAAATGAATTATTGTTATTATTATTAGTATCATCATTCTCATTATATCCATCAAATGAATTTTCAATTTCTGTTTTAATACCTATAAATTTTTTAAAAATAATTGAAATTTGATGTAAAATTTTAAAATTTAATTTATTATTTTGTGTATTTATATTTAATTTTGATTTAATATTAAAATTATTAAAAATTTTATTGAATTCAAATATTGTTTCATCTATGTTATTTAAATTATTTGAATCACTTTCATTATCATTAAAAATTGAGTCTAAAAATGTTTTATCTGAATTATAATTGAAATTCATTGAATTTATATCAGTTGTTGGTATAGGATTTAACAATGTTCCTAAATGAGCAAGAGTATCATTTTTGTTTTTGTTTTTATTGGCTGTTGGTGTATCATTAATATCAAATGAGGAAGAGTAACTATTAACTTCAGGAAAGATAATTTCAATAAATTTTAAATTATTTAAAAACATTAAATTATTTTCTAAAAAAGGTAATAAACAATTTTCATTTATAGGTAATCTTAAATTACATAATTTTTTAAAATTTGGTAAAAATTTTGATAATATTTTAATATTTAAATTTTTAATTTCAAAATTATCTTTCATATTGTTATTATTATTTATTGAATTAATTGAATTTAAATCATTTTTAGAATCAATTATTAAAATTTTTAAATTTAATGAATGTTTAATTAAATTTTTAAAATAATCAATTATTAATTCATCATAAGATTTATTAAATAATGTATTTCTTGATTGATTCCAATTAATATTAATATATAATTTTATTAATTTATTAATATTTTTAATTAAAATTGGAGTAAAATCATTAAAATCATTATAAAAATCAATTATTAAAATTTTTAAATTTTTTAAAAAAGGTGATATTTTGAATAAGAAAAAATCAGAGTCATTAAGTATTCTTCTTCTTCGTGTTGTTGTTGTTGTTGTTGGTTCTGTTCTTGATAACATTTGAATTGCTAATAATTCAGCTTCTTCAGGATCCATATTATCAGGAACAGGAAAATCACCGTCATTGAAATTGGGATTATTATTGGGTAATAATAAGTAATTTCTTATTGAATTTGGAGAATTATTTGTATCATCATTCATTATTTCAGAAACATTTAATAATTCTAATATTTCTAATTCTAATAAATCAATATTTGAATTTAATATTTTAAAATCATTTAAACAAATAGATATACTATCTAATTTTAATTTTTTCAATTTTAATTTATGATGAGGGTGATGATTATGTGTATGTGTATTACCGAATAAACATTTTATTATATCTGTTTCATAATAATTATTTGATATTAATTCAGTATCTAATATTGAAGAAGAAAATGATGATGATGAAGAAGAAGAAGAAGAGGATGAAGACATTTGTATAGAATTATTTGATAAAATTGAGTTAAAATCATTAATATTTAATGAATTAGTCATATTATTATAAAAATATTTATTAAAATTTTCTTGTAATAAATTAAAATCTAAACCAATTGATTTTAAAATTTTAAAATTTAAAGGATAATTTAATTTTGATAATCTTGATAATTCTAAATATTTTAAATTATTAATTAATTCAATATTATTATTTAAATTTAAATTTTTCAAATTTTCACCATTTTGAAAATTTATTAATGTTAATTGATTTAATGATTTAAATTTATTATATATTTGATTTTTTTGCGTGAGTGGTTGTCTTGATGGGGATAATGAAAGTTTCCTTCTTTTTTCATTATTTAAATCTAAAAAATCACAATCTATTTTAATAAGGTTATTGGAATTAGGATTAATTTTTTTATTAAATTCAGGTAATGATAAAATCAAATCATTTAAATTTAAGAAACAAGATTGATAATGAAAGATTAAAAATTTTAAATTATTTAAATTTGGGAATAAAAAATTTTTTAAATTTTTAATAAATTCAATTTCAATAAAATTATCAGGTAAATTTTTTGAAATTTCTAAATAATTAATTAAATTTATTAAATTTAAATTATTTAATAAAGTTTTAAAAAATCTTTTTAAACCATAATATGTTTTAATAATTGTTATTTTTGTAAAATTTAAATTTAAAATATTAGAATTAGTATTATTAGTTATTGGTAAATTTCTTAAATCATTTGTAAAATTTAATTCATTATGATAAATTGTTAATTTTGAATCTATTGTTATTGATCTATATAATTTAGGTAAACATAATTTATTAAAATTTTTATTAACTATACATAAATGGAAACAATCAGATTGTGATAATTGTTCAATTATTAATTGAATTATTTCATTTGGTAAAAATTGAATCATCTTTTGATTAAATTTGTTTATTGTAACATTTAATGTGGGGAAGATAGTATCATGAAAGGGATTTATACTCTTATATATATATATATATATATATATATATATATATCCTGTATATACTGTATATACTGTATATTTATCAATAGAAATAGCTAACAGAAAATATCGGAATATAAAAGTGAAAAATCACGATGATCATTGCAAACAAGTAAACCGTTAGACGTGTCAGTGAATCAAGTAAATAAAATAGAATAAATAAAATGAAAAAGCTAAAGAGTCAAAGTAATTAACGAGTAAACAATGGAAAGAACAATGCAATAAAATGCAGCGTACTTAGAAATTTAGAAATGAGTGAGAGCAGTTCTGAACAAGATTCTCCAAATCTCCGTTATCTCAGCTGGCGGGAGGTGCCGCCGTGGGCTGGGCGGTGGGCTGGGCTGTGGGCTGTGGGCTGGAGTTATCGACTGCCACGAGAGCACACGCTCCGCTGGAATCTCAGGCGGCTCTCTGTCTCTGTCTCTGTCTCTGTCTCTGTCTCTTTCGGAGTGCCGGCAGCGGAGAAGACGGAGAAGAGTTAGCGTTGTGGCGACTGAGAGTGGGCTGAGAGTGGGCTGAGAGTGGGCTGAGAGTGGGCTGAGAGTGGGCTGAGCGAGCAACTGAGCAAGCGGCACGTTGGCCGGGTTGTACGCAGACAAGGCGGCCCGTCTCCAGCAACTCCCGGCCGAGACACCAAAAGTCGGACATTTCCTAAATCTCTCTCTGATTAAAAGCAGTCACGTGGACATCCCAGAATCAGAAACATAGGAAAGGGGTGCGTCGAAGTTGTAAACAGCACGTCGATCGGCTAAGTTGTAAGCCGGCAAATCCAGCGGCCAAACAAAAGTCCGCGCTGTGCCGGGATTGTGGCCTGACTGCCTGGCTGCCTGGCTGCCGAGACACCCGGGAAACCGCATCGGGAACGACGCATACGAGACACAGAGAGACAGGCTGACTCACCAGAAATCGTACGTTTGCCAGCCTGAAAAGACCAAACATAAAGACAGAAAGAAGAAAATGGTACGGTAAAAAGAGACCCTGCGAAAGAATCATCTACAGCTTATTAATTACGGTCATGCCATTCTCAATATGTGAGATCTTTACTAAAGATAAGCATCGATCGGAGCTTAGCTTGGATTTATTTTTGTTTAACTTGAAATTTCACTTTCACTCCACATTTCAATTTCAATTTCAATTTCATTTCCATTTCTCTATTTTATACTACTCATTTACAATTGATATATATATATATATATATATATATATATATATGTATATTTGCATATTGATTTATTAGATATTTTAATTGTAATCTCATCTGTTAATTAATAATCAATATAAATATTAATAAAAATGTTAGCTTCTCCAATTAATATTAAAAAATGGCTTGAAGAAAATGGTGATATTTTACAACCACCTGTAAATAATTATTGTTTACAAAGAGGTGGTTTCACTATTATGGTTTGTACTTATGCCCCTTAAATATATGATATGATTATAAATTTTTAATACTAACTTTAATTCAATTTAATTTACTTTTGAGTATAATAGATCGTTGGTGGTCCAAATGAAAGAACTGATTATCATATAAATCAAACTCCTGAATGGTTTTATCAATATAAAGGTCATATGAATTTAAAAGTAGTTGATGATGGTGTTTTCAAAGATATTATTATTGAAGAAGGTGATTCATTTTTATTACCTCCAAATATACCACATTCTCCATGTAGATTTGCAAATACCGTTGGTATTGTTGTTGAACAAGATAGACCAATTGGTTTAAATGATAAAATGAGATGGTATTGTTCAAATTGTAAAAAAATTTTATATGAAGCTGAATTTTATTGTACTGATTTAGGAACACAAGTTAAAGATGCTATTTTAAAATTCGATGAAGATTTAAATATTAGAACTTGTTCTGAATGTGGTACTCTTAATTATTCTCATCCTTTAAGAAAAGAAGAGGAGGAGAAGGAGGAAGAAAAATAATTTTATCTAATTTAATTTAATTTAATTTAATTTAATTTAGTTTAGTTTAGTTTATATATATTTATATATATTTATATGTAATGTAATGTAATTTGATGTAATGTAATATGGTTATGTCTTTCAATCATTTTGATTTAAAAATTCATTATTAAATGCACTTTTTAACCAATTAAATAATTTATCAAATACAATAATATATGCATTATGATTTGAAATATTATGATTTGAATCAGGAAAAATTAATAATTCATAATTTTCAATTTTATTAAGATTAAATTTATCTAATAAATTTAATGTATTTTGAAAATGAACATTATCATCTGATGTACCATGCATAATTAAAAATTTAATTTTGTTTTTAAAATTTTCAAAATTTGATATCTTTGAATTCTTATATCCTTCTATATTATCATTAGGTTTATTCATATACCTTTCAGTATATATTGAATCATAAAATAACCAATTTGTCACCGGTGCAACTGCCATACCATATTTAAATACATTATCTGTATCTTCTTCTAATGTCTTTAATGTAGTAAATCCACCATAACTCCAACCCCAAATAGCTGTCTTATCGGAATCCATATACTGATTTTCTTTAATTAATTCAGATGTAACAGTTAAAATATCTCTGGGTTCCCAATACCCAATCTTACCCTTGGCATAAGATCTAAATTTCCAACCTTTATTACCAGTACCTCTAGGATCAATATATAATACAACAACATCTAATGATGATGATACTATTTCTTCAAATCCATAATTAAATTCACAACTTAATTTTTGTGCTCCTGGTCCACCATAAACACTAACTAATACAGGATACTTCTTATTAGAATCAAAAACTGGTGGTCTTACTTCAATTACATCAACAAATATTTCTTCACCTGTTATTGGATCGGATCCAACTGATCTAGTATAATAATCCTTTTCGGGTATAGCATAAGATTTTAATCTATCGTCTAAAATATCACTCTCTATAATATTTGTAGATTTCTCTAATAATTCTCTTGAATATTGATGCATATCAATAATTTTCTGATATGGTAATGATGGTCCTCTATATGATATTACTCCATATTTACCACTTGGTGAAAATTGTGCTGTAAAATGACTGATTAATGTATCATCTGTTAATGCTACAATAGGTGATTCAACATCTGTTCCATTATTCGCCATATGCAATTCATGATGATTGGTATCAATATGAACCGAATATAATTGTCTTGATATCGCATTCCCCGAGGTTCCAATATAATAAACCAATCTCTTGATTGGATCATAACCTAATGGACCCCCAACAACTTCATAATCTCCATGTGTTAAAACAATAGTTGGTGTTGAAGCTGTAGCATTGGCATAATATGCAAGGTGATTATAACCATTATAAACAATAGAATCGATATAACCGGTTAATAATTCATCTTTATTATTATTATTATTATTATCAATAGATGTTTCAATAGGTAATGATAATAAACGACCATTATTTAAAATCCAACCATTAAAATCAGTTGCATTAACAATTCTTATAATTTCAGATTTATTTAATTTTTTTTTCTTTAAATTATTAATATTAATTACTTTAATATGCATTATTTTACTTTCTCTATTTGTTTCTTTTAATAATAATTCAGTATTTGAAACCCATGATGCATCATATAATATAAAATCTTTACCTAATGATTCTTCACTATTATTATCTTGTATACTATTATCAACATCATAAATTGTTTTATCTTTAATCGAATAAATATGAATTGATGGAATTGGATTATTGAAACCAGGTTTTGGATATTTTAATTCTTTTATATTTGGATATTTTAATATTTTATCAGGTTCTTCACTAATAAAATAATCTAAATCATAAATAGGTACTTTTTCATCATTTAATTTTAAAAATGAAAAAAATTTCTCATCTTGTGACCACCAAAATGAAATATCAGAACCTAAAACTTCTTCTTCATAAATCCAATCAGATCTACCATTAAAAATATCTTTACTACCATCATTTGTTATTTGTTTTGTTTCAAATTCAAAAGTATTTGTTGATGATGATGATGTCGATGTCGATGATTTTTCTTTAAAACTTGTTAAATAAATATTATTTTCATAAATTGATGTAATATATGTACCATTTGTTGAAAATGAAGCATGATATAATTTTGGTATTTCTTCAATTTCTTCTTTTGTATCTTTATTCATAAATTTTTTAATTAATATTGGCTTTATAATTGATGTTTTCAAATCTAATATAAAATAATTAGATAAACTTGAATGTCTAAATAAACGATCAATATTTGAAATTAATATAACTTTATCTAATTTAGGACTCATTATAATTTTACTTATATGATATTCTAAACCATTATATGTTATAACATTATTTGCTAATATTATTTTATTAAATTCTTTATTTGATAATTTCTTAAGAACAAATGATGATCCACTATGATGAGTATAATAACCTTCATCTTGAAAAGAATTTAAAATTGGTATATCAACAATATCAAAATCTCTATAAAATGGATAAAAAGTACCCATTCTTTGTTCTTCTAATGTCATTCTTCTTAATGTCTTAACAACTCCTTCTTCTTCTCCTTTTCCTTTTCCTTGTTCATTTTGTTCACCACTACTACCATCATTGTTTGATAATGGTGGTATATTTGTATAATTACCAACTGCAGGAGTATATTCATTTGTATCAGTTAATTTCCCATGATTAGCATAACTTATTAATAAAATAACCCAAATGAAAAAAAATAAGATAAATAAACCAAATCCAATTGATCTTGTTCTATTTAATGATATAAATTTTATAATTTTAAATCTTATTGTATTTATTAAATATATTAATTTTTGTAATAATGTCACTGGTTGTTGATTACTACTACCATGTAATGGATTATATCTACTACTATTGGTATTACCATAAGTTTCATTATCATCATCATCTATATCGTATACATCGTCATCTAATATATCAAAATTATCATCTTGATCATCAATATCACGTCTTCCTGGATTAGAACTTCTATCAATTGGATTATCTTGTAATTCTATATCACCACTAAAGTGATGTTTATTCCCATTTGATACCATTTCTTCAGAATTGGTGTAAATGAAAATTTGACGAGTCAAAGTTTATTATAAGTAATATGAAATTATATGTGGTTTACAATTGTGTCTGTCATTATTTATATATTTAATTGGGAATATATCTGGAAGAGAGTATTGAATTGAGATGATTAAGGAAATAGCTGCCAGGCACCAATGGAGAGTCAATGGTTCAAAAGAAGAGAGTGATAATCTTGCAAAGTTGAAGCTAACCAAGCTACGGGGAGTATTGCAAAGCAGAATCGGACAGAATCACAATCCATTGCAAGGAAGACAGCCAAAAGCGACCCTTTTCCAGAAGACGCACAAGCACCACAAATAGACCAGGCATCCTAAAAGAGACGCCAAAGATATTTCAGAGTCAGGAGGTGCATTTTCAACTATAGAGCGGGACAATGGTTTCATGTGCGTGGAACAATCCCTGAGACAGCGATCTTGGGGCTGGAGATCAGCGCGCCTGCCACTGCGCTTCCCTGCCACTGCGCTTCCCTGCCACTGCGCTTCCCTGCCACTGCGCTTCCCTGCCACTGCGCTTCCCTGCCACTGCCGCTGCCTGGACACAGCTGCTGCCTGTCTCCCGGCCGGAATCCCCGCTGCCAGAATCAGCCTCTCCCTGTGCCTGCAGAACAGTCAGGTGACTTGTAATTTACTGTACGTCCGTGCACCACGTAAGTCATCTTTGTAACGTCGATCGGCCATGTGTTCCATCAGCGACGTGTTTTTCATTGTAATTTTCACTCTTACTACTCTCACTGATAAATAATAAATACTGATTTTTCTTTACAACAAAAATTTGGTGTATTTGTATTGTATGTGTATGTATGGAAAAAAAAAATTATTCCCTTTTACAGTAGTGTCTCTAGAATCTAATCTAACATGTGTCCGATAGAGTATATTTAAAAAAACACTTTTCCTTATTTACAATTTTCATCTTGTTAATATTAGTTAATATAGAATCATTCTCTTGATAACAGTCATATCATATATACCAAAAAAATATTAACACAATGTCATCCACTTTATTTGACGATATTTTCACAATTCAATCAGTAGATACAGCAAGATACGATAAAGTATCTAGAATTATAGCAAATTCAACAACTTCAAAAGATACAAAATTAACAATAGATATTAATACACAATTATTTCCAGTACAGAACAATGAAAATTTATCAATTACATTAGCTAAATCATTAGCTTTAGATGGTGATGAATCAGATTCATTTACATCAACAAATGGTTCTTGGAGACCTCCTAGACCAGGTCAAAGAAGTTTAATGGATGATTATGATTATTGTATGCATGGTACAGTTTATAAATTTGAAGAAAATTCAAATGATAAAATATCAGTTTATGTTTCATTTGGTGGTTTATTAATGTGTTTAGAAGGCAATTATAGATCTTTATCTTTATTAAAACAAGAAAATCTTTATGTTCTTATTCGTCATTAAACTTTTATAGTATTTTATAGTATATATATATATATATATATATACTGGGTATGCAGTCAGTATATTCACCTTTTTTTGTATTATATCATTTTTTTTATCAAATTTTTTACTAATTTAAACAAAATTTTAATTTTCATTTATATATTTATTTACTTTTATTTATTTACTTTTATTTATTTATTTATTTATTTTTATAATTAATTAATTAATTAATAAATTTTTAGTATTATAACATCAATGCATTAAAATAAAAAGGGGGATAGAAAAAAAAAACACAGTATATATCTATTTATATATTTATATATTTATATATTTATCTATTTATATATTTATATAGTGGTTAGTAATCAATTAATTTAATTCTCTTAATTCAATTTCACTTAAACCAATTTCAGAACCTAATTTTTCAAAATTTTTTAAATAATTTTCTTTTCTTTTATTTGATAATTCAATTAAAGATGGCCAATATTCATCATGAACATATTGAAAATTAATATTACCACCATAATTTAAAGCTAATTGATCACTTGGTATAAATTCAGTAAATGGAGTATCAAATGCAATTTTTTGTTTTGTATATGGATCAACAAAAGGATAACAAATTTTTAAAAAAGCCCATGCTAAAAATGGTATATTAATAAATAAAGCTCTTCCTAATCTTTCTGGATAATGATATTGTAAAATATGTAATACTTGTTTACCAACAGTTACTGATGGCATTGGTGATGATTTTAATACACCTGGTATATCATGATAAGATTTAAAATCAACACAAAGTGCTAATTTATCTTGATTCTGTGGCATTATATCTAATGTTGTCTCTAACATAAAGATTAAATGTTGTATTTGTCTCATTGAAGTTTTAGTATTTTGTCTACCTGACATTAAGAATAAACAAGGTCTACGACCATTATCATAACCAAATATTTGTTGTTTACCAGTTTCATTTTCAATTGAAACCATTTCTGGAGTTAAAGTTTGAAATTTACCACCAGCAATACCAAATTCTCTTCTCCATGCAATTGAATTTGTAATTCTTTGAATTGCTTGATTTTCATCCCAATTACAAGCTCTTAAATATCTTAATATACATTCTTTTGTAAGCCATGATTTTTCAAAATTAGTTAAAATTTCATAATCTTCTTCAGGACAATTATTTTCTTTAATTGGATATTTTTTATTTAAATCTTTAAAATAATTAATTACAAATTCATATTTTTTAAATTTTAATTTATCTTCTTCTGGAGAAATATCTTCTAATCCATTTGATTCTTTTGGATTTTCAATTGGATGCTCTAATGGTTTTGTAATTTTTGGTAATTCTGATTTTTGAGATTCAGAATCTGATTTAATACTTGTACTTGAAGTATTTTCTGTTTTTTTACCCCAACTAAACATAATGTGATATTTATATATATATATATATATATATAAAAGAATAATATATATATATGAGTATACAAATAGATATAAGTATGTAGATTAAAGTTTATTTAATTATCCCCTTTTGACATGACCTGATATGGGTCAAAAGACAGATTTTACAGTAATTAATCAGTGTGACATGACATATAAACGGGTCTCGGAAAAAGGCAAAACACACGAAGGTTAAGCTCAGTTAAAGTTCAAGTTGAAATTCACACGTACTGAGTAAGAGTAAACACTAACAAAGATAAACACTAACTAACTACGTCAATTGTTGTATCTTGTCTTTGTTTTTCTACGCGCTCTTTTCAGCCTATCGGGTTTTCCGCTGGATAAAATTTGATCCAGGGCGGGCTGTAACGTTGGCAAACCGTGATGTTGGCGTGCCGTGATCCCTGTGATCCCTGTGATGCCTTCTCGCTTCCGTGGCTGCAGCTGCTTCTCCGCGGAAAATCTGATTCACGTAATCTCATTTTGCATTCTCTCATCTCCGAAGTTCATACACTTTTCATCAATTATCAGTTAAATAATATGTATAAGAATATATAGTTATAGTTTGTATCTTTGTATATTATGTGTAATAAATAGTATAGTATGGTAAAGCAAAAAGAAAATAGTTTTATATATAAGTGTAAGTATAAATATAACTGTATATCTATATGTATATCTATATGTATATGTATATCTATATGTATAAGTATAAGTATAAGTATATGAGTTAAATTAAATTGTCTTTTTTTGATAATCTTTATAAAATTCAACACCTTTATCAAATACGTAATCTAATAATTTTTCAACAGGTTCATCAAATAAGTAAGGTAATAATGGAACAACTGCTAAACCACAAGCAACAGGACCTAAACTTTTAATTGTTGGATTTGACAAATTTTTAAATAATAAACCAGAATATCTAACTGTTGAATGAATTGTGAAAGCAGGTAATAACATACTTGCACCAGCTTGAAAAATTGCATTTTTAAATAATAATACTCTCCAATCTAAACCTGTATATGAATTTGCAGCTTCAATATTTGATTCTGGTTTTGAATCCCATGGTTTTAATCCACTATAATATCTTCCTTCTTGTCTCATTTTAGCCTTCCATGTAGAATAAGCAACATCAAGAGTAACATAAGACCAAGAAATACCGTAACATGTTTTAACAAAACCAGGAGTAACAACATTTCTAAAAGATTCACCTATATCTGATGTATATGCAACGTACCTATGTGAAGCCAATAATATTGTTCTTAAACGATTTGCATAAGCTGCATATCTTAAATTACCTTCATCTTCATAGGCACCAACGTTATTAGCACCACGAGATTCTTTTAATTTATCTGAATCCTTTGATGATTGTGGTGGAATAGTATTTGTAGAAGTTGATGACATTATTGTAAAATAATTAAATTATATGAATTATATGAATTATATGAATTATATGAATTATATGAATTATATGAATTATATGAATTATATGAATTATATGAATTATATGAATTA